>OV884056.1:198693309-199293309 GCA_930367215.1 Pollenia angustigena
GCATGTTCGTCGATTTCGATCGAAGACTTCGTTCGCTTAACTTACATTTAAAACAAAAACAAATTATGAACAAGTAAGAATGTATAGTCGATCAAGCCCGACCATATGACACCCTACAACACAGTATTCATATCCACATCATGCTAATGTGTCCATATTTATCGAGCAAGGGGAATTAAGCCATTTTTATATAAATCTACCCAATACAATACTGCCGTATGTTTGTGAAATGCTTTGATTTGCTGTTGCTAAAAGTTAACACCAAATTGACAAAACAAAAAAATAATTTCTCGGTTATATTTTTATTTTTAAAATTTGATAATCTGTCTTGCCATAATTCGGTCGGCTTTGTACGGATGAAATCATAAGCTCCATATTCACTTTTTATTTTTTTATTTTTTGACGCTCAGAAAACAGCTAAAAATTAGAACAAGTTTTATTCCTGAGCGACGCCGCTTAGCCGCTCAAAAATTTCGCTCGCATGCCGCTCATTTCGTGGCCACTTCAATAGTATTTCATATGTTTTAATATTTTGACGCTCATCGCTCAGCCGCTTGACGCTTAGCCGCTCATTGCGTGGCCTCGGCCTAAGTCACCTAACTGCATAAATCTTCATTATTTTAAATTCTATGGTTAGGTTTTTTGCTAAAATTTTTTTTTTCTAAAACTTGAGATTTTTGAAGAGGCTGCTCCATACATCTTTTAGTAACTTTGGAACGACGTACTCGATTTTGGTATGCATTCGTCAAAATATTTTAAATTACGCCAGACTTAAGTTTCTCCAATATCATTTTTTAATTTAGCCATTATTTTTGGAGTTTTGAGGCCGAAGTGGCAAAAGAAATATTTTTTTTTGTGTTTTTACAAAATTTTTTAATTAAAAAAATTTATAAAAAATTAAAATCAACAAAAACTTCCCAGTTTTGGTACTAAATCGTTAAGTTGCATCTTTTAATAAAAAGCCATGGATAAATTCGTTAAAGTGAAAGTACCTAGTTTTAACAATTTTTATCGCAAATTTGTGTTGAGCAACATGCTTAACATATGTTTGCAACATGTTGCCCTACACAAATTTGCGATAAAATATGTCAAAACTAGTTACTTTCAGTTTATCGGGAGTAAAGCCTGGTACTCCGTTTAAATTTGTGAAAAATGTTGAGCAACATTAATTATTTCACACGAAAATTTTGACATGTATCAATGTTATCTATCATGCGAGTTTGTACAATTTGACGTTTTTATTCCTGCAATGACTGCGACAAAACCCACATGTATTTTACTAAAAACTATTTTTTTTATAAACAATTTAATAAAAAATAAGGTAAATGTGTATACAAAATTGTTACCGGTTGTGTCATTTTAATTTTTTATTTCTTATTTAATAATCAGTTCATACTTTTTTTGCTTTTGCTTAAAATTCCACGTGAAATAAGTGCAGCTTACATTAATCGCAATTTTAAAAAAATGTTGCCAGAAAGATTCGGAATTTTGAACAGAGTACAACTCTATCAACATTATTTCATAGATATTCCGTCCAAGTTTTTTTTCATATGGGCATTTCCCCAGAATGGTCTACCAGGACGAAAAAATAAAATGTTGATTATCATCGTCTTTTATTGCTTCTTATTAGAAAAAAGTCTATGTTCTTATAAAATAATGGTTTCCTAGCTTATCTGAGCTGTTTTACTTGAGGAAATTGGTCTGGAAACTGGAAAATTTAATAATTTCCTGAATTTTCTACTTCTAAAGACATTTTTATATACTTATTTTACATGCAAAAAATATGTTATGTTTACACTCTTTCTTCATAATCTCTCCATTACAGTCAATTGTAAAAGGAGTATTAAGTTTTTTTGTTAAGGAAATTTTGAAGACATTTATGGTAAAATGCATGGTGATAATAATAAAAAAAACACATCGAAAAATCGTACGTTGGCGATCCGTACGTTCGCGACCGGTACATAAGCCAATTAAACAAAAACCAAGAGAGATATTTTATTTTGTAAATACTGGATGGAGACCTACATTAATACACTTTTAAAATAAATTAATCACTTTTGAAAATTCCGTCTCATTACGCAGATTTTTACATTTCACTACTGTCAGCCAAAGTTGACTTCTATTTTGCGTACATTCGTGACCACACGTTTATAACTCTTATTATGAAAACTTAAACACGATGAAATCCAACTTTTTACTAAACACAGAGCTACCCAAATGCTATCGAATCGCAAAAAAAAAATGCTAGGAAAAGTTTTGTTTTTCTATATTATTTGTACATCAAAAGCGTACGAACGTACGTTCGTGACCCCAGGAAATGCCCATATGCGTTTTGACAGCATTTCACGTGAAATGTTGAACTGAGTACCAGACTTTAAATAGGAATTTGTCCATGGATTTTCATTAAATTAAATTTTTTTTTTTTAAGATGCAACTTTACGATTTAGTAATAAAACTGGGAAGTATTTGTTGATTTAACTGCCTGTTTAACGATATCGAACGTCATCGTTCGCATAGAAAATTACATTAAAAACAAAAACAAACTTCGAAGAATGTTCGAACTTTGTTTTTGTTTTAAATGTAATTTTCTATGCGAACGATGACGTTCGAAATCCATGAACAGGCTGTAAATTTTTTATGATTTTTTTAGTTCAAAAATTGTATTATTAAACAAACAAAAAAAATATAAAAATTTGTTTCCTTTTGTGCCTGAATAACTCCAAAACTAATGGCTAAACTCGAAAATTAGAAATAAAATCGAGGACGTCGTTCCAAAGTTAGGACAAGATGTATGGAGGAGCCACTTATTGTCTTAACAACTTAAGCCAAAATTTTCTCTTGTGTGAGTGGAGAACAATCGCATAAAATTAATTTAATTAAATTAAATTGAACAGTTTTCGATAAAAATAGCAGAAATGAAAAACTATATTGATGAGGTTGTATTTCCAAACTTATCAAAACTAGTACGGATTTTGTTTGCTCAAACCAACGCAAATGGCGATGCAGAGAGACCACCAAAAAGTAAAACAAATTTAGCCACACAACTTAAAGTTTAATTTGAATTATAAGATGATTTTCGCAAAACATTGGAAGAGGCTGCATTCATTTCGAATGTACTAACGGTCACTTTAGAAAAGTCAGTTCAAAAGAAATACATAAATTTATTTATTAAATAATCTGTTTATTTCGTAACTGAATCATTTAGAGATTTAGTTCAAAAGAACTATACATATTAATTTTTTTTTTAAAACATCTGTTTTTTTTTATTTATTTTAATTAAATAATTAGTATTGTGGTTATTTTGTTGAACTATTTATGGTTTTTAATCCAAATTATTAATATTTTTAATTAGGCTTAAGTTCATGAAATTTAATTTTCATTAAATTATTTTTGTGAAGATAGGAATTTTACAACATGAAAATTAATCAAAATTGTTATTGATAATCTTTCATTCCTGACGTGGCCCGGGCCCGAACCCTGGCCGGCAGGTTACCATGACATGTTCCGATCGCAACCACTCGATCTCCTCAGATGGATTTGCCGTCTTACACTCGCAGCCATCGACGACTGCTGACGTCACTAGTCAAACATCAATCCTTAAACCAAATTGTATTTTAACATTTGGTAGATCGAAATTTGCTTTCCTGAATGATTATCCATTTTAATTGATTTTACATGTTTTTTCCTTTACTTCCTTATTTTAATTAAAAGTATATAAATTATTTTTAAGTATATATGGGCAAATCCCAGAAACAGTCCACCAACAGAGACCTGCGCCGAAGCGGCTTAGCCGGCTGTTAGCCAGCCGCCGATGAAAATATTTGTAGCCACCGCCGCCTTTCTTCGGCTAAAATTCGGCTGCAGCTTAGCCACCGATTACTTTGTAAATAATTTTTATTCTATTTTTTAACACCTTGCCACATTATTTTTTGTTTTTCTATCCTTAAAAAGTGCAACTCTTAGTTTCTTGTTTATAAAGCACCAAAATTTCATCAAAATTTTTAAATTAACGACATATAGGAAAATGAGTGAACACTGGTGCAATCGTTCATTATTTTTTGTGATAACTATTCTGTGTATTTTCCCGCCGAAAAGTTTTAACTCTGTAAAAATTTGACGAAATCACTTTTGCTAAACAGCCTTAAGTGTTTATTGTTTTTAAAACTATATACTATTTGGCTGCAATTCAAAATTAAATAAATATGTGTGAGAATAACAAAATTACAGATGAAACTGATTCCAGCGATACGGTTGCCGAGATCAGCGAGTTCAATTCAATTCAGATTTCGTGCATTACGAAAATATGCATAACAAGAAAAATGAATTTAAGAGTAAAACGCCAATATGTTTGTTTGCGTCACTACTGAGGTATTCGTTTACGCGGTCAACACCTTCAACTACCCTTCAATGTGGTCGAAATTTTGGTGTGTCACTGTACAACATTTTGTCCTGTTTTAAGAGACCGTTTTCAAGCCGAACAAAGATAAATAGTAGTTCTAAAAAAAGATGGTGTGTTTAATATGTAAAAATTTTAAATTTTGTACTCTGGAATAGCTAATTATTCAATTAATGTTTGATTTCCTGTATCATTGAAAACATGTGATTCTTGTTTAAACAAAAACATATTTTTATGCCATGAGTAGTGAATTATAGTATGAAAAATGGCTTAAATTGTTTGTTTTAATATAAATACATGCATAATTTTAATATTCATATCCCATCGGCTGACAGCCACATCGGCTAACAGCCGGAGCGAGCCGCCGCCGAGCATTTTTTTTGCGTCAGCCGCCGCCGCCGATGAAATCCCACGGCGCAGGTCTCTGTCCACCAACCAAAAATTTTTCAAATGAATTTTTTTTTTAATGGAATAAAAGACTATCGGGCATGTTCTACAAATTGAAATGAAGTGGATTTAAAATCGAACGAGATTTTGATTTCGGTTGTTTACAAAATTACTAAAGTTTTGCTTGTTTTTATGAGTTGTTCTTGTAAATATAATTGGTACTCAAACTATGGATTTAATAAAAAGAAATATTTTTATGAACTTTCTTTACAGGCTTGTTTTCAAAATTTGTTCGTTTTTTAATCCACTTCATTTCGATTTACAGAACATACCCGTATATGTATAATTTCATTTTAATATTAAAAAAATATGTATTTCAATGATCATTAATGCAATAATTTTTACCAAATCCTAACCCACTGCTGATTTCTTAATGTTATACATGAATTTATCATTATTTTAGGTGATTTTTGCGCTTAAAATAGCACTTACAGCAGACTTAAATTTCGTTAAAAAAAAGTTGATTTTTATTAAATAAGAAATTAGTTTAAGAAATGCAATTCATAAAAATATAATTTGTTTTGTTAAAATAAATAAAATATAATAATAAAATACTACTGGAAAAACTGTAGCGAGCGTTATGTAGCGTGCGTTACAAAGGGTTCACGGCTTTTGGCAAAAAATCACAACATTTTTTGGCTGCGAATAAGTGCGTTTAGATTTCTCTTATAGTCATCTTTCTTTTCGCTAAAAATTACGAAAACGCACTTCAACCTCTGAAGTTACTTCCACTACCCTGCAAATAATAGGACCAGTCCAAACACGCGTGTAAAGAGTAGTCCACAAGGGACCAGGACTAGTCCAAAAGTAACCCAAACGTATGGAAAAAACCTGGTCTATTTAACATTACGATGTCCTAGGAGAGGACCATATAACCCACCTTTGGACCACTAAGGAGTAGTTTTAAAACTACTCCATGGTATATAACCCACCCTTGGACCACTAAGGAGTAGTTTTAAAACTACTCCATGGTATACTCAAGAGGATTAGTTTTGAAGTCGTTTAAAAACGAAATCATGTCGTTAAAAAAACGAAGACATGTCGTCTCACTTCAAACACTTTTTAACAATGACATGGTCCATGCTTGCATTACATCGGACTAGTCCATGGAGTAGTCCATTTTATCAAAATGGGTCAGGTGGTCCAATTTTATTTGCAGGGTAGCGTGCGTCACAAAACTTTGTGATCAATTATTTCGCAACAAATACTTGCTAAGAAATTATGATATATGCCATTCGTAAGTTCATATTAATGTCACTAAATACTATGTATATATCAGTTGAAGCTTTCTTTTTTGAAAGAACAAAAAATGTTTATATTTCAATCAGGAAAAGCGTGCGAATGTAGCGTTCGTCACGCAAGTTTTGCCCATATATAAAAATCGTTATAAAATTAGTTTCTTATAACTATTGTTTCTTCTTTAATTTTAATGACTAAAACGCGTAGGGATTTTTGTAGGGAGCATTTTTGCAACATGTTGGGTAAAATCGAATTTTTTTTAGTATGCGTTGGTATTTTTCAAAAAAAAACTTCTGGCAACACTGGTCGTAAATCTTTATATAGTCTGTACCTTTCTTTAGTCGTAGGTCTTAAATAATAGTTGTTTAATAATTGAATCAACTACAATTATGCCTGACAACTCTTCGCAACAAATTGCGACAGAACCACGAGTCTGCAATAGAAGGCTATCTAAACAGCCTAGATGCCACACAAAACTCCAATTACAGCTTATGAAAGCCCGTACGGCATATGAAATGCCCTATAACCCAAGAATCTCCATTAAGACTGGAAAAGCGCACTTGGGCCAAACACACAAATGAAAAATAAAAGCTTTCGCGGGCCACCTTGAGAAAGTTTTCACGCCACATGATGCACATACTTGTTCCTGTCTTCCAATCATTCCTGATAAGGTAAACCATCCAATAAAATTTAACATAACTCAAGTAAAATCTGCAATAGAAAAAGCGAATATTAGAAATTCTCCCGGATCTGACCGCATCACAGGGTCAATGATAAGAAACCTACCATCGTCTGCTTCTAGAATCTTGCTGCTCATTTTTAACGCGATATTAAGAGTCGGATACTTCCCATCCTCATGGAAGAGATCTATAATTGTTATGATTCCCAAGCCAGGAAAAGATGCTAGCCACGTTGCGTCGTACAGACCGATAAGCTTATTATCAATCCTATCGAAGCTTTTCAAAAAACTATTCGTTTTAAGTATAACTCCTCATCTAAATGAACACGACATCATCCCGGATCACCAGTTCGGATTCAGAGCGAAACATGGTACAATAGAACAAGTGCATAGAATTGTCACCCTAATTAGATCTTCGTTTGAGAAAAAGCAATACTGCTCAGCCCTGTTTATAGACATTTCCCAAGCATTTGACAAAATTTAGTTTTTCGCTGACATTCCTTTACAATCCTGCCACTTAGTTATTCGGTTTATTCCTTTAACAATACGGCCAAAGTATTTTTGTTGCTATTGCAAACATTAGCATTTAAAATCAACAACACATTTTCAACGACATCATGTTGCTGTTGTTGTGTTTGTTGCATACAACAGATCACATCGAAGAAAACAATCAAGAAAAGGCTCTAGAAAACCATATGCCGAGAAGTTTAAAGAGACCACTGCTTAGGAAACAAAACTGCTCTGTTGCCCCCTCTTCTTCCTTCTTAATTCCAAAGACATGAGTAGACAAGGAAAATGCTTGTTAAAGCACAAAACCATGTAGATTTCATTAGAGATACAACTTAAGTTTATGGTCTAAAGTATCATTGTGTTGCATATAGATATAAAAAAAAGAAAACACTGCCACAAACAAATGCATAAACAGACTATTTAGTTTTGTCTAGTTAAGACCTGAGTCCTTAGAGATTTTTTTATAAACTTTTTTTAAGTTGATTTTCAATAACTGCTCAGTAAGAACCTTAAGAGGTTTTGTATTACTGGCATTAAGGTCTGTCTTTACCTCTGGTATTTTTTCATAATCTCTTTATAATATCATTGATTTTTATGACACCTTTTGTTGCAAGTATTACAAAACAATAAAAAAGGCTTTCATTTGTACGATTGTACCATGTAAAATGGTAGGCTTATTGATATTGTACGCTTCCTTTGAAAATTTATTATGGTTTCTTTTTGGCCATAATAAAGTAATTTATGAAAATTAAATTTTTTCTACTTTTTAATTTATACTTGTGTGTGTGTGCTTATGTGTCAGTTTAAGTTCTCAGCGGGAAAAACGAAAGGCCGTCACTTTCTGAAAGAGGTTCACTTTTTCCTCTACAGAAGCTTAGCTCTAAGTCCATTTTGATTTCCTAACAAATCTGCTTCAATGAGCATAGCTTTTTCCCCAAATCTTACTTTTTTAAGACGTCTTAGCGGTTTTCATCACAATCTGAAGCGAGTATCCATATAACAATCTTGGAGGATGTTTTCTGTCATGCTACGCTCCGTCAGAAGGTAATAATTTAAAAAACTCGATATCAAAAGCTTCTAACAAAATCTTCTTAATTCGGAATGCTTTTGTTAGCGAACCCGGTGTTTGTTATACCATGCAACGCTTTTCAAGGCTTCGGGATCTTGAGATTCAGAATTCTGAAATTCGGGATTTTGACATTTTGAAATTCGGGTTGCCGATAATATCCCTTTTTTTAATTTTAACTTTTTGGGCAAAATATTAATCACAAATTTAAGAATTACATTAATCAAAAAAAGTTTAAATGAGCAACAACGCAATAATGGCTTTATTTCACATATTATTGGGAAATTAGAAAACATTTCTCAATGTGCTGTGAAATAAAGCCATAAGGCTTTATTACTTCTGGCTATATTACACTGAACCGGAATAAACACTATAAACCAGTGTTCGAACATAAACACTAAAAATCGCTTTTTAGTGTTAGGTTCGATAGATTTGTGGAAAACACAAACGCTTATAATGCTTGTGTAGTAAATCAATAAAAAAAAATAACGTTTCCCTGTTTGTCATCTTTCGGACACATAAATAATACTGTTCTTATCAAACTCAACAAAAAGATGAGCACATTTAATTCCTTTCGGTTTTTTTTTACAACCACAAACTTTCGGTTCAGCTTATTAGTGTTTGTTCGTTTTTGTTGTGCCTAGCGCCCTTTTCGCTGGCAAAAAACCCAAACACTATTTACAAAAACAAAATACGCATACGAAAAAAAAACAAAAAGCCAACAAAATAATTTTACACAAACAAAACATATACTAAATACACACACGCTTTGTTCGCGCTGCGGTCTTAAAAAAAGCAACATTAAAATATAATGTTTGTCTACAGTATCAATGTTCGGCTCTTTCTTGAAAATAGTTACGAACGGTATTAAGGGTTGTGTTCGTCTCCACAACCATTAAAAAATAGATATCTCTCCTGGGTGTGTGAGCCGAACCCCTAATAATGTTCTGTTTATTTTCGAACACTGCTATAAACTTCAAACAAAAAATTCTTTTTTGGCTAATGAAAAAAAGCTACAAAGGAAAAATATGCACGAACAAATCGATGCAAAAATTAATAAAAGGCTCTAAAACGGATAAATATATTGTTTTTGCCTCCATTGATCGCCCAATAAAAAACATATAATTGCATAATTACGGTTTCCCTAGCAATGAGTTAAGAATGACTGCAAAATAAGGCCTCGGAAGAGGCCTTTGTGTTACTTAACATCGCCGCTGGCTTAGTTTTCTTATTTTTTCGTTGTAGCTAAAAAAAAACAGAAAAATTTGCGTGTGGTTTTGTCGTAATTATAAAAATTATTTTTATATTTATTCTTTTAAAATGTAGTTTTTAATGGTTTGTAGAAGAACCCTTTTTTTACATTTTTTATCCTTTTTTTTTTTGAAAAATTTTTTATATGAATTTTATATTGGTGTGCTAATGATTTAACACTTGTTTTCTTTTTTGTTGTTGCTGTGTTTCTTCCATCTGTGACCATACAGTTAAACTCGTAGTTTCTTTGTAGCTGCTCTGAAGTTCTCCTTTGTGCGGTTATAAAGTGCATTATGTCTTGTCTCTGCATTCTAGCCATAATTTTCATGGCTCATACTGGTAACATGAGCATAAAGTATTTTATATGTTTGTAATGATAAACATCTATAATTTAAGGCCATTCAATTTCATCCAATTGGTGGACAAGTGTAGGTACCAGTGAGTACACAAGTGGCTGTCGGTCTTAAGTTATTCATTGATATTGTTTGGCTGGTCTGGTAAGGACATCGGCAGGTTCTTGTTTGCGTAGATATTTTGTTACTAGGAAATAAATTTAAAGTTGTGTTATTTTATGAAATTCAATCAGTTTAAATTTGAATCTAGATAGGTTATATCAAATTAAGAATTTGATTGCACCTGCAAAGTAATGTCAAACCAATGAATCTAGATTTGAGAAGAGGGTTAAGTATGTTCCTCAAAATAACTTACATATAAGTTCTTCTGGTGAAAAATCATCCATACTGAGTATGTAATGAAAATATACAAAGTTATTAGACAAAATAATATTTAATTTAATTTATTTTTTTTTTAACTAAAATCATCCATAATATTCAATTGGATGTAGGTAGCTAACACGTTTTTATAAATGGGTGAAATTTCACTCGAGGGACTTTTGCGTAATTCTTCAAATAATCTTGTTACGTTTAGATATGGGTAATTCCAAAGTGTTGAACGTGACAGTCGTACGCATCAAAAATGCAATAACATTTTAAACAAAAAATATTTTTACGTTTTCTTAGCCCTTAAATTATAGCACTAAGAAGGCACTGTTATCTATGCTAAAGTTTATGGAGGGCGTGGTTATAGGTCAAAGATAATGGCAAAAGAAGTAGCGGTTCGAACGTGAAAAAAACAGAAGTAGTTTTTGTGGCCATGTATTAAAAGGTGTAATTTAGCGAAACCTGGCACAATTTTTTAGTCAAACTACTTTCAGAATTTTATGTAGCAATGTCACATTAAAATGGGTTTGGTTTGATTCCAAAATCTTCTGTATTTTTTTTTTTTTTTTTGGAAGCCAAACTCTGGGTCGATACGTGACATTTCGAACGTGAAATTTTTTCCGTAATAATTTAACTGAATAATGATTAAAATAAAATAAAAATTGACCGTTAATCCGAATAACATATTTCTCTTTGAACTCTTCCTTAGATTACAGACCATGCAAGAAATTTTTTTTGAAACAATTTTTATCAAATACCACCTCTTTTAAGAAAGATAATATTTAAGAAAACATACAATAAAACATTCTCACATATAAGAAATTACGTTTGCACAACTTTGCAGTCTGATTGTTCATCTAAGTGAACAAATTTATGAGTAAATTTTTAAAATTAGGAAAATCTAAATATTTCTCTATAACAATATCGTAAAATAATTAGCTTTAATAACTTTTAACTTTTCGGTCACGGTGGACCTTTTAACGGAAATGCCCATATACCAAAATAAAACTTTATATTATTGATGCAAAATTTAAATTTAAAAAAAATTAGAAAAAAATTCACATTTAGATCTAGCAAAATAATTAAAGAGATATTATATTTGAAACATAAAATGGGTGAAACTTCACCCGAAGACCGTGTATGGGTCAAATGTTAAATTTGCGAATAATAATAATTGCACTTGTATTTTTAGTTGGCAAAATTATCGAGACTGGCTTCTTTTTGGGTATTTGTTAATGTTAAGGTTTCAATTCAAAGCTTTTCTTGTAAAATCAAATTCAGAATGAAACATATTTTTAGCATTGTATGTGAATATAAACGACATTTTATATATGCACCACAAATGCGTATAACCGTTAAATAGAAACCTTTACGCATGTAAATCATGGATATATTTACGTTTGTTTGGGTTTTTATTAAATAAATAGTTTAATCACAAACCCTGTTTTAAAATAACGTAAATTATCCTTCTTTATTGTGTTTGCCTTTTTAATAATATATTGAGCGTTGTTTGGTTACTTGTAATGTTCTTAAAGTGTATCTATTGAGTTTGTGTACCAAAGTTACCAAAGCTAGTAGTTCTATATGTTAATTAAATAAATTAAATTTAAATAAATGTTTTTCTAATATGCAAAGCGTTTCAATCTGAAAATATCTTACAACTGCATTAAACAGTGTTCGAAATTAAACAGTACATTATTTTAGCGTTCGGCTCACACACCCTGAACGATATCTATTTTTTTAGTGATTGTGTAGACGAACACAACCCTTAATACCGTTCGTAACTATTTTCAAGAAATAACCGAACATTATATACTGTTCTGTTCTTCGTTAAAAAAAAAAAAACAGAACAATTGTAGTGATACTGTAGACAAACATTATATTTTAATGTTCTATAATGTTTCATTTTTACATTGATAAAGAGATGAACAAACAAAAAATTTTAGCAACGACCGCACCACGAACAGCATGTGTGTGCATTGTGTATATGTGTTGTTTGTGTAAAATTATTTTGCACACTTTTTGTTTTTTTTTCGTACACAGAAAAAATTATTATTATTGATTCAGCGAAATTATTTGTTTGAAATTTATATGAATTTCAGTAAACTTTTTGTTTGACTCAGTTAAATTATTTGTTTGAAAAAATTCGGTGATTTTTTATAAACAAAATGCAAATAAATTGTTTGAATATACGAATTTGTTTGTAGGACCGATTTCAGACAAAAAATTGTTTGTGGATTTTGTTTTTAAAAATTTTTTGGTTTTTTTTACCAGCCAAAATGGACGAACATTAATGAGCCGAACAGAACACAATGAAGATTTCATTTTTTGTTGAGTTTGATAAAAACAGTATTTTTTTTTTTTTTTTTTTTTTTTTTGTGGGTGAAAGGTGACTAACAGGTAAAAGTTATTGTTTTTAGTGATTTTCTACACAAATCTACCGAGCCGAACACTAAGGAGCGATATTTAGTGTTTATTTCGAACACTGGTTTAATGACCTTTCATTATTATTTGACATTTTTCTTTTAACCGAAATTGTTTTTAAGTCAATTAGTGTTGTGAGTTAATACATATTTCTCTGAAAAAAACTGTTTTAATTAGGAAATTTCGATACTTAAGTTAATAAAAAAATCAATATTATCGTTAAAGTAAATTCTAAAGAGGTCTTATGAAAACATTTTATAAAAACTTATATGACTCATATTTAAATGAGACAATTCCCAGCAACAGCAAAAAAAAAATAGCAGGAAAAGTACACAAATATAAAATGCACATTAAAAGAACAGAAATAAAAAAAAATATTAACAACTTCAAAGGAAAGTAAATGAATAAGACTGAAAAAAGGATAAAAAAGGTAAAAGTGCTATATTAAGCTGTGCCGAATCTTTTATACCCTTCACCACTATATTGAAAAGCCAAATGTTTCCTAGTATGGGCGCTATCGTGACAATTTCCTTATACTGGGAGCATAACTTTTATATGCGCTAGGTAAAAAAAGTGGGCGAATTCGCCGAATATTAAAATCAAATCTCATATTTAAAGTATATTTAAGACCAATTTTATCACCATAGTTTGTTTTTTATGGACCTTATCGGGAGGACACTTGAATGGTGGCCTGATGAGAGATTTAGTTTATTTTTAATATTTAGTACTTGTGTTATTTAAGAAATATCTAAGTTTGATTTTGTCCTCCTACACTCGAAAGAAAAAAATCAATCAATTTGTACTTAAATCAAGCCAAAGCGGTGTCGAAAATACTGTAAGTACGAATTTTCTTAAATTAAGTACAGAATACTTGATTCAATTACATGGAGTTTTCAAGTGCCAAAGCTCAACCTTAGCCATATCTTATCCCTGATCCGTACTTAAAATAATTTATCTTTTGTTGTATTCCGCTTTGTTTACAGAAGCACACTCAACTATAAGACACCTGCAGAATGGACCGATATAGCTTCCGCCATCATCCTGCTTTGAAAATTTAATGTATTGCACGCAATAATTTCTACAAAAAGAAATCGGGAATTTTTCCTTCTTTTTTACTGGAAAATAATGTTTTTCTTTTTGTATTTTTATTGCATTCTTGTTGTATTGTTGTTGTTGTTGTTCCTACAACAAGCAAGTTAATCATTTTTTCCTACTTTTGTAATATAGTTGTTTAAAAACAAACTGCTTCACGTATAAAGATGGGACCAATCAATTATTATACGTAATTTTACTCTCAAAGTGGCACGACTTACGAAAAGTATAGCAGTGGTGGTACAAGGTATGCCAGGGCAAAATAAATATCATTTTCTTAATTAAAGAAATTTCTAGTTTATTCAGACATTTATTATACTTGATTTAAGAATTTTTAGATTGTCTTTGAACATTTCAGTGTAATTCGTATTTAAATATTAACTACAAGTAAAGGTAAGAGACTTATGGCCATTTTCTCAATGTATCGACAAACTGTATGTTACTTAATGTCAACATAAATTTATTGGAACGACAAACAGTCCGTTAACGATTTTGGGTTTCTCAATATACCGTCAAAAAACATTGTTTTCAGCTGGCAACGCCACTCAAAATACATGTAAAAGTTGGGAGTCAGCTGATAGAATTTATCTGTACGGCAAATAAAAGGAAAATAAATAACTAGCAGATGAGTGCCGGTTAGCTTTGCGATAAAGTCGAAGCAAATGTGGCATTGAGAAAACCAAATTTCTTTAATGTGCAGTTTTTCGTTGGGAAAAAAGATAATTGCCTAGTGAAAAAATGGCCATAAAATTTATTATGAGCTTGTATTTTGTGTGTAGCTGATATGGTATAGCCCCTATTGTGGCAAAACAAATATTTTGGGAAGAAAAAAGTAGTTTTTGGTCTACAGCTCGGCCAACCAAAACTCGGCTTCTGCTCAAATTTACTACCAGTTTTCTACGAAGTTTGTTTAAGGTGAAAGTGAATAGCTAAATATCATTAATTAAAAGGCATAAAAAAGTAAAGGTAAGTGGGTAAAAATTAGAGGTTCCAAGGTAAAAATTAGGAGCAGTCGTCGTATTTTGCTCATATCTCAAAAATTTATGGAACGATTTGGTTGAATTTCAATAGCAAACAATTCCATACTATATGTAGTATGAATATATAACAACTTGGGAACTAAGTATGTGGTGTCTTCGGCTGTGTTCTTTATATAGGCTAAGACGGATTTCGTAGCAATAACAAATGAAATGACCAACTTATATACATTTACCCTTTCCATTTGTGGCGAAGGGTATACAAATATTTATTTCAAATTAGAGTATAAACAAAAACATAACTGCAAATTTTAATACGAAGAAGAAGTATGATTTCTTAAAAACCATTTATGAAAATTTTATATCCTTAACTGTTTCTTTAGTGTAGACAATCATCAAGCCCTTTATGGACCACTAAACAACAGAAAAGTGTCTCATATTTGTTTATATCCTGTTCTTGTGGTTTCTTTACTATTCTCCCTAGTTCTTTAGTTGCTTTCAAAATTTTTTTTTTTTTTTATTTTTGTTAAACTGTAAAATTTATTTTTATTACTACGATCATCATCATTATCATTATAGACTTGCACTATGGGTATTTATGTTCTCTTTTTTTAGTTCCCAAGAAATGAAAAAAAATCTTTTTGTTTAAAATTTCCCACTTAAGAAAACACAAAGTTTATATTTCTTTATTCATGCTAAACATGCATTTCTTGGTTCTGTTCCTACTCTATTCATTAAAAACTCAGCAGGAATTTAATAGACTTGACGCATTGATCACACAGTTCATAGACCAGCTAGACAGCCAGCTAGCCAATGTGTTGCAAAGCCGATAAATTAAAATAAAAATGAATTAATCCAACAATAACGCCCCTGCCAGGAGGAATATGGCCACTGAAATTACAGTCATACTAACAATGAAAAACTATGGCGCTCACATTTTTTTTTTTTTTTTTTGGTTTGGAAATAAGTTTAGGCATTCAAACAATAATGGCTAATTTTATGGTTATTTCTGTAAATGTAAAATGAAAAAAATTTTGACTCTAGTCGATGTTTAAATGAAATTTTGAATATTAATAAAATAACTGGCGCATATCCCGGTGTTAGAATGTTAATTTAGTGTTTTTGCCGTGCAGGGGGTTTCTTTGGGGGAAATTTATTCGTAGACAATTGCTGATAGTTTTGATTTATAAAAATTATTGATGTAGAATTTTGTTATTATCATGATATGGAAGATAACAGTCAATTCATTATCAGTTTTTTGGAATGGTTTGATAATATGCCTCTGCCTTGGAAACATTTTTTTACGATTCAAGAACTCTTATTTGGAAAAGTATTGTAGAAATTGAAAGTTATAGGCAAAAGTACACAGATAATTAAGTTGTAGGGAGAGTGTGTACTTTGTGATACGAAACGAATACATAGAAATAAATGAAATTGATATAAACGAAAAAATTTGTAAAATGAATCAAAAAATTAGTTAAACTTGCACCGGTTAATAAATTAATAGTACCAATCAAATATTTTGCGATATTAACAACATTTCTTGCAGTAATGTCTCCATGCACATCCGCACATTTAGTGCGAAACACTTTGCACAAATTTTTTGATTACAATACAATTGAAACTTTTGACTCCTATCGAAACTTCATATGCGAATTTTATTTTAAAATAAGAGATTCATTATACCTGTACTACCATAGTGAAAGGGGTTTTATGTGTTTGTGCTGTCCAGCACCTCCTTTTAGTATAGCGATCGACTTAGAATCACTTTTTGAGCCAATCAAACGATGTCAGTCCGGCTGGCGGGCAGTCTATGTAAACCTTGTGCTCAAAATACAACTCGCTATTTTACTTATAATTTGGGATATACCTTTTTATTGTCATAGGGACCAAGCCTATTAAGAATAGTAAGAATTAGCTACTTATTGCTCATAGGGCACCCACAAACCTCTTTCTGGAATAGAGACTTTGTGGCCATAATGCACTTTATTATGTTGGAATTTAGATTTAATTTCGCCTAAAACATTTAATTGCAATTACAACCATCGGAATCGGTTCATATTTTCTCAAAGTTCCCATACAAATACCACTCCTGAAAATTGCTTTTATTGCCAAAACTTACCTTTAAATATTGGATTTGATATAAAATTTGGCGACGCTAACTTTTAAATTAGCTACTATGTCTTGGTAATAATAGCTCTAGAATAAACCATAGGTCCGATATTAAACCCATCCCTTTAAGGTGAAAAAATCTCTTATAGAGGTTGATATTTAGATAATATTTGGCACAAAGAACTCTTATATTATTAATCTTAGCCTCATATTTCAATTTGATTTTCTAGGTGCACTCTCGAAAATGGTGTTGGGTGTCATATGGTTGGGTTTGACGAACTATACTTTTTTATTTGTTGTAATTTTATTCAATTCAGTCTTGAAAACGCGCGTTGGTCGTCCTTACCTCTTGTTGTGTGTAGTTGGTTTTTACTGTTCACTTTACCTTAATGGTCCCTTTCTCTATGCGCTGTCACATATCGATGGTTTTCTTCCGCAACCTCGTAACTCAAAAACAACTACTTTTCAGAGGAGAAAAAATTCTTTTTTTTTACCAAATATTTGAAACTTTTTGCTATATATTCTTTTATAATCCAAGAATTAGGAATAATTCCGATATTCCGCCAAACAAAAATATTGTAAAATTGTAAGGCGGTATTTACTGATTACTTTTCCGGTTAAAACAAAAAATCAGAAAAAATCGAGTTACGTGGTTGCGGAAGAAAACGATCGGTATGGACTTACATATTAGCAGTTATAAAAAATGTATATCAGGTATTAAAAATTCCAAGTTAATATGCAATTGTTAAAATTCACAACTTAAACATATTTTACAAAAAGATATCTAGCCACATCGATGGGCTTTTTTCATATTTTAAGGAACCCTACGGATAGCCTCTTGAATCACCTTTGTGTGCATTTTCTACAATATCCATTTAATTTGAGTGATAAAACAGTCTAGGTTTTTTGGTTCCTATCCCTTTTTAAAGAAGTTTCTTTTCAAATTTGCCTAGAAAGTTTGAATTGGTGTCCATTTATGAGCGTCAAATGTAAAGAAGCTCCCATCATCCATGATACGATTCATGACCAGCCTGCAGAAAAAAATTTGTAACAAAGCCCGTATTAGATGTTTGATGATAGCTGACTCTTTTTTGAGACGGCTAGAACGGTTTTCTTCGCATATTTGACTACTCTGATGTGTGCTACATACTTCTTATTTTTAACTCTTCATTTATTTGCCAACGCATGGTAAGATTTTGAAGTATATCGGGCAATTTCAACGTTCAACATAGATCGAGGTTGGTTGCATTGTATCAAAAATTTTTACTGGATCGTCGTTTTTTAGTAAACGGTTTTTACTTTCGAAAGCTTTCACTGTCTTAAAAACAAAAGACTTTCTAATTTGGATTTCAGAAAAGTCACAAAAATATTCAAATTTTCTTTAATGAGGATTATTTTCACAAAATGTACAAATGAACTTACGATCTTCTAATTCTAATTCGTTTTATGATATTTTTTCTACTTATTATCAATTTATTGAATTAGTATAAAATAATCTTCTGATAACTTTATTACAGTATTTTCTTACATTTTTAAAGATTTAAGAAATATAAATTCGGTTCGTTGTGTTTAATTTATTAATCAACTGCCAACTTTATTATCTGAAATGTGAACGGCCTTTGCTAAAACGCGTTGAAAACCCTTAGTGTGAACATAGCATTACCCAACCTATTCAGCGCCAACATAGTAGCCATGATTGTACTTAAGGGAGCCAAATAAATATTGCCAGTCCCGTTTGTAAAAGTAAAAATAATTTTTGGTTTTTTACGCACTTATTTTTCAGTTCCTTTGTGTTGTGTAATAAAAAAAATGCGCTTAGAGTTTTCCCCTTTTCTTTCTGTTCTAGTCCTCTTCTAGCCATCTTCTAGCCATCTTCTATCGCTTTACATTTAAAGGAGTCAAAGCTAACAAACACTCAAACATTTAAACAATCTTATTTTCACTTCCTCTTAGTTAAATGTTGTTAAAAAAAAATCAATCTTATAGCTATGAAGATATTTTCAAAACAATTATTCTTAAAACAAATTACATGCCACAGCCACGTTAGAAATATAAAAAGAATTATAAGCGACATACATATTAGAAAGTACTTTAAAAAATGTACTTAAACTTATTTTACATTTTTGGAAACAAAAAAATTTTTCAAACCTTTTGTAATGTTTATGAACTTTAGCTTGACAAGTACCAGCAATAAGCAGATGATTAGTAAACATAAATAAACCAATGAAGGGTCTTCAGTGGAAATATCTGTGAAAATCTACCAGGAAAAGTGCTTAGCCCCATGAAAAGGCCACTTTATTCTACATATGTATTGTGTTGTAGTACTTTATTATTTTCAGTTGAACATAAAACACGTACCACTGATGATGATCGCACTTAAACCAAGTGCGTGATATGCAATTGCAATTATGTTGTACGAGTTGTATGTTTACAACAACTTTTTTCTTTATAATTTTTAACTAAAAAGAAAAGAAAGAAAAAACGTGATTTGACATTATTTTGTCAGGGGTTTTGAAGCAAAAAAAAAAAAAGTAACTGAAAAAAGAAGGCTTTACTGTTAAATCGATAATAAGTTCTAAAATATTATTAACTGTTTTGTGAAATAAAATTGATTACAATTTTTGAACACGTTTAAAAGAAAATATTGGCAGGCCAATAAATTTATTGGAATTTCATATGAATTCTAAAATGGTATGTAGTTATGAGACAATTACCCTGTAATTCGGATGATTATTTAATAAAAAGTAGCATAAAAATTGGTAATCGTAAAAATTGGTTCTAAAACTAGCAAATGAAAATTATTTCTTGTCTGCTATCAGTATGTATCAGAGAACGGCTTTGTGCGATTGCAAAAAAATCGCAGTAAATGAACACCAACAAATACACTCGCTTGCGGTCATACAATCAAACTTGCGCAACCGCAAACATTCGCTGCTGGTTTGCAGTCATTCAAATAATGCACATCGTGCTTTGTTATTTATTCCATCGTTTAGCTTCGTTTTGTCAATAAAGATGTTTGTGTGTTTGGTCCGACAATGATTGTTTTGGCAAAGAAAAAAAAAAAATACAAACAAAAAAGCCAGAATCAAGCAATCATTACTCATGTAGGCATTCAGCAGTTACTATGTAGGTAGTACAAGAAAAAAAATTTAAATTAAACTAAACGCACATATGTAGGTCAAACAATTTCCATAGAAACAGAAGACTTTTTTTATCATCTTAAAAAGTACAGTAGTTCTGTATGTACAATGCAGTGTTGCCATTAGGATACGAAAGATACATTTTTCGTATCTTTTGATGGCTTTACGTACCATGTATAATCCTGACATTTTTCGTATCTTTTGAATCCGTATGCTAAATGTACTAAAACTTATTAAGACTGATCATCGTAACCGAATCAATACTTATACAATAGCAGCTTTCATAATGGTGAAAGAAAACATTAAGGATGTTTCAACATGCGAGGATTACAAGTAGTGAAAAGTTGTTCGGAGGAAATATAAACATCTTTTATTTTCAGGAAATTTATATGAACTTCTTGATAAAATCGCCTTTAGTCGTATATTAATTTTTACAACTGAATTTGTTTCGATAACATCCAAAGATATTTACATACATATATATTTTTAATGTTTGCTTATTGAATTTTTAAAAATTACATACCTAATATTTATGACTTAAATAAATATGAAAATGAATTTATATGATATACAGCCATGTCACAGAATACAATTCCGTTCGGAAACGGAATTCATTCCCTATTTTGGTGCTTCAGAAAATGACGAAAAAATGTTTCGGAATGAAACCATTTCTGTTTTCATGAACGGTATGGAAGTTGTCTGTATCTGGAAGGCCATAAAACTATCAAAATTCACTTTCCATCAACAAACAAATATGTTTTCTTCAATTCCGAACGGTATCATTCCGAACGGAATTGTACTCTGTGACATGGCCCATAATTTTTTTTTACAATATTCATTTATGCAATATGAAATAAAAATGTATTGTTAACTTAAAACTTTAAAAGTGGACTTAAATTTTTTTTGCAAAATGTATCTTTTTGGGAAAAAGTGTATCTTATTTAAAACTAAAATGTATCTTTCTCGAAATTTCACTGGCAACACTGGTACAATGTATTCCTGTTATTGTTGTTTTATTGTTGTTAATTTTAACAAAGCGTCTCATCGAGTGGTTTATTGTTGTTATTGTTGTTAATGTTTACAAAGCGTCTCATCGAGTGGATAATGACTACTTGAATGCAAAAGTATAAGAATGTGTGCTTTTTGAATTTACATAGTTGTGTTATATTGCGTGCGCAACAAAAAAATGCAAACAAAGCACTTTCAATAAAAAACGCACACACACACAAATGTGTACGAAACGATGTAAAAATTACCAACGTTGAACTTTGTTTTGCAGGCAAAGAGTGAATGTAAATTTGAGCGTAAGAATAAATCAAGAAAAATAGTGATTTTGCAGTTATCTGATGCAGATACGCCAAAATGGTAAAAATGAATGCAAACAGTTAGCAATAATACAACCAGCGTTGCCAAAAAATCTTTATTTAGCCAAGAAAAAATTCATTTTGAATAGAAAAATCTTAAGATTTTGTAAAAATTATAAGTTTTTAATAAGAACATGCTTCTTATAATGGAAACTATTTAAACTAAAATATATAATTGCGGTATTTATACAAAATTAAATTGTAGGTTTAAATTCGTAAAAATACATTTAAAAAATTGACTGTTTAAGAAACTGTAAAAAAATAATGTACGTTGTACACACTTAAAGCTAAAAAATCTTAATTTCTAAAAATAAAAAAATCTTCATTTAAGAAAAAAAAAATCTTCAAATCATATTTTGGTAAAAAAAAATAAAATTTCAAAAATAAGATAACATCTGCATTCTGGCAACGCTGAACACAACGGTATCGTGTTTAAACTTAAGCGAGATTAAGTGCTGGCTCACACTCTTCAAGTTTTAGCCGTCAAGTCTTGAGCTTTTTCTCTCTCTCTCCTAAAACTAGAAGAGTGTGAACTAGCACTTATTAATTAAAAGAAAATGAATAAACTGGCCCCAGTGTTGCCACAAGTTAAAGAATAAAAGTGCTTAATCGCCTTAAGAATAGTGTTAACATGTTCGACAGCTAAAATGAAAAGTGATAGATATGTTTTATTATATTTTTTTTTAATAAAACCATTAGAAAACCTAGTTAACAATTTTGATTCAAGTTTCGCTCACAATCAAAAAATAATTTTCACTTGGTGTTCATAACAGAGCAACAATTTCTTTTGCAGCCACACACATTTTACATTAAGAAATCGTTTGCAAGTTTTAGCCACAGCAATATTATGCATTTATTTTTATTTTTGTAATCATTTTGTTAAAATTTTCATTCAAAACTAAATAAAGCTATTTTAAACGTCAGAAACAATTTCATACAAATTGTTGCTGAAGTTCTAGTTGACTCAACTTTTTTAAAAAAATTTAGTTACATTTTTGTTCTAAAAATTAAAGGAAAATTATATATGAAATACTTTGGGAAGAAAAAAGATAGAAGAAAAGACGAAATTGTTGCTCCAATTGTGAACGAAGCTTTGATGTTTAAATACAGGTTAACTTTGTATTTTTTTTTTTTAATTTCTCAAGTTTTTATTTCCCAAAATTGAATGATATATTTTCTAACACAGAAATATATTTAGCAATATATCAAATAAAAAACGTTTTTTCCAACGTAAAGATATTTATACCAAATTACTTCTCTTCATACGCTTATATTTGCGACTTTAATTTTTTTTTAACTGAATTAGAATTAGATACCGTTGTTTTTTTTAATAATTTAAATGCAAAATTAGTTTTTTTGACATTTTGCTATGTATAACTGAGAAACTAAGCATTTTATCGTCAATCGGCACGGAGGATTTTAGATATTAAAGATCTTGACCAGTGTTCATAGTTTCGAGCCAAACTCTTGAGCCGTTTTTGTGCCATTTTAAAAATAAACGAGCAAACTTAAGCCATTTGTTGCTTTTACAAAGAAATTAAGGAATTCATAACACAATGAAATGCTTTTAAAATAACAAATTATCGGCACTGAAAAAGTATTTTACATAATTTCATATAAAATATGTAGATGTTGGCCCATATAATACAAATGTACCACGTCACATTCATCAAATAACGGTGCATTTGTGTTTTTTGCTGTTTACTTCGTCATCCAGAGTCAGAGGCTAAATTAATCATAGTGAGTTATATCTTGTTTGAAAGGCTACTTAATTAGGCATCGAATAGTGGCTAATTGGCTTTGATGCCTAAAGTATACAGTGCCAAAACTTATACCTTATGATATTGGGTTCATCCTTGTATGCGGTACGGGCCAGAGCATCATTTTCCATTCACCAAGTGTGTCCAAGCCAACGGAGTTGTTGTATTCTAATGTGCAGGACTATATCTACCTCTACACGTTAATTAAAAACTGTTTCTACTATTTTTTGCCTCATTGTTAATTGAAAAATAAAAACGATTTTTTTTCTCCCACGGTTCTGCACGGCAGCGACTGTCGTTCCTTCGTGTGGAACGGGTTTTCATGGTGCCATCTGACAACCCGTCAATAAGCCTGTGGCTCAGCTGTGTTATTATCGCCACCTGCAAAATTAATTTGACTTGATCACTTGTCAGCCAGACGCCGACCATTGTTACTTAAAATTAAAAATTAAATAAACTAGGGCTAAACTAAAGAGCGAAAAAATACACAGAAAAAAATAAAAATTGATTTCAATTAAAAAATTTGTGATATTAATTAAAAAATTAATTGAATTTGCACCAGTAAACAAATGTATAGTATCAATTAAACCAGTTAATAGTATTAATTAAACGTTTAATTCACTTGATTAAATTTTTAATTAAAACTGATTTTGTTTTTTGATTAATGCTTTAATTGGTGAAAAATTTTGGAGAATTTTTTCTGTGTATAAAGTGTAAAAGTTCCATTGAGCCCAAAAAAATGAGGGTGTTTTTTTTCTCTTGTGTAAAGTCAGTGAGTGTGTGCGCGCCGGCCGCTAACTGAGCTGTCTTAACAAACCACTTGATTGAGGTCTCCGACCACTTTTTAATTCCGGACAACGTACCCAAGCAACAGGTTACCAGCCCCATTTACACCCCAACCACGAGTATTAATAGGAAAAAATCTTGTTATTGTTCAAATATTAATGGCTAAGCTGCACCGTATGCATTTGTTTGCTAATCAAGCATATAACATTCTTCCCAAAAAGTCTATGCAAATCAATTCTTTTCAAACAATAATTATGAAAAACTAGCCCTGGTCATTTTTATCCCTTTCACTTCCAACGTTAGCTGATTCCTTTTTTAAATGACTGTTTCAAATCTTACGTTTTTACATATTCACTGTCATTATTAAAACAAGAAAAAAACTTGCTGTAGTGAA
The DNA here is from genome assembly GCA_930367215.1 of Pollenia angustigena. NCBI lineage: Eukaryota > Metazoa > Arthropoda > Insecta > Diptera > Polleniidae > Pollenia > Pollenia angustigena. Next base: position 198,717,666 of record OV884056.1, read on the forward strand.
TAGAAATTTAAAATTTTAAAAAAAAATTTCTTTGTGTCACGAATAACTAAAATATGTACATTTTGCCATCAGCTATTTAATATTACAAATCACTTGTTTTGGATTTGTTTAAAAGAAAAAAATATTTTTAAAACTTGCTACGCCTTCAAAAATGTGCGATCAATCGATCAATTTAGGGTTTTTTTCCTTAATATGAGATCATATCTCTATTTTTGCCAATGATTTCAAACAAATTAAATTCGAATTAATTTCTCTTTACTTACAAAAGTAACAACAAAATATGTTTATTTATTTCATTAACAAAAAATCTCGAAAAAAATTTATATAATCAATATAACAAGTTTTAAAGAAAAATAAAATGAAAGGAATATTTGCATATAAATTAGCAAAAAAAAAAAAAAAAGAAACAAAATAATCAAAATTCGACATTCTACTTTTTTTGTTTTAAATTATATAAATAAAAATATTTATAAGTCGTGCAAAGTTTTGAAAAAAACTTAAACTTAAATATGTTAACACTTAAAATCGTCTTACTTTTTTTTAGCGAATAAAAATATTTAACGTATTTGAAAAACAATATACAAATACAAAACAAACAGTTGATTTGTATTTTGTATCTTGTCAAACGTCTCAATGGTGTTTATAAAGCAGAACAACAAGTACAAAAAAAAAAGTGAGAAAGTATAGTCGCTCAAACCCGACCAAAAAATATCCTACAGCACAATATTTTGAAATAAATGATCGAGGGAGTACCCTATTTGGAGCTGATTTTGATATTGGCAGGGTGAGGCAGTCGCAACAACACTGGAAGCTTATAGAAGCGAAATCTTTAGACACTATTTGGATATGGCTAATGATAGATGGAAGAAACTAGATGGCTTCCAAAGTTACATGGCACACATACTACATAAGTCGCTGTGAGCGACTTCTCAACTTCAGTCGCTGGAATATGTCGAGGCTGGTATACGCACTTACTGGTCACTGGACGATCGGTAAGCACGTTATGACACTCGGTCTCCCTTTTAATGAATGTTGCCGCAGCTGCAGAGAACCTGGAACTGAGCTCCTATGTGATTGCTCATTCAACACGACATGGATTATTTGGGAATTATCTCGACAAGGACTCTCTGAGATTTCGCGGGTGAAGCTCGGCAATTTGGTGGAATATCTCGACGCAACGGTTTGGCTCTAGCCACCTCAGTATTGCCCTAGCGTCACGTTTGATCCGGGGTTCCTACACTTGACTAGTTGTGTGTTGTGAAAACGGAGTCTCTGTCGACTCAACTTGAAGCACGCCTACTTTTTGGGCGTGCTACCACGTTAGCCAATCAACCCTATTTCGGAATCATGGGCCAAATTCCATCGATAGAATTCCAGCCAGTCTGCCAGCCGGACGAACGGAAATCGCTTAACATAAATTTGGGTCTAGGACCAATATTTTAAGGTGCTACAAACATCAGCACAAACGCATAGTACCCTCTCTACTATTGAGTTGTGGGTATAAAGATAACAATAAAAATATGCTTGACTTTAAATCTGTTGTTGGTCTGTCTGTTTGTCTACTCTGCTTTTAACATGTAAAATAAGCAATTTATGTTAATGTGCCTTCACAGCTTGTGGCTACCAAAGAAGAGTAACTAACACACACAACCACACTCATAACTTTACTATTTACTTGTGGTCTACTGGTAAACCAACTGGCAGCCATGAAAGAGCGAATATCTTAAAAAGCTTAAACAAAAACTAGGCAATGACAAAAATAACCAAATTGTTTTGTTGTTTTTGGTGGAAAAGGTTTTTTTTTTTTTTGAATTTTTTTGTTATACCATTGACATTGTAGTAGCAAATCCAAAAAAAAACATGGCATATTTTAAGATTTTCTATCTGCTGATTTCTTTTAAATGATATTGAGTCCGAAAAAATTTCAATACAGAGTTGTTTGAGGTTCAAAAATATTTAATATTTAACAATAACTAAGTTATTAATTTTACTCAAATTTGAAAATGTAATGCGGCACATAAATAATTTATAGCCATTCTGGAAGTAAAGTAAAATGCTGACAAAATCGAACACTAATTGACACGACATATAAACCGGTTCAGATGTCGTTATTATAGGCTGCCTTCCTAAACGCATGTAAACGCAAATTTGATTGGAACCGGTCCATATTTGACGATAGCTACCATACAAATACTACTCCCGAAAATAGCATTTAGTGCCATAACATTCTTTTAAATGTTGTTATTGACATAAAAATAGACCCCTTCACATTTATAATAGCTTCTTTATCATGACAAAATATGCAGATAGGCTTAAAATTAGCCTTTGGTCCCCTTTAAATCAACATCCTAAAATCACTTAAAGGCATTTAAGATGAAGATGTCTAAATAATATTCGGTACACAGAACTTTTATATGAATTCTTCTCAACGTTATAACATAATTGTCCAATTCACTAGCTCTGTCGTATGACTTATCACTTTGTTTTCTTCTTCATTAACAAAAGTTGACATTCACATTATTCGTTATGTACAATGAAATTAAGCCAGGTGTAGGAAGGAGTTTTAATTTGATGTCAAATGGTAATAAATATTAATTGATAAGCAATTTTAATTAAATTCGTTTAAAAAATAATTTGAAAAAATATATTTTATAATTTTATCATAACACATTAAATTTGTGGTGTCATTATCACATTCTAAAATGATTTTTACAAATTCACCAAACAAATCGAACATTTCCAGGCCTGGTTTGAATACAAAATTTTAAAAAACACATAAAAATCTATCGTATAATAAGACAATACTTTTTTATGAAATTCAACAGCAACGAAATTTATACGATCGTACAACGAATACGACGTTGCTATGAGCTTATGAATTGGACAAATTTTGTTCTGGCGGCTTCATGATTGCCCGAGGGTCCCGAATAGAGTAGACTTTTGAATATTTGTTTTTTAATGATGTGGTGAAGGGAATCATACGGTTCGGCATTCTTTATTTTTTATAGAAAATTAAATAAAGTTCAAAAATAAAGTCAAAATTAAACAAAAAAAATCACAAAACAATACAAAACATAGAAAGACTAGCGAAAAACTTTAAAAGGAATTGGTAGGAGTTTCAGACGCGCATTTATAGCGTCTAAAATATGGCGAAAACCGGTATCATGTTTAATGGCTGATTCATCGATTTCGAACGAAAACTTCGTTCGCTAAACTTTCATGTAAAACAAAAGAAATATTTTTTAATTTGTTTTTGCTTTAAATGTATGTTAAGCGATCGAGGTAGTGCTGGGATACTATCGATATTTATCGATAGTTCAGATTTCACTATCGATATATCGATATTACTATCGACTGAATGTTTGTACTTGTGCAGGAAAACTTTAATTAGTTTTTTATAAGGCTACAGTTCGTCGTTTTTATCACTTTATTGAATGTATGAGACGTTTGTATATACGCACGTTATTTTAGATGGCAGTTTTTAAAAAATTGATAAGTACCTTTCTGAAGGAACCGAAGTAACAGGGACTATAAGATATTCCATTGCAACTTTAAAAAATTTTCTAAATTCTAAACCAAAAAATGTAATCAAACTAGCGGACTTATCCTCTAATGGTCGTTCATTGTTTTGTCCTATGCTTGCAATTGCATTTGGATTTGGAATTGCATTTTTACAACATTACAAAAATATTGGACATTTCAGTCCCTATATAAACATGTACAAATTTCGACTTACAGGCCTTTAATTAGCAGTAAAAAGCACTGCTAAAGCATAGATTACACTATCTCACAAGTCTTACGTATTCCATAATACTTTATGAGATAGAAATCTAATGAGTTTTGCTACGACTGTCAAAAAATCTAATGTAGCATGACAGTTTGTGTTCACACCATCACACAAAGTATAAACACTAACACATGAAAAAAATGCAACCCTGATCCAATGAAAAGTATTATTGTTTAGAAATTTTTCAAAAAACGATGAAGTCGTATGGGATTTCAAACTTTTTTCATAATACTTTTCATTTTCGTGACACATTGCATTCACACTATCACACTTTGTCATATTACTTAAGATTTTGACATGTATTAATGCAAAGTATAATAGTGTAGTCTAGCCTTAAGCAATCCATACCACTTGCCATTCTTGTGTTTGTATTCATTGCTTTCATTCAGCACGAATTAATAATAGCAACTACAAATTTGCGGCAAAAAACTGTGTGTGTATAGCTGCTGTTAGATGTCTTCACAGCTGTATTTTAAACAGAGAACGGCTTTGTGCAATTGCAAAAAAATCGCATTAAATGAACATCAAGAAATACACTCGCTCGCGGTCATACAATCAAACTTGCGCAACCGCAAACATTTGCAGTCATTCAAATAATGCACATCGTGCTTTGTTATTTATACCATCATTAGCTTCGTTTTTTGATAAAGATGTTTGTGTGTTCGGTGCGACAATGATTGTTTTGGTAAAGAAAAAAAAAATACAAACAAAAAAGCCAGAAATCAAGCAATCATTACTCATGTATTCATTCAGCAGTTGCTATGTAGTACAAGAAAAAAAAAATTTAAATGAAACTAAACGCACATATGTAGGTACAAACAATTTCCATAAAAGCAGATGACTTTTTTTAACATCTTTAAAAGTACAGTAGTTCTTTATGTACAATGTATTCTTGTTACTGTTGTTTTTATTGTTGTTAATTTTAACAAAGCGTCTCATCGAGTGGTTTATTGTTGTTATTGTTGTTAATGTTAACAAAGCATCTCAGCGAGTGGACAATGACTACTTGAATGAAAAGTATAACAATGTGTGCCTTTGAATTTACACAAGTGTGTTATATTGCGTGCGCAACAATAATGCAAACAAAGCACTTTCAATAAAAGACGAATCCATGCAAAAATCAAATGTATACGAAACGATGTAAAAATTACCAACGTTGAACTTTGTTTTGCAGCAAAGAGTGAATGTAAATTTGAGCGTATGAATAAATCAAGAAAAATTGTGATTTTGCAGTTCTCTGATTTTAAATAATAAAAATATCGATATTTATATTTTTCCTAATAATAATAATATCGATAGTCTATCGATAGTTTCCCAGCAATAGATCGAAGTCTTTCGCAAATAGATGAACTGGCAGTTAATGATAATATATCTAGATCTGATGTGATGAAGAGATTCTTAAGTACAGATTCGGAATCAGCGCAACTCAAACCCCTTCAAAAGTATACTCTGGTCTATGGGCTCAAAACTTTTTTGGCCTGTGTTATTTTACAAAATTTTCAAAGTTTTTCTTGGGATTCAAAAAATTTTGTAACAAGGTTTCGTTTAAATAGGCTAAATTCCCATTTCATACTATTGATAAACTTAAATTTATTGTTTATGAGATAAGCTATTTCTATGCGCATTTTACTGGTTGCTTAGGCCAGATCGTCATGAAATTTCATCCAAAGATTTTAGAAAAATTTAAGATATTAAACAAATAATACTGTTAAGTAAATAAGAATTATAAGCAACAGTTTTACTTACAATAAATGGTGAGTTTATCTTTTCTTACAGTCCCGACTATAATTGTTTGATTTTTTGTCAACTCTAAATGTAGTTGTAAGTGGGTAAAGAAAAAAAAAGAAAAACTAATTACTTGATTCTATTTTGCCAGTTCAGTTTTATTTACACTGCAACATACAAGTTTTTTTTGGGATTCAAAAACTTTTTATTTAAAAGCTTACACATATATATCGATGCCTTACTTTCTCAACCTCGTATCTTAAAAAAATACAACTTTTTAGGAGAGAAAAAAAAAAACGTTTTATCTTTGCATACTTCGGTGTTTGGGTTAAAGTTAAAATGGAATTATTAAAGAATTGATTACATCTATGTAAGTTGTATTGAAATAATCAGTTGTTGCATTGTTAGAACACAAAAATAGCAGTCGTTTGATATGAAAAAGTCAAAACCGTATTTTTAAGATACGAGGTTGAGAAAGTAAGGCATCGATATGTATGTATATATTTATAATAATTAAACTATCGTTTAGGAAAGACCCCACAATTTTATTCAGGGCTAATTGCCAGATTAATAAACACTATTCTACAAGTCTTAAGATTTTTTCTTTCACAAAATCCAATGATTTTTGGTTTCATTGTCAAAAGATCAAATAAAAAAATTTTGTTTACTATTTATTTTGCGTCTACACTATCAGATTTAAAATAAAAAGAAAAATCTTTGTATTGTATAAACAGCTGTTCAGCATAAAAAAACATTTATTTTGCTATATTAAGCGAGTTTTAAATTTTGCCTTGATTTTACTAAATAATAAAAAATAAATAAAATTGAGAAGCTAGCAACATAAAATTAAATATTTCTTTAATATTTTATCATTTTAATTCTGATGCTGGAGGCAAATTTTTTAACAGCGGTTTCTTTAAGGATGGAAAAGTTGATACGATCGTGATTATTTCATACTTTTTTTCGTTAATGTAGCATTTTTAATTTGTTTATACAACAAATATGAGTAATTTGTTTAAAATTTAAAGGAAATAAATTGAACTTTCATATTTATTTCAATCATTTTGTATATTTTTTTTTTTATTAGAGAAAAAAAATTTAAAAAAATTTGTAAAAAAAATTTAAATTGAAAATCCCTGGTTTTTTTCTTGTACTTCTATAAAAAAAAACACCTCCGATAAAATGAAAATCGTACGACTTAAAAGCGGTTAGAAGCGAACGACAGTCAAATTGCTCTACGTGCTTTTTGACACTTCATAACAAAATGTTTTCACATTATTGTACACATTAAGGGTTTTCATGATATCGCTTAAAAGTCTCGCAATCTGTGCATTTTTACGCCCTCGCAAATAAACTTCGTAAATTTGCCCAACAATTTTAACTCGTACACTTTCGCTGTTCAATTGTGCATTTATACAAACAGATCTTTTTATGCTTCTAACGTCGTTTTCAATGAAAAATTCAAGTGTTTATAAATTATAAACAATCAATTTTTGCAATAATTTGAGCAAATTAGTATCATGGCTTTCTTTGAGCGTTTTTAAAAACAAATTTCACATTTTTCTTTTTAATTTATTTTTGTATTGACGTTTCTTCCAAACTGGCATTAATTGTTTAAAATTATACAAAAATTAAAAAGGTTCTTCATGAAATGAGTCTCGCAAGTTTGCCCATTTGCCAGTGTTGCCACTTTGTGGGTAATTACCCGAATTTGGTATAATTTTTACTGTCGTGGGTAGAGCGTGGGTAATTTCTCTTGGGTGTAATTAAGGTGTAATTTGAAATTGTTGCTTCCAATACCTAAATAAAATCAGGATTTGATATCAGTGACGACTTTTATTTCCCTTTATATATTGTTGATAAAAAATGCACAGTCTTCTGAACCAAAGACTCGATTAAATATATATTTTCAAAAGATCAATAACGAAAGTCGCAAGATGGATTCTTAGATTTGGATAGAGATGGCTATCATGGCGATTAAGAACCTAAAAGTCTATTGAAAAAGTTATTTAAACTAAAACCTAGCCTGGGAGAAGATATATTTCCAATATTCCAACATATAATTAATTTTATTTTTATCTGGCAACTTTCAAATGCTTTATTTAGTATGAAGAATATTTAACGCCCTTAACAGTTGTAAAACTGAATTAAGAAAGGGACAGTTCTACTTTACAGTTTACTAAATAAGGTATAAAAGGTATTTCTTAAGACCTAAAACTTAAACAAACACAAAAAAAATTAATATTAATCGCAGATAACTACACGGCATTACCATTTGAAACTGATTTCAAACAAATAAGAACTGCGCCTGTCCTTGACGAAACGCATTGCAGACGTCCAATTTTGTTTCTCTTTTTCGAGCATTGCTGGCTGCATGCCACGAATTAAATGAGCAATGTTGACCTCCAAGACGTCAATTGTTGCAAGCTTATCAGCACAAACCAGTGACTTCAGAGCCCTACGGAAAACAAGCAAGAGTGTGACACCTCTCGCACGGCCTTAAAGTCTAATTGACAATTTATATTTTCTATATCAACACATTGCCTTTATTTGTAAAAAAATAAGTTGCGTCATTAAAGTCATGAAGCGGCATATAAGTCCCAATTCACACGTTGCATGTCTTATTGATTAGATTGCTACTTTATAACGAGTGTGAAGAGAACCATGAATCGTCTTACAAACGAACAACGCTTGCAAATTATTGAATTTTATTATCAAAATGCGTGCTCTGTTAAAACAGTTCATCGCGCGCTTCTTGTGTTCAGCGACGAAGCTCATTTTTGGCTCAATGGGTACGTTAATAAGCAGAATTGTCGATTTTGGAGTGAAGATCAGCCAGAAGCATTGCAAGAGCTACCAATGCATCCAGAAAACGTCACAGTTTGGTGCGGTTTATCGGCTGGTGGCATCATTGAACCGTACTTCTTCAAAGATAATGCGAATCGTAACGTAACTGTGAATGGTGAGCGCTACCGTGAGATGATATCCAACTTTTTTTTTGCCCAAAATGTAAGAGCTTGACTTGCATGACATGTGGTTTCAACAAGACGGTGCCACATGCCACACAGCACGCTTAACAATGGATTGAGAGGCGAGTTCGGTGAACATTTTATTTCACGTTCGGGACCGGTTAATTGGCCGCATAGATCGTGCGATTTAACGCCTTTAGACTATTTTTTGTGGGGCTATGTTAAAGCTCATGTTTATACACACATGCCCGCTTCAATTGACACATTGGAAGACAACATTGAAGCATTTATTCATGAGATACCGGCAGAAATGTTGGAAAGAGTATGCCAAAATTGGACTAAGCGGATAGATCATTTGAGGCACATTCACGGTCAACATTTGCATGAAATAATCTTCAAACATTAATTTATATGTACCGTACTATCGATTCAAATAAAGATTTTATGAATTTTTCTGAATTTTATGTGTTTTTTTTTAACCTTTCCTATAGCTCTTAAAAAATCACCCACTATAATGCACTCTTATTTTTAAGAAAAGAAAACACCATTAAGAATTATATAAAAAACTGGAAAAAGTAAAAAAATGCCTGGCCAGGCCCAGGTATACAAGGGTGAATAAAAGTACCTGCATAGAAACAAATATAAAAAGATTGTTACATTACTGCCTTTCAATGACGTTTTGGTTTATTTCCTTTATAATAAACCGTTTCGAGTTCTTTTATTGCAATTCAAATAAACACAACACTTTAATGTATAAAACTTATTTATTAAGAACTTAGTCACCTTAGTCTGAGTTCATACGGCTCATGTCTTATTGACAAGATTCTTCCCTTTTCTTCTTTGAACATGAATTGGCGTTCAAATGATTTGTACAAACTCGCATGATAGGTAACATCGATACATGTCAAACTTTTCGTGTGAAATAATAAATGTTGCTCAACATTTTTAACAAATTTGAACAGAGTACTAGGCTTTATATAAAATTTCGTTTTTTTTTAAATACATTAAAACTGCTGGACGCCGAATATAGTGTGTGAGCAATGAAGATAAAAATATTGTCGTTCCACAAAATCCTTAATAAAAACTTAAGTTTTCATCCGATTTTCAAATTAAGCTTAAAATGTTGGTAATTAAATATACTATTTGGTTAAAAAATAAAACATTCCAAATATTTAATATAACGTAGAAAAAAAAAGAAATAAAAATGAAAAATTTTGAAAAAAAAAACGTAAAAAATAGGCAAATTTTGAACTTTGAGCTGCCATAACTCAGCCATTTCTTATCAAATAGAAATTTTCAGCATATCGACGGAAAAGGCATTCAATTAGCTTTCCAACAATGTGCCACGATCGGATTTTTCGGTTGGGCTCCACAAGGGTTTGAGTGGGACCATACACCGAAAAACACAAAAGTACCGTTATCTAAAAACGGTACTTAGGAAAAAAAATTGCAAGGTTTTTCGTGTTCCGAAGGTCCCTATTAACTTATTTAGGCATGTGGCGTTCTTGGTATCTTTTGGCTGTAAACCAGTGTTATTAATAATTCATATCAGTCATTTTCTCGTTAGTTATGTATTGTTAAATTTATATAATTAATTTTTTATTTTTTTATTTAAATATTCAAATTACTAACAAATCACTTTAATCTCTTTAATTTAGATTACCTCACAAAAGTTTCTCTTAATATATCAAATTACTAAATCCCCTTAAATTACGTTCAATAAATGTCACAATTTCATTTATTAAAAACAAAATAATCAAGACTTTACGTATTTATCATTGAACAGTTTGTAACTTAAAATTTGGTATTAAAAAAATTTCAAAAATCCCACAAAAAAAAACTTAAAACATGTAAAACTTTTTCTTTGAAAAAGTTAAATATAGTGCGTGCATGTTTTAGCCAAGTGTTAAAAGACATGAATCAGTTAAATAGATACTGAAAGGTCTATTAATTATACAAAGAAAAAAAAAACAGCAACAAATGTATCTCCTAAACTCTATATAAACTGTATTTTACTACCAGTCATTTTCCCCCAAAAGTAATTTTATACGATTTGTAAAAAAAAAAACAAAATGAGCCGAAAATAAATGTGTAACTAGAAAATGATTTACGGCATTCAATGCCGTAAATCATATTGAAAAAATAACTAAATGTTCACTAAATATATTTTTTGTATAAATAATCGGCTAAAATGACATTTTTCTTAAGGATAAAAACTTGTCCGACGTGATCACCTACACTTTTTAATTCTTTGAAGATATGAACGGTTAGACTAAGTTCTTGAGGGGGAAAACTAAAATTTGGGAAATGTTAAAATTTATGATAGAACTAAGTCGCCTCTTAAGTTCGCTTAAGTGGGAAATAGGTAATTTTGACACTTTTTTTTATTCTTTGTAAAGGTATGTTCAGACCTAAGAAATATTTGATAAAAAAAATTTAAAATAAACGTGACCAGTAAATTTATCAAACTATATTTGTTAGGTGTAAACATAGATTAATATGTTCTTTCCAGGTGACAAGCAATTTTTTTACACAATCAATTGCTTGTCACCTGGAAACAGCACATACGTCTTGAAATAAATAAAAGGTTCTGGATGCGAGTGACGTGGGTTGTCAATTAACAATGTTGGAAATATGTTCACTTTGAAATTTCCGGAAGGTTAGATTAGCGTCTGAATGTGCTTTAAGAGGAATAGGCAAGATTTTCCTTTTCAGATACTTTGCTTTCAAAAGCGTTTACGATCTGTGAGGGCAGATAGAGTAGACTTTCCAAAAGAACACTCCCCAATTTCATGAGCATTCAAAAGCTTTAACAAAATAAGAAAGTATGGACATCAATTAAACTATAAATGTATGAGAGCGCTCTCAAATTAAGCTGACGTGACGTAAAGGTGGCGGCAGCAACCAGAAAAAATATGCTTTGGTAAAAAGTATATATATATATATATTCGTTCCTTTTACTCCTGCAAGGAGCATAGGGCGGTAAAAAGTGGCAATCCTATAATATATATGCTTTAAGCTTCACCTTACGAAAGACTTTTATGTTCATTATTTACCGATGACCACCCGGGTGATACTGCCACACAATTAAAGGCGACGAACAAGTTTCTGTCAAAAATACTTTTTTTTATTTTTCTGTTATTTTTTAAAAACAAACTTCGGTGAGTAAAAATTTTCTTTTACTTTAAGCAAATTTAAGTAAACTTTTAAAGAAATAAAACTAAGTTGATCACCCGGGTAGGGCGAAGGGTAAATTGTAAGACTCCACGTGAATTTGAAAACAAGGATAAAAATTCGTTACTATTATGGCTTTGGAAATATGTAAAAAGTGCTTAAGTCTATTTATTCCATTTTATAGGAAACCCGTTTTGAACTTTGGAGGTCATTTTTGAAAATATATTTTTCTTATCAAAGTAATTTTTGGGAATACAAAATTTTCAATTAACAAGATTTTGTTTGTCTTTCTTAATTCCCAATTTTTATTCTTGATAAAATCACTGACATTTATTGTTGATGGGATAAGCTATTGCCATGAAGGCGGTTAAATCTGATTGGAATTCTTCCAACATTAATTGTAGTTGTAAGAAAAAGAAAAGTTACGAAAAAAAAAACAACTTGCTTTATTGTTTTCGCAAAACATAAAGCATGTTGCCAGCTTAGTTTTTTTAAGCCGTGCACTTGCCAGTTTATTATCAAAGTAATTTTTGGGAATACAAAATTTTCAATTAACAAGATTTTGTTTGTCTTGCTTAATTCCCAATTTTTATTCTTGATAAAATCACTGACATTTATTGTTGATGGGATAAGCTATTGCCATGAAGGCGGTAAAATCTGATTGGAATTCTTCCAACATTAATTGTAGTTGTAAGAAAAAGAAAAGTTAAGAAAAAAAAACAACTTGCTTTATTGTTTTCGCAAAACATAAAGCATGTTGCCAGCTTAGTTTTTTTAAGCCGTGCACTTGCCAGTTTATTATCAAAGTAATTTTTGGGAATACAAAATTTTCAATTTACAAGATTTTGTTTGTCGTGCTTAATTCCCAATTTTTATTTTAATAAGATTCTCACATCTCTTCGGTCATAGTTTTTTTTAGGGTTTTATTCCTAAATATTGCTATCAGGACGAATCAGAAGTGGACTTAATTAAGTTGCTATTCCAAATTTTATTGCACATTGAAAAAATTGGAAAAAGTAATTTTGCTATAACTTTCCAAAGAAATCGGAAAAAATTATTGAAACTTTGTACAAGGGTACTTTGAAACATGGAGATAATAAAGCTGCCATAAATTTGGCTTAAGTCGATTTAAGCACTTCTCCTTTTCAATACTTTTATTTTAGGGTCTAAGTTCAACCAGATTCTACTCTAGGAAAGTCCGCTTCTTTGTTATGGCTAAAAACTATTTGTTGGCGGAGTACAAACACTTTAGTGGTCAACTAATTGTGATGTCCACTCCAGAAACAGTTATAAAAATCTGGTATATATTGGGGCAACTGAGGCTCCCACGCTAGAAACGGCTAAGAAAATCTATAATATGTTATTGGATGACCGTTGGCTGAAGGTGCCGGAGCTGGCTTAAATTATAGACTTGTAAAAATGTAATAAGCAGCGCATATTGGCCAAAAATATGAAGAAGAAAAACGCTGTGCTTATGATCAGTACCTGGTTTTTCCAATCTTTTGTTTACACATCTACAACTGCGATCGCTGAGATCAATAAATTTATGTTCGAATTTCTTTATTCGCCATATTTAGCTCCTTCGGACTGTTTGTCATTTTCAAACTTGGGAAAACGGCTCGTTGGTAAAATAAGTGCCAACAATAAAGAGGTGCTGTCTGTTGGATGATGGACGTTTTAAGGACACTTCTTGCAATAATCAAGGTATCTAAGCAATTGAATTTCGCTGGGAAAAGTGCATCGAGCAAAAAGTTTACTATTTCCCAATTTTGTTTGTGTTCTCTTTGTTAGGTTGGTAAATTTTGGGGCCAAACTCGCATGTGCACAATTATACCAACAGTTTCGTCTTCAAAAACTTTTTTTGAAAAAAAATAAATGACGTAAAGACGTAAAAAAAATTGAGTTAAGTCAAAAATTTAAAATGTCTTAGTGTAAAAGGGGAAGAATTTAGAAAGCCGCTTTTCAAAAAAATCTATTAGAAAACTGTCATTCAGTATTAACTGAATAGGGCAAACATGTATGTTTAATTTATATTAGAAATGTATAAAAATAAGAATAAAACAAAGTTATTTAAAAAATTGAGCAACAAAAGCTTTGACTCTCGGATTCTTCTTTTTTCAGAAATGGAACAGATTTTCGCATTTCGAAATTCATTTTTTTACGCTACTAAAAATTGTATTCTATATACACAGAAAAAAATACCAATGTTAAAATAACATGGCGCGATGTTGACTGAGAATCATGGTAAATTTCTGCAAAAGTATGCCCTTTATTTAATATTATTCACTGTTAAAATAACATTGTTCAATATTGAATCCATAAAAACCTGTTTTATATTAAAATCAAAAGTTTATCTTGTTAAATTAACATGCTTACATACTTAAGTATGTAGATTTTTTTATTTTCATGTTTAAAATATGTTATAATAAGGGACCGAAAATAACAGTTATATGTTCCTTATGCACTCGTCAATGATAAAATATATTGATTTTTAAAATTTTTTATTTTTTTTTTCTTTTAAAAATAACAGTTTTTTTTGATTTTTATTTTTTTGAACAAAAATAACCGTTATTTTTTGATTTTTATTTTTTCGATCAAAAGTAACAGTTATTTTTTGATTTTTAGTTTTTCGAGCAAAAATATAAGTTGTTTTTTAAAGAAATGTAAAACACTTACATTAGACGACTTTTAATAATTATTTTAATGTGCATAAGAAATTCCAATTATAATTACGCACTAAAATAAAAATTTTAATACAACCAAATTATTAAATCACGTACATTTCTTTAGAGAATAACTTTTATTTTTGCTCGAAAAAATAAAAATCAAAAAATAGCTGTTACTTTTGATCGAAAAAATAAAAATCAAAAAATAAAAGTTATTTTTGTTAAAAAAAAATCAAAAAATAACAGTTGTTTTTGTTAAAAAAAATAAAAATAAAAAAATAACAGTTATTTTTGTTCAAAAAAATAAAAATCAAAAAATTACTGTTTTCATCTGACTTTTATGAAAAAATATATAATTGTTACGGTCCCTGGTTATAAAAAGAAGACAATTCCCGTATTCTTTTAGTTAAAATTATTTAGTAAAATAGTACATCAAGTTTTCAAAGTAAAATGATGACGAAAACCATATCGGGCCATTCTGCTGATGCTACTGTTAACAAAGTAGATACAAAATAAGCAAAACATGTGTTAAAGGGGCAAGTGTTTTGAATTATTCATAAATAAATGCATATGTTGCCTTCACACTGTTATATCACACTCCAACCAATTTGATTCTACATGAAATTCACGTTGTTTCAACTTGAAATAACTTCCATTCAACGTCATTCGGATTGTTATTTCAATGTAAATGACATTTTGCTCTAACTTTACTGCAATGTTAAATTAACATGAATTATAGTTATTTTAAAAGAAAAAAATGTTGTTCGCAAGTTATTGTAAAATCATGTTAAATTAACATGAAACAACAATGAAGCAAAATCACTTGTGAAAAATGTAAAATCACCCTGGTTTTGAACGAATTTACATTGATTTTTTTCTGTGTGTATACATACATACATACAAAAGAGCATACTTTTTTTTAACAGAGTAAGAAAAAAACCCAATTGAAAATTGTGACTTTGTAATTATATTAAGAGCAGGGTTTAAAAAACTGCAGTCGACACCAAAAACTGTCGAACAAAAAACGAAAATTTGTGTACAACTTTTCTCTTTTTGAGTTGGTTTGACAGCGACAGCAACAGTGTTTTTTTTTTGGCCAATGACAAATAAAGAGGTGGCAGTTTTTCTTGTTTGAGTGCAGTTTTTTTAACGCTGCTTAAAAGTGTTTAGTTGACAGTTAAGAGGACTCCAGCCAAAAAGCTTTAGTTTTCTGACATGTGAAATATACCCAAAATGAATCGGCGGCTTTCTATAAGTAACTAAAGATCTTAAAGAAAAGAAACAATTAAAAATATCAACGCTTTTCAAACCAGATCAGATTTATTGTTTTCCTTTCTTGAGCTTTAGCTTTAGCAGATAAAAAAAACTTGCCTGAGAAAATGCACATACATTTTGTTATTTAAATGTCATTTCTATTTTCTATTTCTATTTCAATTGAAATTATAAAAAGGGTGTGTATTACAGGGAAATTGATTGGAACAAAAGATTTGCTCTTTCAACAAGAACTCTTAACTTTTTTAATAATTTCCATGTGTTGCAAGCGTAATGATCATATTATTTTTTTGTTAAACTTCTGGCGGCGACAAAACATTCTATACTTTTTTCAAATCGATAAGCTGTCACTGCATTATGATTTCTTAGTAGCTTTAGGAGGCTTATTTTTTTTTTTTCTTTATAATAATGAAATGGATGGAAACTATTTCAACTTCTTAAGCTTAGCCACATGCACGCACTTTAATAACCGTACCAAACACATCAATATACTTCGATTCCATCTGATTTGTTGTATATGTGGCGGTTAAGTTAAAGAAGCGGTCTTTCGTTACAACAAACAAAATCTAGAGAACCAGTCAGCGAATGAATGAATGAACGAAAAAAATACAAATTTTGAATTTCTTTCGTTTTTCGAAACATTAAAGAATTAAAAGCACGCACCTTTCACGCTGCTCATACAACGTATTAAAACCTTATTAATAACAACAAAATGTTGAAGCAAAATGTGGTGAAAGAATGGAAAAATAGAAAAGAAAAAAAAAGAACCAAGCAACAAGTTCTTTTAGATTATAATGAAATATTTTTTTTTTTTATTTATGAAGCTAATCGTTCAGTGAACTCTTTCTTCTCTATTGACAGTTGACTCCAACTATCCCCACCTTTTGACAGCTAATTTCTTTTAAATAAGTGTGTGTGTGTGTTTGTGTATGTTTTTGTTTAAGACAATTAAATTTGTCGTTGGGCGACATTATTTAGAATGATTGAATGAATGTTTTGTCTGTCCGTCTGGCCATTTTGTTTACTTTACAAAGCTTTCTCTAATATGGTCTGATTTTCGTTATTTTGTTTAAGAATTTTGTGTTATAATTTGTTGTGTGGTTTTTTTTTTTTTTTTTTTTTTTTTGTTAAAATTGATTTCAAATAAGTTTGTTTGATAAATCACTGTGACAACTAAAAAATGTTAAGAAATATTTGCTTTTCTAGTATTTTATCAATTAATCTTTTTTAATTAAAAATTTTTGGGGGGGAGAAATATAAAACATGTGGAAAGAATTTTGGAAAAATTGTTTTTGAATTGTTTTTATTTTAAAATATTTGTTGAAAGTGTTATTGAAAAGCCTACGGAAATTTGTTTTAATGATCACTAGCAAAATTCAATTAAAACCAAAAAAGTAACCGATTTCAAAAATTCCTTAATTCTTGTTAAAAATAAACTTGCGAGAAGGAAAGGTATGGGAAAATAATTAATCAAAGTTTATGGCTTGTCTTTACAAACTCAAACTTTTGGATGTTTACGAAAAGACGAGCTGTCAAACAAACTCTTCTGCGTCCTGCGCTCAACTTATGCTATTAATGATTAGTTTACTCTGACAAATCATTATGCATAGATTTACGCTTGAAAAATGTTACCAGATTATAAAAATATTCCTTAGAATTAGTCATCGATTTTTTAATGAAAAATTGTATCTGCAAGAGGCTGAATTTTTGCTTTACCAGTTTGTTTATAATCCAAATTGTCGCGTGTGGAGTATTACCAATCCACAGCAGAACGGACAGACTCGTTTACGATGTGTGTAATACATAGAAATCTGGACCAATATTTTAGTATATCGACTCAGAATCACTTTTTAATGTGATACATATAACGATGTCCATCCGTCCGTCTGGCTAGTTGCCTGTCCATGTTAACCTTGTGCGCAAAGTACAAGGTGATCGAATTCGGTAAATACGTTAAAATTGTACTAGTTACGGAGTCTATGTAAGTGGTGAGAATTGGTCTACAATTTCACATATTCCCTATAAAAACTTCTTTCCAAATTAGACTTGTAGTGTCCGTAAACCATCTAATTATGTTGGTATCTAGAAAAAATTCGACCCAAAAATATTTTACTACGAATTTAATTCTATTATAATCGGGTCACATTTGTCCAAAGCTCCCTTCTATAAATAACTTTATCCTCCTTTCAAATGTTAACATTAATAAACAGTTTAGCGACCGTCCCTAAAATTATTTTAACACACAAAATCTCATGTGGATGTTAATATCTAGATAATATACGGCACAAAAATCTCTTATATTAATTTTAATCTCTTAGCATAACTTAGCATGACTGCCCATCGCTTCCAAATAGGGAAAAATCTCGAATATTTGTCTGTAAATACTATGTTGTTGGGCTTTATCGGTGATCATTTTAGGATTGGTTTTATTAAAAGAACTGCTATTAAATCGTTGAATATTTTGTTTTCAAATTTGCAATCTTTGAATTTTTTGGGATATAGTTTTAACTATTTGCAGGGCATAATTTCAAGTTTTAACTGCATATTCAATGAGCATAAAACGCGTTTTTAGAGCATATTTCTGGTTTCCCTGCTAATAAGATTGCAGAGTGGCACTACTAACGAAAAGTTCAATCTTTTTTGTACTTGGATTAAGAATTATGTACTTATTTTAAGAAATTCCGGGATAATTTTCGAAAGTTATCCCACTTAGGCCCGTTTTCACATCTTACCGATAGCTTAAAGTAGATTTAACTGGCCTTATAAAAAGTGTTCCATTATTAAACTTTAAACTAAAGTGAGCGATAAAGTAAATTAAGGTTCATTCTACCTGGCAGGATAAAATAAAGTTGTAATAATGGAACAGTTTTTATACGGCCGATAAAATCCTTCCTTTAGCTATCGGTAAGTTGTTAAAACGAGCCTTAGGATTGTTTCAAGTACGGTTTAGTGTTATCAATTGCTTAATTTTTAAGTACGAATCGTACTAGAATTATAAAAAACTAAATTTATCCTGAGTGGTTTTCTTTCTGTGAAGGGGTATATCTAAAACAGCTTTATATTGAAATCTGGAACTTAATAAAAAAAAGTAAAAATAAAAACTGTTGCTTTTACTTCTTTTTTTTCTTTTATTGATAATCCTAATTGTAATTTATTAGCGATTACCAATGTACCCACTAATTATTTGCATTCAAGTGTCAAAAAAGCCTGCTAGACTCAAAGTGTCAGTTCTGGTGACCTTCGAACTTTATTAGATCCCGAGCGAGGTAGTTGGGATGGACCATTAGTTAATCTATTTATTTGACTGAATACTTTGTAATTTCTTCCTGGATGGTAGCGATGTTAAGATCTCTGTGGAAAATGTCATTACGTATATGCCATGGGGTACAGACGATTTGTTTGTAATATCCTAGACTGTCTTCTTTCTAGCTTCTGGATGTTTGATTCGCATGAAGTACTTCTTCTGCATTCATTAAATGTAAAAAGTCGCTGTCAAACCGACTTAAAATGCGAAAAGTTGTACGTTTTTAGTTCGACAGTTTTTGCTTTCGACTACAGTTTTTTAAACCCTGATGAAGTTATCCTTCATAGTTACCAGCCACATGCATGCCAGTGCACTAGAACGATATCCAGGTCTAAAAGAATCACACAAAATTTTGCTTTTTCTTCAGGGAAATAATTAGAAACTTTTTAAAAATTTGCATACGGAATATTTGGGGAAATTCTTCACAATGTTTTCAATATGAACGCAGTTTTTGCGAAATTAACCCATTTCCGGCCGCGAAACATAAATGTAGTCCGATTTCAATAAAATTCGAGTTCTTAGCTAAGTTGAGGTTCCTGAATTCAAATCCGTTCACAAAATTCACATAGCCCCACTGAGACCGTCAGAAACCGGTGTTCGCAAGCGCGAACGCTGGCCGCTATTCCACATAATTATTTTTTGCTTTGAAACTTAAAAAAAAATTGTTTTTGCGTACAAAAAACATATTTTAAAACAAGTTTCTTTAAATTTTATTAAATATGATTATTAAAAATATATAAAATTATAATTTTTGTATGTATAGATAAAATTGTTTATCCAAAAGAAGGAGTGCAGTGGCCTTCTAGAAGGCATCCGTACTCCTTCTTTTTCCCGCTGGGTATGTACATAAATATGCATGTGTATGTGTAAAGTTATGTATAGATATATAATTTTATGCTAATACATACAATTTTTAATAGAAAACACAATACTTTCAAAAAACCATGATTTTGCTACAGCACTCGGTCCCAACCTGTTGCACAACGCGTACTATATCTGTATATCTGGAGAACGGCAGGAGCCAAAGTTAGATAAAAACATCTTGGTTATAAAAGACAAAATCTGACAAAATGTGGGTGGTTCTCATGGACAACCGCGTATGTCCATTTTTTTATTTTACGATGTTGATGCCATATCGATTAGTTTTAAACTCTCTTTAAATGTTTCTAAATTACTGAAGATGAACACATTCTGATATCCTAAAAGTTTAAAATACTTAGCCTATAGTTATACCCACACCACAATAGTGGAGAGGGTATTATGCATTTGTGCTGATGTATGTAACGCCTTAAAATAGTGGTCCTAGACCCACCTTAAAGTATACCGATCTACTCAGAATCACTTTCTGAGTCGAACTAACGATGTCCGTCCGGCTGGCTGGCTGGCTGGCTGTCCATGTAACCTTGTGCGCAAAGTACAGGTCGCAATTTTGAAGATAATTTGATAAAATTTGGGTCATAGGTTCTTATTGGAACAAGGACCAAGACCAAGATAAGGGGAAATTTATTCCTCTCAGAAACTATCAAACCGATTTTAATGAAATTTAAAACATAGATAGAACCATATCTATAGGGACACATAAGCTTTACAGTTTTTAAAAAATAGGACCACAAGGGGAGCCAGGGGGCAATTTCTGCCTCTCACAAACTTTCAAACCGATTTTCATGAAGTTTATAAACATAGATAAACCCATATTTACATGGACACATAACCATGATGTGTGTTTAAATACTGTGGTGTAGGGTATCATATGGTCGGGCTTGACCGACTATACTTTCTTACTTGTTTGATTTAGAATGGTTTTCGGCTTTTCTAAAAAATT
Source organism: Pollenia angustigena (assembly GCA_930367215.1). NCBI lineage: Eukaryota > Metazoa > Arthropoda > Insecta > Diptera > Polleniidae > Pollenia > Pollenia angustigena. Next base: position 198,738,385 of record OV884056.1, read on the forward strand.
TAATTTTGGTTGAAAATCACAGATATAACTTTTTGTTTTTATTATATATCTGAATTCACAATGGACCTAATTGGTCTCCGAGTGGAAGTGTGCCCTTGGCCACATAGCACTTCTTCTGTTATTATCGCACCATGGAGAAGGATATATAAGATTCGTTACGGCCGAATATAGCGCTATTACTTGTTTTTTTTTAAATGTTTTTTTTTTTTTTTTTGGCAATAAACGTGTTAATATTTTATGCCTTTTTTCTGATATTAAGCTTTTCTTAACTTTAATACATTGAAATTCTATTCTACTTGCAGCTTTTTCCACTTTTTTTTTGTTATTGTTCTTGTTGGTTAAGCCAATATATTTTAAACAAATATACGTTTAACCATATGTTGTTGCTGCGCTGCGGCTGCTGTTGCAAATGCATAGTATGCAGCTGTTGCATCTTTGTATTACATCATTTACTGTTTGTTGTTAAGATGTTGACTGGTACGAATTTTTCTCTTACAGCAAAATATTTTAGCTTGGTTACCAAAGAAATTACATGTGTTTGTACACTCACAATATTCTGTACGTAAAATTAACTGAAATTGTTATATAAAATAAATAAAAATTCAAATAAAAGCCGGTCTACTTATTTTTCATTTATTTTTAACAAAAAGTTCATTTAATTTTTATTGTCAAAAATTCAACACCATATTCCGTAAAATCAAATAAATATTTAGTTATTTTGTAAAATCCAAATTTTTAATATTTTTAATGAAATTTTAATTTTAATGAAGTTCATGAAATTTAATTTTTATTAAATTATTTTTATGAAGAAAGGAATTTTACAACATGAAAATCATGTCATGGTAACCTGCCGGCAGGGTTCGAGCCCGAGCCACGTCAAGAATGAAAGATTATCAATAACAATTTTAATTGATTTTCATGTTGTAAAATTCCTTTCTTCATAAAAATAATTTAATAAAAATTAAATTCCATGAACTTAAGCCTAATTAAAAAAATTAAAAATTTGGATTAAAAACCATAAATAGTTCAACAAAATAACCACAATACTAATTACTTTGTAAAATTTTACCGTCAAAAATTCAACACCATATTCAGTAAAAACAATTAAATATTCAGTTATTTTTTAAAATTTTACTGTCGAAAAATTTACCCCATATTCAGTAAAAACAATTAAATATTCAGTTATTTTATTTAATTCAGTAATTTTCGTTTACTACACAAAAGAGCCGAATTTCTAAAAAATACCAGACAGACACCTGTCCGCTTGTTTTTCTTACAAGCGAGAGAGGGAGAATATTATTATTTACTTAGTCCCAATTTACAACGTTGAAATTGAAAGGCAGACATTTTTCCTATTCTCTTTTGAACTTGCCTAAACCTTTCACAATCGCGAAATTAATAGGCAGACAGAAATTATTGTTTTCCTCTTTTCGTTCTTTTTCGCTGTTGACACGGAGATGAACATTTAACAGGCATTGATACTACAATAACATTGTTGTGAGAAAAATGATATGAAGCAACAACATGAAAAATGTAAAAGAGAAGCAAAAAAATGTCTACAAATGTCCAGTACAGATAGTCATGTACTACACACTCTACATCTACAACCCCTCACCAACAAACTTCGTCTGTCTGCCTTCCACTTGCCACATTGTAAAAGGGGACTTACCCTGGTACACACGTTTGTTTAACTTTTGTTGTACTGACCACGTTGTTTACAGAAGAACTCTAAATTATAAGACACCAGCAGCATGACCGATATGGCTTCGCAATTAGTTTACTTTTAAAATTTGATGTTTTTAACTAAATTAATTTAACAAATAGAAAATGGGAATTGCTTACACAAAACAAGCAATTTGTTTTTTATAGATAAGTAAAAGTTAATTTTTGGTAGTTAAATTATATAAAATAACTGAATATTTAATTGTTTTTACTGAATATGGTGTTCAATTTTTTACAGTAAAATTTTATAAAATAACTGCATATTTAATTGTTTTTACTGAATATGGTGTTAATTTTTTGACAGTTAATTTATATCAGAGATCAGCAATGAATCGTTTTTTCGCTACTCATACTGACTCATGCAATTGTAAGTATAAGTGCGTAGAAATCATTTAAAGTAAACTACTCTGATTCACTCATACTCACAAGAGAAATATTTATGAGTGCGACGTCCACATTATACGCATACTCATAAATGACCTCAGCTTGATTTATAATTTCAAGAAAATACTTACAATACTCACAATGATTCAAATCATTTAGCTCATCCATTTACTGTTTTAACACAACAGATAAAACACACAACTTAATAATCAGCGATGCCAGATAAATTTGTCGAAAAATCGTCCACTTCATACATGTAACTTTAATAAACTGTAATTGCCATATCGTCACTTTGATATTTCGGGGACAAATCTGGCAGCCTCGCATTTTGCTTCGCCTATATACATTAAGTTGAGTAGATTCTAAATCAACCACTACAAATGATGCTAAGTATGAGTACGATGAATAAAATGAAACTTTTGAGTGAATACGAGTTTGAATCACATTGGAATAAGTATGAGTGCGTATAAGTACAAGAATTTATGAGTCATGATTTAGCTCTACTCACTTTTTCACTACTCATTGCTGATCTCTGATTTATATAAGATAACTGAATATTCATTTGTTTTTACGGAATTCGCGGTTGAATTTTTGACAGTAAAAATTAAATAAACTTTTTGTTGCTTTAAATTAAATTTTTATTTAATTTAACATAAAGAAGAATTTAACTGAATCAACGGACAATATTAACTGCAACTGAAAATCCGTATTAATATGCACTTAGTTTTTTGAATAACTGTAAGAATCAGTTAAAAATAAATTTGCTTAGAATTTTAAATGTTTATTTATTTAAAAATGACTGAAATAAACTACAGTCCGTTACTGTAATAATATTGTGAGTGTAGTTGAATACAGTGGCATGTAGATTATTCTACCTTTATTTTAGTATTTCTGGTAATTTTAAGTTGTAATGATTTTACTGTAGTTTTTTTAGATAAAAAAATATTAATGCGTCTTTTTTTAGTTTCTTAAAAGTGTAAAAGTTGTTTGGTTTTTTTGGCTTGTCCATTTTTAAACATTTACATTGTACGCATTCATGTAAGATGAAGAAGAAGTTAAAACTCTTGGACAGTAACAACAACAACAAAAAATTAAAAAAATATACACACATATGACAAAGAATGTGGCCAATATGATTTCTTGACAATACCAAATACGCAAAATGTTTAAAACAGCAATGCAGCTGAACAACATGTTGCTGTTGTTTCTTTGTTGGATATTTTTGGTATAAAAATATTTATTGTTTAGAATTATGCAGGTTGTTTTGGAACGTGACGGTTGGTTGGTTGTTTCGGTTTGAATATAAATTTTTAAGAATTATTTCCTTTTGAGATTTTAAGAAAAGTCTTAGGAAATATTACTGGTGTTAAGTGTTTATGATAAAAGTGCTAGACTTTTTTTTTTTGGAATTTCATATTAACCCCTTAAATGTTTTATTCCAAATTGTTTTGGAAGACTGCGTTACAAATAGAGCACGAGTTTGAATTGAAAACAGGTTTTTTTGAAATATCTGCTCCTTAAATAGAAATCAATTTTGTTTAATAGTGTCAACATTGCAATTTCTTTTTAAGTTTAATTAGGATATGGAAAAGATCGCCTAACTAAGCGAAGTTTAAAATACATACGACATAATTGGTTACGTCCCAGTAAAAAAAAATTGGGGTTTTTTGAAGCACTTAAGAGAAAACGCTCATAATCGAGCGCTTCAATAAGAGAGCTCCTATGCAGCAGTAAAAGATAAATAATAAAATATACAAAAAAGGTGCTGAAAACGAAGAAGGTTTCAAAGCGAAAAATAAAACGAATATGATTGAAAAAGGCATTTAAACAAGTAAAAGCCAAATATTAATTAATAAGTTAATATAGTTAGCCATTATAAAAGCACTTTAGGAGTGATTTGTTTGCGTGTTAAAAGAAGAAGAAAATAGTCCTTCAAACCGGGAACACCCCATACAAAAATTAGGCATCCCATCAGCAGGTTTGAAGCGATTTGAGGTATGAATTCATACATAAACCCTGCTCCTTTTGGAGCACATTTTATACTGGGGTCTAACCTAACTTTAATCCCTATTCATTAATGTAATAAAATTGTATAACAACATGCTCCCCATTATATCTAGGGTCTTCGGAAAACTCATTTTAACATACAAACGGACGGATGGACGTTCAAACGGACATCATTCAGTCAACTTCGCTACTCGTAAGGACTTTATAGAGACTACCAACGATTTTTTTTACATGTGGAATGACAAACTTATATATACCCTTTCTACCTGTGATGAAGGGTATAAAAAGCTCTTTGGTTTAACACTTTCAATATTTGTTTTGTATTTCGATAACCTCCTTAAGATTAATCTATGACTGCTTAAAAGCTTTGTCTGGTATTAGAAATTAAATTTAATATGAAATTGAATGGTTTTAAGTGAAAAAAATAAAAATCTTAAATGTGCACGTACTTTATATCCCTACACTTGATGCTTTAACTTAAAAACACATCACCTTTAAACGTGCCACAATATGTTGTTAACAAATGTTATTGCAAGATGATGCTAATGCATCATTTTGCTGTTGCTGCTTATGTTTTCCTATCTATTAAAGAGCATAGAAAACAAAAATAAATAAGCAAAAAAAAAAAACAACTAAAAATCAAGTAAAAGTGTTTTGTTAGTTTTCGCGTAACTATAATCAACAACATCACCATCATCATCATCTTTGCCACCATCACTAACACATCTCTTCTAGTGAATGACTCCCTGATGTTGTTTAGTCGATTACCAGTCAGCCAGGCACGCAGGCTTCCAGTGCCTTCTTTAAGCCAGTTTTTAACAGCCAGGTTGCCTGGTTTATTGTTGGTGTTGTTGCTAGTGTTGGTGTTGGTGTTGGTGGTAATCTATTATTTGTCTTGAAGCCATATAAAAATCTATTTATTCTTAATGCTTCACTGAGTATCTAAGTTACTTACTTTCGCTTACAAACAACTAACAGCAACAGCACAAAAGATAAAATTGTTGTTGGTTGGTTATTATTATTGTTTTTGTTACTATTTTTATGTTGCTATTTTTCTATGATGTTTTCTTGTTGTTTTTCAGTTTCAGTTGTATAATGCTAATATGCAAAAGCATTAGTTTGTTTTAAGTCTAACTATTTACTTTTTTTTTTAACAAAGTTGATGATTCATTATTCACTGTCGTTTTTTTCTTAGCAGTACGTTTGTCTCTTCTACAAAAAAAAAAAAAAAAAAAAAAAAATACAAAAAAACTAAAACACTCTGCATCATCTAACTGATAGTTTGTTGTAATTTTTCTAACTCTTATTTTTAAGTTTTTAAGATTTTCTTTCCTCAAATCTACCTTTTACTAAGTATTAGTTATTCCTAATGTGACCAACTTAAGCCGCTTATTGTCATGTTCTTTTGATACTTTAATCGGTCATTTGTATTTGCTTCCTTGTTTCTTATTTGGAAGGTTCTTAAATTACTTAAGATTTATTGATTTTTTTGTAATATTATTATGTTGACTTAAAATTTCCTTATGGCACAATGGGACTGATAGTACAAAAATTTAATTGCATTGAAATACTAAGCTTAATCAAAATTATATAAGAACAGATTTGTCGAACTAGCGTTTAATCGGAAACAAAGCTGCCAGCTAGTCTCAAAATCATCAGATACAGTTTGGGTAGAGATGACTCAGGCAAAGCTTTTTGACTCTGCCAAGGCTAAACATTTTTCGTAAAGAATTTGCCTAAAAACCATGCTAAAATACAACTCTCTCTCAGTCGATTATACAAATTTGGTCTACTTTTTTGTTTCGGTAGTGGCTACCGAAAAATTTGATTGAAATTCTCCTTGAATTACTTTTAAAAATATCACAAATACACAGATTTCTCTCTTTTAGTTGGTCCCTTTTTGACTTTACCCAAAAGTCATCTCTAAAATTATGTTAAATGTTAACGTTTTTGCCCTTAACAAACACCCACACATATTATTTTTAACATTAAACATCTTGTTAAATAGCTTTTAAGCGAAAATTAAAGAAAAAAAAAAGCATTAGGCAAAAATTGCAAACGATTTAAAGGAAACAAACAACATTGCAAAAACTAATTTTAATATACAGCAGTGATGGAAAATTCAGTACTATGGTACTTTTTTCAGTACTTTTTCCTTTAAGTACTCTTTTCTTGTTATGCTTCTGTGTTTAGAAATTATTTTTTTTACGGAAGGAAGGAATTTTACAAATTGAAATTAATTAAAATTTATTGACAATTTTTATTCTTGGCTGAGCTATTTTTTTTTTTAATTTGTTATGGCGAAAAATTTTGAGGTCGGAGTAGCGAATTTTTGGTGGGTACTTCAAGTCAGACACCGGTGTACAAGGATATAAACTCCGCAAATACAACTCCGACTCCACAGCTCTCTTGACAACATATCAAAAGTATATATGCTTGTTGGTATATTTTAATGTCATATATCCTCTTCAGAATTTTGCTGTTAATATTTGGCTAGTTCGGTTCATAAATGGTTGAGATATGAGCAAAAAAAAAAAAAAAAAAAAAATTAAGTGTTATAGTTTTTCATTTTTGAGTTTATTTTCAAAAAAAAAAAAAAAAAAAAACGTTTGAAAAAAGTACCAAAATGTTGGAAAAGTACTCTTTTGCTTGGTGGTCAGTACCATCTAAATTTTTTAATTTTCCATCAGTGATATACAGACTTCTCTTTAAACCATTAAAAAATTGTTTTAAATTTCAAAAGAAATTTATCTCTTTTTTATGAAAACAATTTGTAAAACAGAGAAAAACAAGGAAACAAATTAAAAAAATTATTACTTGTTCAAAAAAAAAAAAAAAAATTAGCTAAATTTTTCTAACTAAAGAACATTTTGCAAAGTTTTCTATTATCATTAACTATTCCTCTCTAAACAACAACCTAATGACCCACTCACTCACTGACTTATCATAATTTCTTTACTCATGTAGAACATGAAAACGGACAGGCTGTCTATAGTCCTCAACATCATTTGTGAGTCAATATCAATCTTGGCAATCAGTGTTCCGTTTCATAATCTCTTATATTTTGTTGTAGTTTCTAGTATTTTTTTATTAAAAAACCATCACGTACTTTTCTTAAGGCCGGCTCAAAAAAATCTTCAAGAAAGATATGAAATAGTGTTTTTCTTTTATTTTTCATTGATGTTTTCAGTTAAAAAAAAAAAAAAAGTTGTTCAAATTGTAGGTTAGTGAACTACTAGAGTAATTTAATATATTTTTTTTCTTTTTACTAACATGATGCAGATCAATCAGAAAAAGAGCTGACTTAGTGTTGCGTGTATCATCATTTTCACTAAGGCCAAGCGAACAAGCAGAGTTTCCCAAAATGCCCTATCAATAATATTCCTTCAAGTAGGTGTAACCATTTAAGAAATAAAAACAATTGTTGAAAAATAATTGACTAATATCGGGCAATTTATTCTTAAATTCGCCAAGAGCTATTTAAGATCTAAAACAAACTGAGCAACTATAACATATTTTTGTCATGGTTCCCACCTTTACTTTTAACCTTATCCCCAATTTGCGATTTTTCATCTCTCAAAATCCCCAAAAATTTATTTATTTTTAATAATAAAATTATTGTATATTTGTTAAAAACTTTAAAATTTATTGTAAATATTTTCTTTAGACTTGTACCAAAACTTAATAACATTTTTTCATTTATAAGTTGACATTCGCAATAATAATTAAATTTTTATATATTAAAATTGTTTCAATGTTACTGCTGGTTAACACTCTTCAAGTCTTAAGGCTCAGTCAGTCTTTACTTTCTGTTTCTGTTCTGTTCCGTGCCGTTCTGTTACGAATTTGTAATAGTTACTTTTTCCTTAGTAACTTATCCGCCATTTATGACAAATTTATAAGCTTTGCACCGTTTTATTTTAATAACTTTAATGCACATCAATTTGAAAAAATTAAATTTTATGAATTCTTAAAATCAAAAAACTGTTTATTTTAATATAAATATGTATTTTTTATTATTTATTTTGCTGTCACTTACAATTACTTAACATGTTTTTGATTTTAACAAACTGAACCGCAACAGAACAGAAAAACTAATCAATTTTACAGGTTTTTTTAATAACAAAAACAAGTCAGCTGATTCGTAACAGAACAGAAAGTAAAGACTAATTCTGCCTTTAGCCGTCATGTCTTAAGCTTTAGGAGAGAAGGGAGAAGAGAATGCCATTTCTTTTCCTCTCTCTCTTAAAAACCCAAAACTTGACGAGTCAAACTTGATGTGTGTGAACCAGCAATTACCACCAGCAAGAAGAAAATTATGATATCGTCGTACCAAAATAATCTTCACGTTTACAAAATTCTTTTTGGCAAATTGAATCTTTACAATATAAAACTTCTTCGAAGGAAGACACACGAATTTAAAACATCAACTGGGAGAAAACAAGCAACGAAGAAAGTGAGATAAGCGATAGACACCTAGGGATTGCTCATATCGATACATCTATTAAATTTACAAGAGTAAACGGACTTATCTTTTTTTAAATAACTTCGCCACGACGCACACTGGGGATTTCGCGGAAAAAAGTCAAATTGTCAACATAGTCTTCATGCAATATGCAGTGATATGTTGAAATTTTAGACTAAATGGTACAATCAAATCAAAAAGAATTACTCCGATCTGACTGCCAGTTTTTTTTTATATCCGTCTCAAACTCAGAACTTGTGTGTTTTACCGAACCAACTTTATTTAAACCTAAGAATTTAAATACGAATATTATTTTACTATGTGAGCTAACGTTTTTCTTTTTTCTCTATTTAAAGTAGTATATTTCAGTATACTAAAATTGAAAAAAAAAATCTGCAGAGACTTAAGTTTTTTTTTTTTTTTTGTGTATTTTTATGAACATATAATAAAAATCCCATTTTTCTACAAACATTTGGACCTGCAATTTTATCTTTACTTTTTCACAGTTGGAAATCACTACTAATACATTGTCTTATATCTGTCTTAACATTATTAATCAATTTCAAGTGCCACCAGGTGCCACCTCTCAATTTGTTGCATTACACAGTACAACATTTTTCAGCTGATTGATTCGGGACTCAATTCTGATAAGGCTCTTTTGTTTAACATAACTCGAGAACCACTAGTCGGATTTTGCTGAAAAAAATTTACAAAAATCCAGAATTACAATTACTTTCATCTGTTTATATAACATTTTGCTACATAAACAACAGTTTCGCAGTTATAAATAAATGTATGAAGAAAAAAAATATTTTTTGCCCAAAAAATTTAAATTTTTTATTTTTAATTCATAAAAAATCCAAAACAGTAAAAAAAAGTTTCAAGTCCTGTTACTTTTACGTAAAGTCGCATAACCTATGAAATAAATAAGACAAGAATCATGAAAATCGATGAACGCGTTGCGCTTTTATTCACAATTAAGTGAAGGTATGCATTTCAAAAATTTGCTCGAGATATGCACAAAATTATTTGCAAAAACATTTATGACTTTTTTTATGATTCTCAGAATTAAAAAAAAAGTAATAAACAAAAGGTTATTTGATTTTTATGATTGCGGTAGCAAAGTAATAAACGGTAATAAATGTGCGTTGACAATTGAAAGGGGAAAAAAGGAAAGTGCACTTTTTTAATTATTTGGGGTTATCCGTTGGCTACCTGTATTAAGCTGATGGAGTGTCTTTTGCATGTAGCTTACAATATTGAATTTAAACGTGGAAGAGTCGACTCAAATTCTCGTCCGATAAAAGAAGCCCGAAAATGTTTGATAAAGCGTGAAATTAAAGAGAAAATTGGAATACAGGTTGATACTGTTAAGCAAGGCTATGGTACGACAAATTCAGGAAATACGTCACGAAGATTCTTTGCGAATCCTGCTTTGATTTCCGAAATCACGGGTCTAGATGAAGACATAATCAAGAGGTTTTCAACAATTCTCGAAGCTATAACAATTACCGAGGCACTAGATCCGAAAAAATTTGGTGATTTTTGTCTAGAGACGGCAAAAAAGTTTGTTGCACTGCACGAGTGGTACAATATGCCACCAACACTCCACAAAATTCTGATTCATGGAAAATATATAATTGAAAAGTGTATTTTTCCTGTAGGCTTACTATCCGAAGAGGCTCAGGAAAGTCGTAACAAAGACTATAAAAAATATCGCCTTAGACACTCCAGAAAATGCTGTCGAATTGCCACGAACGAAGATATTATGCACCGAATGATGGTGACATCAGATCCCATAATCTCACACTTGACTCCTTCATTTAGCCAGAAAAAGCATAGTGATATAAGCGACGAAGTTAAGGCTCTTTTAGAATAATAAATTAAAAAGTAGATTTAAAATAAATAATAAATTAAAAAATTCATTTAAAATTTTTGTTAGTTAGGGCTTTTTACATTGTAGGTAACGATATATATTTTTCTAGCTTTCTTTATTTTGATTACTTTTGTGTATAACTATATAAATAAAACTAAGTTTGTGATGAAATTAAAAATAGATTTAAAATAAATAATGAATTAAAAATTAAAAAAAATCTTTTAAATTTTTTTGTTAGTTAGGGCTTTTTACATTGTAGGTAACGATATACATTTCTCTAACTTTCTTCATTTTGATTACTTTTGTGTATTACTATATAAATAAAACTAAATTTGTAATGAAATCATTATATTTTTTGACAAATATATTTTTTTCCTCACCTCCATACAAAAATCCCCAATGTGCGACGCTGTGTCAATAGTATTGACTCAATACCGGAATTACAATATTAGAAAGAAAAAATTAATAACGAGACTTATATTAATATATTAAAACCAAAAATGCCCAGCGAAAAAAGTGCTTTTTCCCCGAAAAATCTCGTGGAGAGTTTCACAAAAAAAAAAATTCACTCTTTGGGGTCAAATATTCAAAACTGAAAACGATGTTGGCAAAGTTGGTAGAACTGTGCTTTTAAATACAATTCAATATTTAAAAATACAATGATCCACAAGGGGTCACCTGGACGATATGTAGTTTCAACTTGAAACACAGCCTTCGAAAGAATCGCTCTTTTGCGCGAAAAATTCAATGGCCGTGTTACCTCATGTCGTGTTAGGTGATTGTCCGTCACGATCATGAGATTTGACGGACTTCTTTCTTTGGGGATATTTAAAAGCAAAATTGTGCTTCAATAAGCGCCTAGAACAATTCAAAAGCTAACGGATGAGAAAATTCGGCTCATTAACGTCATTGAACCTCAATTATGTGTCAGGGTCATTGAAAATATGGTCATCAGATAGAGGTATGCTCTGAAATCCCTGTTTTTTTGTGACAAATACCCAAAACTAAGATCCCGGACTTCGATAGTAAATCAGTGTTGGCAAAGTTGGTAAAAAAAATAATTTTTCCCGGAGCATATTTTTGTCAACTTAGTTTGTTTTCTGTGGGCCCTGTCGTACCAAAACCCTAAATTCGGGAGGCACTTGTTTGGAAGCCAGGTAAAATAATGGAACAATTTGGCTAAATTGAAATATTTTTAAACCCCAAAATTTTAATTTAAGAAATATTTGCGCAAAATTTGGTCTGGCGAGGTCAATTGGATTCACGTTCATGTGGTTTGTCGCCGCTAGACTTTGTTCTCTTGAGCCTTTTGAAAGGCCGTAATTACGGAACAAACCACAACCTACTCTCGCTCTAAAAGGTATCGGCGCAGCATTGACGAGATAAAGCTCTGCTGCAAAATTAGCCTCAAAATTTTGCGAAAAGAGCGAAAACCAGCCAACTTGCTAGAGGTGGACATTTGCCCGACATCATATTCCGTTACAAATTCCAATATTTCTAGTTTTACACTTGTAGCAATAAAACTGAATTTCCCAAAAAACATGCGTATTAAGCCAATTTACTTCCTAACGTAAAATTTGCCCACCTTTTACTTTAAAAAATTAATTTTCTGTTCTCTAGTTGTTTCTGTTGTTTTGTGTGTAGCCCACTACTGAAACTTTAATTTAACCTTTAAGTTCAAAAACGTATGAAATATTGTATGGTTTAATAATTCTGTTAATATTCGTTTTACATTTTGTATCAGTATTCAAATTCCTCTTCCCATTTGCGACTCACTGCCTTTTGCAAAATTTCTTTACTCTGGCATCAAGTTTAAAATCTAAAAATATTTGTTACATCTTAAATTATTTTATATTCTTTTTTTCAGAATTTGTTTTTTTCTCTTTACATTTTTTTCACTACAAAAAAAAATGTTTTTATTGCCGTCTTTTTCTTCTCCAGCTATAAAATCTTGTGTTTTAAGTCTTTTGTTTGCAATATCTGCAAGATAATGACTCAATTAGTGTCAGTTGTGGCATTATTAAATATATACCTATAGACGTATATATATATATGTTTTTCTTAAATTATAATACAAATTTATTATTAACATGATATTAAATAAAAAAAAAAAACTCGAAATAAAATTTTAAAAAAATATATAAAATGCAAATTCTTTAAGTTCATTAAGGTTAAGAGCTGGACACAAAGTGATTTTTTACAAAAAAAAATATTTATATACATACATATAAATATATGGACGCTTATATTTGCATATTTTTCAAATTTTTCTTTTGTTTGAAACTAACCACACAAGTTTGTACTTAAAAAAAAGGTGTTTAAAGTTAAATTCAAAGATTAATGGGGTTTTTAAACTTGAGATTACAATAAAAACAAAGTTTAAACGCAGTAATAGGAACATTCTTAATTTCTTGGTAAGCTTGCGTAAATAACAAAATGCTGTCACTGCTTTCGCTCGCTCTCTCTTTTTCTAACTAAAAATTTTCTGCTTCTTTGGCCACCTCTGGTGTAGGGTGTTAAAAAGGAATTTTTTGGCTGTTTGAATGCTATAACTTATATTAATTAAAGAAAGTTAACTATAATGTTAGCAACAAAGAGAATATTACAAGGTCAATAAATCACATTAAATTAAAATAGTAAAACAAGATGTTAGAATCTTTCAAACCTGTCACCAAAAGTCTAAACAATTAATAAATATTGAATTTTACAAGATTATGCAAAATTATACCATTGGAAAAAATTAAGTTTGTTAAAATTTCAAAAGATTTTGTTTTTCGTGCTTAATTCCCAGTTTTTATTCTTGATAAAAACACTTGAAATTTACTGTTGATGGGATAAGCTATTCCTATGCGCATTTCACTGGTTGTTAAGATCGTCAGGAAACTTCATCCATAAAGATTTTAGAAAAACTAAAGATATTAAACCAAATAAAACTGTTAAACGTATAAGACTTATAAGCAACAGTTCTACTTGTAACAATATCAAAGTTTAAACAAAACACATCAGCAATAAACAGTGGGTTTATCTCATCTTACATTCTCCACTAAGCAACCAGTGAAATGCGCATAGGAATAGCTTATCCCATCAACAATAAATTTCAAGTGTTTTTATCAAGAATAAAAACTGGGAATTAAGCACGAATAACAAAATCTTTTGAAATTAAAATTTTGTATTCCCAAAAATTGAAATTACTTTTTGATAGTTTGTTAAAACTTTAAACCGTTTTTAGGGAAAACATTTAAAATGAAAGGTGTGACTTAAAAGTAGTACATATAATTCATACGGGATTTCCCGAAAAAAATGATCACGCGCATTTTTCGGGAAAAATATTCCGGTAAATTTGTAAGTGCATTTTTGGGATTTTTTGTTTAATTATAAAAGCTGCACTAAAGACTTTTTGGATACAATGCTGAAAGCGTAGTAAATACTATTTATGTATGTATGTTAGAGATGTATAAAAATCATTTTGAGTGCAGCAATTAATAAAGAAAACGTTTATTCCATTGGTAGAAAATCATTTTCTTAAATAGAGGACTTACAAGGTTTTGAAGGAAGTGGTAAAAAGGAAAAGTCTCTATAGAGATTATAGTATGCTCTTTTGGCTATAAAGCCAACATCTGTAGAAAGTGAAAGTGTTTCTCATCAACAGCAAACTTCTAAAATGAAATAAGAAATAGAGTGTAAGACGATTCTGTAAATACTATTTCAAAGAAATCTTTTGTAATATTTTGTTTCAATAATTTAACTTTTTTGGCTTTTTATGAATGCTGATTGCTTTTCATTAAATATAGACGTTTAATACATTTATAAAGTTAATAGATCTCATGAATTCTTAATTGCTTTTTGTTCAAATAAATTATGCATCGGGAGTTGCCAGGATTTCCCAGGAAATTAAAAAATCAATCCCGTTTTCTCGGTAAATTAAAAAGTCCGGAAAAAGAAAAGCTTAAAGTAAAAGGAACCGAAACTGAAATAACGAAACTTATTTGTACTAAATTTTGTGAGAATTATGTTATACGTTACGAATTATAGTGATAAGCTGTGGTCGGTTCACACGGAAAAAAAAAATCAAGTTAAAAACGTCGAAAACAAGGTTGATTTAAAATTTTTCGGTGGTAATGTTGCTTTATACGTTTTTCATGTCAATTCAAACTGATTTACGATAACTTGCGAACAACATTTTTTCCTTTTAAAATAACTTTAATTCATATTAATTTAATATTGCAGTAAAGTTAGAGCAAAATGTCATTTATATTGAAATAACAATCCAAATAACGTTGAATGAAAGTTATTTCAAGTTGAAACAACGTGAATTTCATGTAGAATCAAATTGGTTGGAGTATGATACAACAGTGTGATAGAGCTTCAGAGACAATATATGCATTTATCTAAGAATAATTCAAAACACTTACCCCTGTAACACATGTTTCACTTATTTTGTATGCTCCTTTGTTAACAGAAGCATCAGCAGAATGGCTCGATATGGTTCTCGTCATCATTCTACTTTGAAAACTTGATGCACTATTTAACAATATAATTTTAATTAAAACAATACGGGAATTGTCTTCTTTTTATAACATATTTTAAACATGAAAATAAAAAAATGTACAAAGTTAAGTATGTATGGATGTTAATTTAACAAGATAAACTTTTGATTTTAATATAAAACAGGTTTTAATGGATTCAATATTGAACAATGTTATTTTAACAGTGAATAATATTAAATTATCGTGATTTAAGGTTATTTTAATATTTTTAATTTAAAATTAATATGAAATAATGATAAATTTAAGTAATTCTCAATCAACATTTCGCCATGTTAATTTTACATTGGTTTTTTTTCTGTGTGTTAATGGTCGGTCCTCATTGTATGTTACGACTGGTTAATTATCTATCTTTTTTTGGAACCAAATCTTATTAATTCGTTTATTAACACAAAAAATACTTCTTAACCCTGAAAGGCTGCCCTTCATTTTAGTACATTAAGGTTACTCTTCGTCGAATCGACGCAAAAGTGCTAGCGGAACGATTTTCAAAGTAAAAAAATCAACAAACAATATTAATTAACCATTTTATTACAAAATAAAATAAGCCATAAAAAACAAAAAAGTTCTTCTTTTTTCTCAAACGAATTTTTAAATTTTTTTGTGTTTTCAAATTAATTATTTTTTTACAGCTTTTATCATATGCTTTGTTACAAAAAAAAAGATATATGATAAAGTGTTAATAGGCTTTATTGATTTGACGAATAGTCACCATCCAGGGTTAAAACTATTGTCATAGTTCTAACAATTTTCGGCGACTTATACCGGTTAAGGTCTTTTCGGGTGCTAGAATCAATCGTGGAACAAAATAGCATTTGTATGGTAATGAAATTATATGTGTTAATTTTCGTAAAATTATTTTCAAAAGGCTTGATTCCAAGCCTATAAAAATTTTAAAAGTTATAAAGCGTAATTTACACAAATTATGGAAAAATTACGAAAAATTTTAATGTAGGGTGCATAAATCAGCAAATGCATTGCAAAAACTTATAGTTATTGTACACCAAAATTAAGCTTGGACATTTTTCTTTTAAATTAATTCCTGAAAAGTGGCGAAAATCGTGGTTTTTGACGAAGTTATGAAGAAAACTTAAAGAAAGGCCGGCAGACACGATTTTTGGCAAAAATTCGACTTGAGCGACCTCTAAACCTCTTCCGAAAAATCTGAAAAAATTCTCAAAAATACTTTACACTAAAAGCTCTTAAATGTACACTAATTTAAGAGCTTTTAGTGTACATACTAAATATCTGTGCGAATCAAGAAATTTAAAGTTAAATGGCATATTTATGCTTTGAATGCATATTTTGCTCATATTGCATATCTATGTTGCACATTTTGAAAAACAAAACATGTTTAAATGTATTTTTTGCCATGCACCATGTAGCAAAAGAGACAACTTCGGTTTTATTCATTGATTGATTTCTTATGGTAAAAAATATTTTGTAGAGCACCTTCGTGTGTTGCCTTATATAAAGTGGAGTATTCCAATTTATGTCTTCCTCTACAGCCTTTAACAACCAGGTGGGGAACGTGGTTCAAAGCAATTATGTATTATGCTGAAATCTTTTAGCAATTTAAAGATGTGCTGGAAGGATTTAACAGTGGTGATGCAGTATCAATAAAAACATTTACAATTTACCAAATATAAAAGCTCAGATAATTTTTGTGTCTTCAAGTTATGGATACCAAAGCAAAACATTCGTTTGATTTTCAACTACTGATTGTCGATTGCTTTTTGCTAACGAATCAAACTCTGTATTGTGAAATACACATAAAGCACGAAAAAATATAAACACACAAATGCAAATGAATTTAAATTAGTGTGTTATAAACGACCAAATGCAAAGTGTAAAGAGCACGGAATATACTCCACACAACAACGAAACAAACGAATAACACAAGCTACACCAAATCACACAAATCAAACGAATCACACCAAATCACATCAAACAACAGTAAAAAAAGGTTACACAGAAAAATTATTTTTCCAATTCAAACAAAAAATTTGTAGAATCAAACAATTTTTTGTCTGAAATCGGTCCTATAAACAAATTCGCATATTCAAACAATTTATTTGCATTTGGTTTATTGAAAAAAAACACTGATTTTTTCAAACAAATAATTTAACTGAATCAAACAAAAAGTTTACTGAAATTCATATACTAAATTTCAAAAAAAAAAAAAAAGTTTTTGCACAAGCAATGACGCCGCACACAAGTACGCACTGTATGAGAAGAAGATGACGGCAGAGCAGCCGGCTGGCTTTGAGACACATTTTTTTTGTTGGAATCATTTTTGAACGAAGTCTTTTTTATACACACAAGACAATGTTTTTCTTTATCACTCTCTGTTGCTGTATCCTTTCCTTTGCTAAAGAAGAACTGTAACCAAAAACGGCAGCAGACCGACTCGATATGTTTTTCGTCATCATTCTATTTTTGTATTTGATGTATTTAACCAAACAGTTTTAAAAAATTGAATACGGGATTTTGTTTCTTGTAATTTTGTTTCTGCTATTGTTTTTCTTTTAGTTGCACTTTTTTAAAGCGCCCAAAAACAGACTGTGTGTGTTTTTTGTTGTTGTTCTTATATTTCACATAAAGAAGTGTTGCTTACGATCAAATAAAAAAATGCAATAAGACGACAACATTAAAGAGCGTTAAATATTTCATACAAAATTATGAAAACTTGACACCAATAACGCGTTTATTATATTTTTGAAGAGTTGTCCACATTTTTGTTGGTTAAATAAAAATCAAACAAAAATATTGTTTCAGTAAAAAAATTTATAGAAATTAAAAAAATTTTCAAACAAGCGTTTGTTTGAAAATAATTCGGCAATAATTTTTTCTGTGTTTCTTTCACATCGAATTATACATTGCGTTGATTTGTTTTTTTAAATCAAACTACTGCTTAACAACGAGTTGTTTGAAACCAACTACTATTTAAAATTGATTCGGTTTTCATTGTGTATCATTCGAACTGATTAAAAAAAAAAAAACACAGTATTTGACACAACAATTACTTGGTGTGGAGAACTGTGAAAAAGAAACAAATGCATTCGTGCAGGGCTTTAATGGGTACTATTGTTAAATGAGAAATCCAATCCATTGCGAAATAAAGTTAATTGAGATTGCCATAAATAAGAGCTATGCTTGTAAGCTAATTCGAATTAAACGTGATAAAGTTTGTTTTTAAAAAAATGCACCCATCACTTCAGTTTTCTTTATTAAAAAAAAGGCAGTAAACTTTACTTTTACAAATATAAAAAATAAAGTAAATGCATATTTTTTTGATTTTTACCGCATATATTTACATTTTTAGTGCATTTTTTATGCGCATAAAATGCAATTTTAACTGCATAAAAGTCTGAACCCTGATCATAACATAATTTAGTTTTTACGGATCTATGATTAGCCACCGATCCCAGATAAAGCACATTCTCGAAAATTTGCCTATATAGTATTTGTGGTATAGGGTATCAAACCGACCGACTATAATTTCTTATTTGTTTTTCTTTTACACTTATTAGATTTGAATTTTTTTAAATTCTACATTTAAAAAAAATCCATTAAAAATACAACAAATTTAAGTTGCATATCCTGTTCTCGGAAAGTTCATGTTTATTGTCATATTTTAGATTAAGCCATTAAGAAAACCTGCAAAGAAAAAGAGAAAATCCAATAACCAATTTAATCAATATAGCTAAAGCCCAATAAATATACCTTTGGCTTAAAAGTACTTTCCATTAAAAATATAAAAAAAAATTATAGCCCTCAAAGAGAAAACTTAATACTCCTTGTCCTTGCCGTAAGTAACAACAACACATTCACTTGCTAAAGTCTCTGTAACAATCTATTATTATCATTATCATTATTATTATTATTTATTTTATGATGTTGGATTTTTTCTTAAGCATTCACAGCATTTTGCTTCTCGTTTTCTCTACATCTCGATGAGGTTCCTTGAAATAACTACTCCAATTACATGTATCAGCAAAAGCAGCGTTTACATTAGTCGTCTGCTGCAGTGGAAGAAGTGTAAAGCCCTTATTAAGTTTTGCTTAAATTAAAACACTTAACTGGACGCAAAATAGCTTTTGGTTGTAATAAAAAAGTAAAAAATCCATCTAAAGTAAAACTAAACCAAGGTAAATGTTAAGCAGAAGAATAATCATAAACAAAATAAACGCCCACGCATGCGTACAAGTGGTTTCAATGTTTAACCAATACGTTAAGTAAAAAGCAGGCAATGCATTGTAATGGCGACAAGGCGACTACATTAAAATTTTTCACAGAAAATGAGTCAAATTGCCTTTGAAGTCATTAAATTTAACCCTTCAAGGGTATCAGTTATCTGGCGGCATTTCTTAAAGCCTAATTAAGGCGAATTTATGTAAGGTGAACGTTCAAGAACAAATAACTAAGTTTTTAATTGACATGCTCTTTCTGCCAAAAATACAATATCTTATGAAATTAAATTTAAGGCGAATTTATATAAACAATCACAGACGAACGAATAATCATTTGCAGTAACATGTAAATTCGCCGTAACTTAACTTTACATTCTTAAGCTCGGTTTTAGTTAAGTTTGGCTTTAAGATAATTTAAAAATTTGTTGACTTCTGAGACAAACTACTCACTCAGTAGTTTAACTCTCTGAACATCTTCTAGCTGTTTATGTGTTCAAACTTGGTGTATTGAAAAATAAGTTCTTATAACGTTTCTCCCATCCCCCTTAATGGGTTAATTTTAAGAGTATTAATTTCCATTTATTATTATCAACATGACTCACTCATTCACTTAAAGGAGATTTTTGTCAAAGCAATTTTTACAACCTCATGCTTGTTTTTGTTTAATTCTTAAGAATTTTTATTTGTTTCTTTTATACAAGAGAATGGAAATTAACATGTTAATGTTTAAAGAAAATCATATATTTTATTTATTAAAACCTCAATTTCATAATTTTTCATATTGTTGTAACCAAACCCCAAAAATCAAAAGACCGTGTGGGTTTCAAATCACTTTAAAAAAAACATAATACAAAAGAACTAAATGTCTTTAAACATTTTATTGTTTATGCAAAAACAAAACAAACAAAAAAATTTAATTTTGTTTATTACACTTTAAATTCATAACAATTTCATATTTTATTGTGAAAACGCAATTTAATATTTTGCATGCAGGCAAAATAATATGCAAATTAAAATAAAAATTATTATCATTGTTTAACTTTCAATGCAAATTTATTATTGTTGAACATGTCTTTTGGCATACAAAGTTTTGTTCTTCAGTTTATAATGATATTCTATACACCTCGCATCATGCTGCAAAGTTAAAAGTTGCATTTAATTATAATAAACGAAGTGTTTAGAAACATGTTGCAAAATATACTGTATAAACTTCATATAAATATATAAGCGGAGTTCAGTATCAGGCTGGCAAAAGAGCAAATGCAAAATATCGTAGCCCTTTTGTTAAATTCAACAACAAAATACACAGAGTTTTTGCTAGATCTCATTAAAGTGCTACGATATTTTGCGATATTATAGGCTATTGTTAAAAAAACGAATGGCAGAATAATAATATTTCAAACTTTTAACTTTTAAATTTGCTTGAACATGTTACTAAAAAGAAAAAAAAGCAACATGTTGCTTTGAAATGCGTGCTTAATTGAGTAACAACATAAAAAAAATAGCTTAAAAAATTTAAAACCTTTGGAACTTTTGATATTCTCTTTTACTTTTTAACGGGTTGTGTCTGAAAATTCCTTACCTGCAACATGTTGATGTAACAAAATTTTGAGAATGTAGAAATAACCCAACACAAAATGTTTTAAAAAACTTTCATTGTTTATTCAAATTAAAAATTTTAGCAATTTTGGATACAAAAACAAAATTCTGTTGTGTAACATATGGGCAAATCCTGCGTGACGAACGCTACATTCGCACGCGTTTTCTGATTGAAATATAAAAATTTTTTGGTCTTTCAAAAGAGAAAGCTTCAACTTATATACGAATAGCATATATCATAATTTCTTAGCAAGTATTTGTTGCGAAATAATTGATCACAAAGTTTTGTGACGAATTTGGCATGATAAGGTATACAAAATCTAATTCGTAAAAGAAAGATGACTATAAGAGAAATCTAAACGCACTTATTCGCAGCCAAAAGATGTTGTGATTTTTTTTACAAAAGCCGTATACCCTTTGTGACGCACGCTACGTAACGCACGCTACAGTTTTTCCAGTAGTATTTTATTATTATATTTTATTGTTTTAACAAAACAAATTATATTTTTATGAATTGCATTTCTTAAACTAATTTCTTAACTAATGAATATCAACTTTTTTGTTAACGAAATTTATATTTTGATAAGTCTGCTGTAAGTGCTATTTTAAGCACAAAAAACACCCAAAATAATGCTCAATTCACGTAAAACATTAAGAAATCAGCAGTGGGGTAGGATTTGGTAAAAATTATGGCATTAATGATCATTGAAATACATATTTTTTAATATAAATATGAAATTATACATCTAGTCTTATATTCCATTAAAAAAAAAATCATTTCAAACATTTTTGGTTGGTGGACTGTTTCTGGGATTTGCCCATATTGCAAAGAAAAATGTTGCAGCTAAACTGAATTTATAAACCTTGACATATAAAAAGTGACATAATAGCAATTCGTTGCGAGGAAATTAAGTCACAAGGAGTTAAAGCTTTAATAAAAGCATCTTTAAAAATAAAGGATTTAGAAACTTTACAATTAAAAAAATAATTCTGCCATAATTACAAAAGGGTTTTAGATTTTAGATTCAGAACTCGTAACATGTTGCTTTAGACAGATCTTTTATGATCTTATATGATTTAATACCACATAATTAATTTTAATTAAAAAAAAAATAAGAACTACAAATTTAAATGCTTAGCAACATGTACATGTGCAGTCTTTTGTGGATAACCCTTTACGCAGCATGCTGCTAAGTAATTTTTAAAGCATTGACATTTTTTTTTATTTCTAGTACAATATTCGAAGAAGTGGGCTCCTTTAAGGAACATATATGAGCGAAAAAAATTTATTTATTTCGTATATCTTGAAAACAAGAACCAACCTATAAAAGGTTAGCTCCACTGGATTCAGCGTGCTCCATATAGGTTAAAACGCCAGGAGCCCGGCTTGTCTGTTTCTTGCAACTAGCACAGTGTACTTATTGCTCAAAATTACAATATTAAAATTCTATTTGAAGATTATTTTCTAAAGGTAGCGAAAGAAAAAAAATCATATCTTAAAACAGAAAAAACACCTTCTTCAAAAATCAGCCAATAAAAAAATAAGTTTTTTACTTAGTCCGTTTTTAAAATTTAATATTTTGAAGATATTAAATTTTTTAAAAAATATTTTTTTTTATTTTTTTTTTTTTTATTAGTATTATTATTTAATTAAGCTTGAGGTCTCTTTTTTTGTAAAGGTCGAATTAGAGTCAATTTTTTAATTTTTTCAATATATTTTAGCCCCAAGTATCGTATGTTAAGTAGTTTTCGAGATATTGAAGAAATAAGCTCAAAACATTCGGCTAATTCGGTGAAATTGTGACATAACTTTTGAAGAAAATGTTTGATATTATAAACGGATTGTTTAGAAACATGTTGCACAATATACTGTAGATAATCAGCATATAAACATATTGTTTACTAAAAAGAACCTAATGGCAATATGATAATATATTTATATTTATTAAATAGCATTGAACATGTTACAAAGAAGAGAAAAAGCAACATTTAGACATAAAAAAATTCAAGTTGATAATTTAAAAATTTTGAATCTTTTGATATTCACTTTTACTAATTAAAGTTTTAAGGTTTAAAACGGGCAACATGTTGCCTTAAATAAATGTTGAAAATGTTGTAAACTACCAAAGATAAAATGTTCTTTACAAAAATGACTATTTTTATTTAAAATTTAAACAATTTTGGCTACAAATGCATAATACAAAGAAAAATTTTGCATTAAACTGTATTGAGCAAATTGTTTATCTGTAAAATTATTACAACATGAAGCTAGAAATGAAAAATTTGTTAATGTATAGTTTGATTCAGATTTTTTTTTTTTTTTTGTAAAAGAGGAAAAATAGCAACACGTTGCGAAGAAATTTAGTTATAAGAAACAAAAACTTCTCAAAAAAATCTAAATATTAAAAAAAAAAATCTGACATTTACAAAAGGTTTTAGATTTAAAATACTTTACTAACAAAATTTTGCTATAGGCAAACATACCCTGCAGGAAATGCCACTAGTGAATCTGTACTGATTCACTATTGACACAGTCACCAGTACTAGTGTCTTATTATACCCCAGGCAATGTTATTTACAATAGACATTTAACATGTGCGTGTCATTGGAAATCTACCACTGACTTTGGTACTACTGACTAGGTACTGACTAGGTTGTTCCTTTGGGAACATATGTACCCATTGGAACCAGAGAATCGCTAGTACATTTTAGGTAAAGTAGTCTACACTTTTTGTAAGTATACGAAATTATAACAATCTTTTTTTTTTTATTTCGTCAACTTTTATAGGAATTGTACTTCCCAGTTGTTATTGATAAAATCGTTTTCGTATTAAAGCCAAATATAGTGGCAAATGTAATGTAGTATAGACACTTCGTTGACAATGTCACCAATATAGTCGACAAAACTGGTGACTTGGAGACACTTGTACCCAGGTTTCCTTCAGCGTATGTTTAAGGATTATTGAGGAGGTATTATTCAAAACCTAACTATTTTTCATTCGACAGAAATGATTTTTTGTTTTTGGTAACATTAAAATGAAAACTCAGCGAAAAAAATTGGCCCAACTCTATAATTACAACAGAAAAACGGAATACAAAGCATGATTTCAAGTTTGAAATGACATTCCTTAAAAAACTCTTTTCTCAAATTGTGCAAAAACACAAAAAGTGGAATAGTCAAGTCAAGGTACATTAACACAAGGAAGATTCATTTGGGAGTGTAGACATGCTGCTCTATAAAAATAACCGACTTGTCGAAATTGTCTTCATATAATACAAAAGAAATTTAACGCACACATGTACAAATTTTGGCTTATATACACGAATTTGACAATTGGGTTTTATGTCTGTCCTCTAACGAGTCTACCTTGTGTAAATATACCTTGAGTCAAGTGTTGTAAAGATTTCCTCATTTAGTGCCAAATGATTAATTTATATTTAAATATACACTACACACAACAAATTTTACTCCTTATCAACATGTACCTAAACAATATTTTGTTAATAACCTTAATGCAGCATGTTGCTAACTCATTTCTAAATTTTTTAATAAACTTTTAATTATTTTTAATATAATTACCCAATTCTGAGTAAAAACTCATTCGGAGTTTTTTTCCTTATTGAATTTAAATAGGAGAACTTGTGGAAGGGAAAACATTTCCAGTTGCTTATCTTAAGTTTATGATATTTCTAGTATTAAACATTTTACCGATCTTTTTATTTCTTTTTATTTTCTAGAAATGTTTCTAATTGTATATTTTTTTTCTATTTCAGTTGACCGTTTTCAATTTTCATTAAAAGGAGATATTGGTGAGTCATTGAATAAGAAATTTTCTAAGAAAAAGGGAACAAGAAAGACTAATATTTAAGCTTTTAACAATATGTATTTTAAATAGTCATTTGTTCAGTCTTTCTTACACTTGTTGCGACATTTTCTCTTAAATTCATTCAAAAATATTCAAAATACATTTTCTCTTATTATTAAAAAAAAAAAAAAAAACAAACAAATAATTCAAATGCTTTCCCCAAATTATAGTGTTTATAGTGTGTAATACGATTGTTTACACATCGATCTACAACACGTTGTATTGCAACCCCAATATATCCGAACCAACACGACCCCCAGTCAAATGCAGTACAAACATATCGAAGGCAAATGCGGTAACCCAATTTTTTTCGAAGTTTCAATCATAATTTTTTGTGGTTTCAAATTAAATTTGAAAAGAAATTATGATTTTCCCCGATTTTGTTTATTTACAACAATAAACATCCGTTTAGCGTTCAATGCAGAAAACTAGTACGGAAAGGAAAAGTTACATGCTGTTGTTTAAAATAAAAAATCTTTATTATTTTTTTTTATATTTTTAAATGGAATTATAAAAACATGTTTCTTATTACAATTAGGGTTTCTTATTTTCTGTTTTCTTTTTCTTATCCCGAGATCGCAAAAAATATTTTATTTTTTCGAATAATAATCTCAAATGACCTGACTCCGAAAGGACTAATAAAATGTGTCCATACAAGGGCGATGTCCTCTTAAAACGACTTTAATGCTCTCCTTTAGAACGCTGACCGGACCAGGTAACACTGTTCGTCGAAGGAGGAGGAATGTGTCCGCTTAAGAAAGGTGTATGTAAAGGGAGATTACACTGCAATCAATTATTGACAATCAGTCTTGAGAAAAAAAAACTTTAGAAAGCCTTAAGGCCCAACCCTAATATGCAAAGCCGTACTTAACCTGCTGTCAAAAACCAACAAAAACTCTCTCAAATGTATTAAAAAAAAAACCAAAACAAAATTAAAAAACATTTGTTTCCGTACAGAATGTGCGATCTATTTCGCACTTTGCTTAAGCAAATGACAATTTCGTAAAATTTTTGATATTCTTTAATTAGGCTTGAGTTCATCAAATTTAATTTTCATTAAATTATTTTCACTGAGGGAAGGAATTTTACAACTTGGATTTTTTATTATTTTTTTTTTTTTTATTGATAATTTTTCCTGGCTGAGCTGTGATTTGAACCCGGGTTGATCTTTACATGTTTCAAGAAACACCACTTTCTATCGTCCGAAGATCTTTGTGTTCTACCCACTGCACCACTGCGGTGCCCGTTAGCCAACAGTCAAACATCAATCTTTAACCAGTAGTACTGGTGGTTCGAAATTTGCTGTTATTATCACTTAAATTTCAAATTACATGTTGCCTCCTTTTTCCTCTGTTTTTTCGTATTCTTTCTGTCAAGACTTTGTCTTGAAAACCTGAATACATTTGTTTATTATGTTTTTTTTTTTTTTTTTTTGTCCACTTTCGTCGACATTTTATTTGTACAAATTAAAGTACAAATGTAAACATTAGAGCTTGTGCCATAGCTATTTCTAAGAACAATTTTTGATTTTTAGTTGAACTGTTAATTTTTAATTTTTGATATTCTTTAATTAGGCTTGAGTTCATCAAATTTAATTTTCATTAAATTATTTTCACTGAGGGAAAGAATTTTACAACTTGGAATTTTTTTTTTTTTTTTTTTTTTTTTATTGATAATTTTTCCTGGCTGAGCTGTGATTTGAACCCGGGTTGATCTTTACATGTTTCAAGAAACACCACTTTCTATCGTCAGAAGATCTTTGTGCTCTACCCACTGCACCACTGCGGTGCCCGTTAGCCAACAGTCAAACATCAATATTTAACCAGTAGTACTGGTGGTTCGAAATTTGCTGTTATTATCACTTAAATTTCAAATTACATGTTGCCTCCTTTTTCCTCTGTTTTTTCGTATTCTTTCTGTCAAGACTTTGTCTTGAAAACCTGAATACATTTGTTTATTATGTTTTTTTTTTTTTTTTGTCCACTTTCGTCGACATTTTATTTGTACAAATTAAAGTACAAATGTAAACATTAGAGCTTGTGCCATAGCTATTTCTAAGAACAATTTTTGATTTTTAGTTGAACTGTTAATTTTTAATTTTTGATATTCTTTAATTAGGCTTGAGTTCATCAAATTTAATTTTCATTAAATTATTTTCACTGAGGGAAGGAATTTTACAACTTGGAATTTTTTTTTTTTTTTTTATTGATAATTTTTCCTGGCTGAGCTGGGATTTGAACCCGGGTTGATCTTTACATGTTTCAAGAAACACCACTTTCTATCGTCAGAAGATCTTTGTGTTCTACCCACTGCACCACTGCGGTGCCCGTTATCCAACAGTCAAACATCAATCTTTAACAAAAAGTTTCCTAAAGTTCAATATAGTTTGCCTCATGTGATTTACATGTATTCGCACATTTGCTTAAGCCAACTTAAGCACATTGTGGTTGGGCCTTTAAACTGTAACGAATAACGCTATTCTGGTGGTATTTGGTTAGTTATAGTCTCATAAAACTACAAATCAGAGGGCAACATTTCATGTTGGTCGGTTCATAATTTCCCATGGACCCCCCTAAAGCCCCACTTAAAATAAGAAAACTCTTCTAACGGATAATTCTTTTGTAGATAAATTTGGTCTATTTAAGTTTAATAAGACTAGAAATCACACAATTAAAGCTTGTGAAGAGCGGTCTATAACTTAGCATAGCACCCATAAAAAGCCTTTTCAAACTTCTGGTGGAGGTTATTAAAGATTCCTAACATCCAAATATAGCACATACTTGTTTTTATTAGTTTTTAAATCAAAAACTGCCAGCTACTGAAATGAGAATTCGTAAAAACTAAGACTAAAGGCTCAACCATAAAATGCATAGCCTTGCTTAACCTACTGTCAAAAATAAACAAAGTCTCTCAAATGTATTTAACTAAACGAAAACAAAATAAAAAAACATTTGATTCCGTACGGAATGTGCGATTAGATTCGAACCTTGCTTAAGCAAATGACAGTTTCATTAAACTTAGCAAAAAGTTTCCTTAAGTTTAATATGGTTTGTCTTATATAATTTACATGTATTCGCTCATTCGCTTAAGCCAACATAAGCACATTGTGGTTGGGCCTTAAGGTCTGTAACAGAATAAAGCAGTTGTAATAGATGCTGAAGCTGACGAATGCTCTGTAGAGCAACAAAGCTTTTACTTCAACTGCAACGACTACTAAAACAACGTATACTTATAGAATATGTATTCTGTAGACATTAAAATTGCAGTTTTTAACTTTTGAGAGCTTGCAGCGCTCTTCGTAACGTTGTACTAAAGCGACTATTCTGTTCTCCACTTAAGGCCGAACATTTTGGGACGATCTATTCGTTCTAACAACTCCCGCCCACTTTGTGAATATTTTCCCAGGAATTCCTGACAATATTCACCCAAGTAGAAACCCTGTTTACAAATTTTATGTTTTTTAAAGAAAAACAAAATTTGTACTTTTCTAAAAAAGAAAATTTTTTATTAAACTTTAGTTTTCTATAAGAGGTTTTAAAGAACGCACGTTTATTTCTTTTTAACTGTTAATTTCTTGAAAAAATTAAAAATTGAATAGCAAAAAGTTGTCAAACAAAATGTTGCAGTGCAAAAGGTAAAAGAGAAAGAAATGGATGTAAAACAAATTTTTTGTTAAGTTATTGCTAAAAGGAAAAAGTTTAGTGAGTGAGCGTACAAGCACAATATTGACAAATTGATCAATGTAAAACAGTGATCAATTTGTCAATATGTTAAGCCTACTAAACGTGTTCTCCATTGACAATTTTGTTTTGCTTAAGTTTCTATACATTACAAATCATTAAAAAAAAAAAACGAAACGAAACGAAACGCTATACAAATTTACGATTAATGCCCGGCATATAATTTCGTTTATCTTGACATTTTGTATGAACATTTGACGTTTGCCAAGGCACACGCACGCACCTTTTTTTAGCTCTCTGAAATTTGGTGACTCTAAATAAAAATAAAAAATATACATACACTAAATACAAACATAAATATCACATATTTTAGGCTTAACAAAAATTAAATACCAAACAAATACAAAAAGTAACTATAAATATATTGGCATATATTTGCATAAAAACTCTTTAATCACCTTTAAATTATTTGAATTTTTTTCTCCATACAATTTGCAATCCCAATAAGAAAAAACTTAAACGTATATAATTTATTGAAGTCTGAGTTGTCTGAAGCATTTAAATGCTTCAAGTTTTATTCACAAGTCGTTTTGTCATGTCCTCTAGTCTTTGGTAAATAATATTTTGATTTGTACGCAAAAAAGAAAAAAATACAATAAAAATCGATTGCTAAGAAATTTTTGTGTGTAAATAAGTCTTTAAAATACCCACGAATCTTTTTTTGTTAAGTTTAATTGTAAATTATCTGCTTAAAATACTGTTAATAATGATTTATCGTTAGTCCAGTTAAAAGCTCATTAAAGTATCAATTATTGGTTCATTGTTCAAAATAAACGAGTTCTTGATAAACAATTATTTATTTAATAGAAAAATCGTCGATGATGGTTTTATTTCTATGTTATTTTTTTTTTTTTGTTTAATTAATTTTTGAAATAGTTTAGGAAATGGGAAGACACCTATGCAAAGATCATAGAAAAATTATCAGAAGATTTATTTAAAAAATTTTCTTTTTTAATGAATTTGTGTAACTTTTGGCAAATTATCTATTTAAAGGCTGTTTTCTAAACAAAATCTATTTAACACTTTTTTTGTAATTAAAAACTTTCTTTAAATTAGTTTTAAAACGTTAAAAGTTCTATCGCATATTCTACTTTAATGGTCATAGTTAAGAAATATTTCTTATTCAAGAAGCTTCAAAATTTTTAAAGTGTTACAGTAGTTTTGATTTAGCTGCACAATCTCCTTTGCACGATTTTTTGTGCAGCTAAATCAAAAATGCAGTTATCTTAAATGCATTTACCTGCCTTAATGTGCAGGTACACAATTGTTGTTACTTGCACAAAAGTGCAGCTAAAGCAAAGTGTTTGATTTAAAAGTAGAATAAAAAAATTATTTTATTAATACATAAATTTATATTTTATTAAAATGTTATTCAACCCAGCTAGCATTTTCAATCGTCAAGGGGTCTACTGGGAATCTCACAAAGAGTGGTTTTGATAGTCGACGAGCTAATTTTTTAATTGACGACAATTCCTTGCACGGGAGAAACTGTTACACGTGCTGATACCTATGAGAGCTTCTTCCATAACGCAGCGAAAAACGCTTATATTAATCGTAAAGGAAATCGTTTATGATGTATGTAGAGATTGTCTAACGAGTCTTTCTAAAAGCATGCCAAGAGTCGTATAAGACTCATGTAGGTATTATTTTAGAACTTGTGAAATGCTCAGCCGTATGAAGGAGCTAACTAAATAAGGGCATCAAGCGTATTTTTCATGTCAAAACTTCTAATTTTCATACAATTTCCATAAAACATACCTTACGGTCGCGAAATCAACACCATCCTGTCGGCAAATCCTTTTTTACAGATCCTTAGGCCGGTTTGTTTTATTAAAATTGTATTGGCAATAGCATTTTCATACTTCAAAAACGGTCTTATTTATTTAGCTCAGTAATTGTTATACGACTCTTACAGAGAGTCCCAAGAGGTTCATTCCAAGATTTAAAGACGAGTCAGATAATCATCAGAAGATTCTTTTAGGAGTTGTATATTAAACATAATCGTCTAACAAACAGTCTATGCTAGCTGGGAAATAACAGATAATTATATACATGTATGTATGTTTATTTAATATAAAAGAAACATTATCAAAAACAATGAGAATTCACAAAGAACGTAAACATTTATGGAAAAAAAAACGAAATAATTGCGACTTATGTTTTTATAAACAGCTTTTATTGGATATTTATGTGAAAAAGTGGCCACAATATATTTTTATATGTGCAGCTATCTGTGATGTTTTGTATGAAAATATTTTAAAGCTGTGCAAAAATATGAAAAATGTGCAGGTATACAAAAAGCACGTAAAAAAGGTATTTGCAGAATAATTCCAGAAAATATTAATTTTGGGCAGTTAAGTCAAAGTGCAGCTAACTTTGATTTTTTGTATGAAAATAATTTTAAAATGCTAAAAATTTTGTGCATTTATCTTAAATGTGCAGGTACAGAAAGTGCACTTAAAAAAGGAATTTGTATGGAATTATAAAGAATAATTCCAAAAATTATCAATTTTGTGCAGTTAAGTCAAAAGTGCACGTAAACAAAAGGCAGTTAAGTCAAAACTACTGTATTATAGGTTTATTTAATAAATCTATTTTCTGAAAGAAAATCGCAACAGCAAAGCTTTTAAAGAAATAGTTGCTTTTAAAAAATTATGAGGTATATTATATTATGACGCGCCATATTTTGTTTACTCATTAGCTTACAGACGTTTTAATGAAAAGCTTTTAAAAACAATTTTTAATTTTCCACAAAAAAATTTTTTTTTAAAAAATCTTAAAAAACCATTTTGTACACCTATCGGACCTGTTCTGAAAATAACGTACTTTTAATATCACACGCGTGATTTTGTGGTATTCCGAAAATCACACCGTTTATGTGTTGCTCGTTATGCTTTCCGCAATGGAAAATCACACTGAAAAACATAAAACCGGAACATCACAATATCACACGTGTGAGTTTAAAATGCACACGTGATTTGAATTAAAGTGATTTTCAGAACTGGTCTGTGTGTCAAGATTTTTTTAACATTTTTTCCAAAAAATTTAAGAAGTCCTTAAGATATTTTTTTAGGCATTTTTATTAACACATTTTAAGGAAAGCTTTTTCTGAGAAAGATGATAAAGAGTTTTTGTTTAGAAACTATGTTGGTGTTCTATTTTAACGCACTCAATAAAGTTATTTCCAAATTTTTTCTAAAAAATTCAAAAACTTTTTATTTTTTTTAACAATTTTTAAGATCTGGTTTTAATGTGCTTTAGTTTTACAAAAGGTTGCTTTTTGTCAACTCTATTTGCAGTTGTAACTAAACTTAAGCAAGTTACTTTATTTAATTGTTTGCCAGTTCAGTTTTTTGCACTGCCACTTGCAAATTAGCTATCAAAAGTTTTCTTGGTAGTCAAAAAACTTCATTAATAAGATTTAGTTTTATTTATTTATTATTTATTTTATTAGAATTTTTGTTTAAGTATATTATGGTAAACTTTTCCTGCGAAAGCTAAAAATAACTTCCAAATTCTTGCGTTTTGCCTTTTCGATTTCCAGAACACCCCTGTATTACTTTAACTTACAGTCAACAGAATGTTTTTGACAGTTTAAGCTCGTAGTTAATAATAACTGAAATCGGTGAAATCGGCCGTAAACGCTTTTCATTTAAGTTTTTGGTGTAGGTTATTGTTGCCATTTTAGGTGTTTTTCACTTTCATCGGGCAGCGTTATTAAATTCTTTAATTTGTAGGGACTTTTTTAAATATTCATTTTTGTACTTGAAAAATGTTATAAAATATACGTTATTGCTATTATAATTTGTAAGCCTTTAACTTTAAAGTAAAAACCCAATATTTCTAAGTTTTATAATCAATACGTTGTAATTTAAATTTTTTTTTTTACCTTGGGAAAAAGACAGAAAGAAGTTTATTTTCTAAGGTAATCAATTTCGTTTCTTACAACAAGAATAATATTTTTTTTCTTAATTGCTTGCAAGCTTTGTTTTGCAAGCTTTTACAAGAGCTTTTGTTCATAAAAAGCGTTTAAACATATTTTTTATTGCCCATAAAATACTTTTAAAGAAGAATTTACAGAAAATGTTTAAGGGATTTTATTTTTTTCAAGCATGTCTGTTAACAAAGAAGACTTTGTTGGAGTAAACTATTAAGAAAACTTTGTTATGTTTAAACATTTTATTTGATTTTGATTTTTTGCCTTTTAGCGACGTCTCTGGTTGAATCATTTAAAGATAATTTTTTAGTCCTATTTCACATTTTCTACATCAAACGTATTTGGAGCAGCTTAACTTTTTTCAAAATGACACAGAAAGCAACTACTTATGTGCATATTGAAAGCAAATCTTATATAAGGGACTTACTACATAATATTTTTGTAATTAATTGTTTTGCAAAAATTTACCGCTAGAAATGATTGGTCTAAAAAGCTTTGTTGTTCTTATACAACAAGTGCATAAAAGTTTTAAAAGAATTACAGTTATTTCCGCTTAATTGAGTTTCTAAAAATGCACGACTTTTGACGCAAACAAACGGGAACTCAATTAAGCAGTATTCGGTTAATTGAATCGCCGCACATAGGGGTTTTTTGCCAATCTAGCCGGACATTACTTTTTGTTTTAGCTTATATTGCTTCTTAAAAGTTATTGAGTGCCCCTAGATCGATGAAACTTGGCAGAAATATGTGATATTGTCATAGGCAGGTAAACCTAAAAAATAAATAAAATCGGACCAAGGAGGAAAATGTTCCCCCTAGAAGAACTAATCCAACCTCTGAAAAATGCAATTTTTTTTAAACTTTTCCCATACTTTTGTTTGGCAAATGCAACTTTTAACGTCGGCGAAAGTTAAAAAACCTAAAATAAGACCCATGAGATCGTAAAATTACACTTTTCGCCCCCCGCCCCCTTTTGAGGACGGTTACATAAAATAATATTTAAAAAAAATGTAAATATTAAAAGAAATAGATTACTAACGCCTTAATACTATAAAAATTAAATTTTTGAACTTTAATGGGTAGGGGGAGATATCCCTCCAAACACCCCCCCCCCCGGAACGACCCTGTAAAATTTTTTTTTTTTTGCTAATTTCCAAAACATATTAATTTTTAAGATTTTATGTGACTTTTATATATTTTATAGTATTTAATTTATCTGAAAATAATTAATATATTCGTAATAATAACTTATTTATAATAGTAACAGCAAATTTTATTTAAAATAATAACAACTAATTTATTTAAAATAACTTCTCTTTTGCACTAAGATGATGATGAGTGCCATGGTTCTTCTTCGTCTGCTTCTTCAAAATCCTCTTCTGAATCTGAATTCTCTTCAGAGCCAAGTACAGGTGGAAGCATAAAAGAAATTGCTTCTTTCGTAAAGGGTAGTGACTTTTTTTTTGGAGTTGGTCTTATACTAGTAATCAGTGGGTCAGAACTGAGCAAAAGTCTATTTATAACATCTTTGTTACACTGAACCCTCGAAAACTTTCTAGCAAAATTCTGCCTGTAAAGCCGAAAATGTTTATTTCGTGCCTCAGACGCTTCTTCTGATAATAGCCCGATAGGCAACAATGCCTCACTCATTACAGTTGCGCCATGTACTAAAATCTTGTGCATTGTAGGTGTCATAGGATGCCAGGGATATAGAGTAACGTAAAGTTTTGCAGTGTCTAAGCAATAATTGGCAAACTCGTGCAAATGGATTTTGTGACCACTTGTAATTACTTCAATAATAACTTTGATCCGGTAGATGAAATCCAATGCAATTCCAGTTATTTCTGCAGCTAATTCAGGATTGGAAAAAAATCGTCTGCTGGTGTTACCATCGTTGCTGTTTCCAAATCCAGTCTTCGGTACATCCACTATTAGCCCTAATTCACTTCTAAATTTTTCTTGGATAGTTTTTTTCCTCTCATTAACAATAGTTTTGTCCTCATCCGATCTTAATTGCCACTTTTTTACTGTGAGTTTATACGATAGGTGTAATATGCTCTCAAATAGACGAATTCTGGCGTGCAAAGTAGATAATCCGAAAGAAAGTGCATCTACGTCTATATCCCTTTTGATTTTCAAATTGTTAAATTCTTTTGAAGTAGCCCCACAAATATAGCACTTCATTGTGGACGTAGTTTGTGTTGCGGCATTACATACTTTTGCATCTATCATTGTAAATACCATTGTATGTTTTATGGAATATAACTTTCCTTCCATTAAAAAATTAGTGTTTTGTAATGTAGTAATGGCATCTTGTACATAATTAATTTCTTCTTGGATTACATCTACAGTTTCTTTAACAAATCTGATGCGAATAGGTCTACAATATCGCGGTGATGAAGGAGTTGGATTTTGCCATAATATTTTCTCCTTTTTTGCACCATATATTAGTCGAAGCGGTACGAAACTACTCTGAAAAATATGAGAATCAGAAGCATCATTTTTCATCTTTTGCTTAAATTGTGCCTGGTGTGATCCATCGCAGCCCCATTTGCTTATTAGTTCGAGGGAGTTGCATTCTTCTATTTGTGAATCACATAAAACATCTTTTAAATATGTAAGTAATCTACTTGCAGTATGATTAAGCAAATCCTGAAGATTTATTTGAGCACATGTTTCCGTTACTTCAAATGATTCTTTTGGAGGATAGCATTCACTTTTCTCTCTCTGCAGAATTTTGTAGCTAGGATAAACCTTCTTAGCGGCACTTCGGATTATTTCATATTGTTTTCGAGAAAGATCAGCTTCTACAAATATAGAAAGAGCCTTTAGAGGGGTTAGCTGTTTTACTTTATCCTCTTGTGCAGCTTTGTATGCTTTTTTTATTTTTGTGGCTCTTGCCGGAGAAGACACAATTTCTTTAAGCAGACCTGAGGCATCTTTTTTTCCAGACGTTTGTAGTTGTGTTTGGGTAGCGTGCATCAATAAATCAGCATCGGTTTGAGTTCGCAAGATTTCAGTTTTTCTTCTCTTACTTCTTTCGGTCAATTCAACAAACGGCTTTTGTAGTCGTTTTGAAGACGAACTCCCAAAAAAAGGTATTGTCACTGTTCCTTCCAGCCATTTGGCATGCATGCTTACAAATCGATCCTTTTTTCTTTGTGCTGAATGCCAAAATATTTTAAAAAAATATTTGAATTTCTTTAAGCATTGATTTACTACTGATATGTCACTATCTCCCTGACATTTTGAAATTTCGCACAATTTTCTAACTAAAAATTGTAATTTCTCTTCAACGAGTTTAGAACTACATTCTTGTATAATTTGGAATAACTCTAAATTCGTATACACTTTTTCCATTTTACTCTCGAAGCTTCAAAATGGTTCTGATTACAATTTTATGCAAAAACCACAATATATATTTAAAAAAACTAAGTACCTAGAGCCCAGATTTGATTTTTTATTATATATTATTTTTGTTGTTAATGATTTTAAAAGTTATGCAAAACAGGTACATTTATTTTGCTCTATTAAATAACGTCCTTTAGCGGCCGCACAGGTGGTTAAAACCCGTTACTTACTGTTTCGCACATCCCTTTTTTTACACAGGTAATATTAGGCTTATATGTAATAATTTAAATAAAAACCATCTACGTACAACCAAAACATTTTATGACTGACGAAAGGGTTTCTATCATATGTACCTATGCAAGATGAGCAAAAACAGAAAAAAGGTAAAAAAATTTGTTTGCTCTATTAAATAACGTCCTTTAGCGGCCGCACATGTGGTTAAAACCCGTTACTTACTGTTTCGCACATCCCTTTTTTTACACAGGTAATATTAGGCTTATATGTAATAATTTAAATAAAAACCATCTACGTACAACCAAAACATTTTATGACTGACGAAAGGGTTTCTATCATATGTACCTATGCAAGATGAGCAAAAACAGAAAAAAGGGGAAATTTTCAAAAAATCATAAAAAAAAATGGCGCAACAACGCGCAACGTTTTTTTTTTGAATTTAAAAGTAGAGATTTCAAATTTTATCGTGATGTATAAAATTTTTAAGAACTCAGCGGAACTCACCTTCAAAATCCTTTTAAATTTTTTTTTTTTACAAAAAAGTGAACAAAAAAATCGTTTTTTTTAATTTCGTACTAATTTTTTTATCATAAAAAATTCAAATAAAATTTTTCTAAAAATTTTCATAATTAGCTGTTTATATAGTCTTTCACAGAAAAAAAAATTAAATGTAAAATCTTTATTCGTTTATCTACAAAAAAATATATTGTAAACCTCCCAAAACCGTAAAAAGTCAATGAACACGCATGCAATTTAATCAACTTTCCTGGTTTTAACAGTGTCCCAAAACCACAAATCTCAAGCAAAAGACTAGAAAATTCACTATACGATGCAGAACTTTGTTGTCTGTCGAGCTGCGTACTTAAATTTTTCCATTTCTTAAAAAAAATTTTTTGCTTAATGTCCGGCTAGATTGGCAAAAAACCCCTATGTGCGCCGACACAATTAAAACGAAAATCGCTTAATTGAGCAAGATGTGCAATAAAGCGATACACCCATGTGTAGATAGAAAATAAAATATAACATTTATTTATATAACATAAACATGACTTTCCTGCCGCTAAATAATTTTTTTTACGTTTGTGGAGCAAAAAGACATTAAGTAGACGGAAACAATTAACCGAAACATTTGCACTTGTTTTTCGCAATGCGGTCTTATTTTGCGAAATAATAAAGAGGGTGACGTAATTAAAAGGAACTCAACTAAGCGGGTATTTTTACATAGACAGTTATACTGAATGATTTCGTTCCATGATTTTTAGTTGAATAAAACGGGAAACTCAATTAAGCGGGGCTCAATTAACCGAACACAGCTGTATTATCAATTGCCAATTACCAGATTTAACCATTAGTGTGAAAAAAAACCTTTTTAAACAAATTAAATAAAATTGTTATTGATAATCTTTCATTCTTGACGTGGCTGGGGCTCGAACCCCGGCCGGCAGGTTACCATGACATGTTTCGATTGCAACCACTCAATCTCCTCAGATGGATTTGCCGTCTTACACTCGCAGTCATCGACGACTGCTGACGTCAATAGTCAAACATCAATCCTTAAACCAAATTCAAGTTGTGCTGAAAAAGGTCAACAGAAAAGAAAAAGACAAAATGAAAAAACCAAAAATGTACTTGGACTTCAAGAAAAATTCTTGACAAGAGTACGAAAAAACAGAAGTAAGAAAAAAAAACATGTAAAATCAATTAAAATGGATATTCATTCAGGAAAGCAAATTTCGATCTACCAAATGTTAGAATACAATTTGGTCTAAGGATTGATGTTTGACTATTGACGTCAGCAGTCGTCGATGGCTGCGAGTGTAAGACGGCAAATCCATCTGAGGAGATTGAGTGGTTGCAATCGAAACATATCATGGTTTCCTGCCGGCCGGAGTTCGAGCCCCAGCCTCGTCAAGAATGAAAGATTATCAATAACAATTTTAATTAATTTTCCTGTTGTAAAATTCCTTTCTTCATAAAAATAATTTAATGAAAAATTAAATTTCATGAACTTAAGCCTAATTAAAAATATTAAAAATTTGGATTAAAAACCATAAATAGTTCAACAAAATAACCACAATACTAATTATTTAAACAAAACTTTTATAAGACATTAGTAGGGGTAATCCCCGGAGTGCTAGTCCTAACAAAAAAAAAAAAAAAAAAAAAAAAATGAATTTTTTCAGTAAAACAGCTTTTAAAGTTGGTTTTGTTTTTAAAAAAGGCTTTTCTCAATGAAATTCTTTTGAAAAAAACATTAGTCTATTTATTTATAAATAATATTGTAAAAAGCTTTTTCGAAAGGCAAGTTTTGTGATGGCTATTTTTTGTGAAAAGAGGTTTGTAAAATGCATTTATGAAAGCTTTCAGAAGAAAGTCCGTAACAAATGAGTAAATTCCTGTTAAAAAAATTTAAAAAAAAAACATTTAAACTTTTAAGCATTTTTTTTTGAAAAAAAGTGCAAAAAATTAACTTTATCTTTACAATAGCTTTCATATTCAATTTTAATAATGTAAACGATGTTTGGCAAAAAGGCATTTACAAATTAAGAATTAAAATGATTGTTAAAATTATTCTTAATACATATTAAAACTTTTCAGGAAAAGTTTGTGAAAATATATATATAATCTATATTTAAATATTTGCTAAGTAAAATATGTACCTGGATTTGAAGTACTTAGATTTAATTTTACCACAGAACTTTTAATTATAATTTAAAGACTTTTTTTCACCTTTAAAGCCAATTCGAACATTATTACCTCTTAAAGTCATTTATGTTTAATAAATATCTCTTAATTGACATTATCTCTTGCAAACATCAAACATTTTAACCTTCTGAACCTGTACGCATGCGCCATTTACAAACCTTATCTTATTATTCCTGCAGTTTGTGTGGTTAGTTCACACAAAATCAATTCATATAAAAACCAAAACAAAGAAAAACTCAAAAACAAATTGTGTACTATTTAAAACTTTTACTTAATACGAACATAAACACTATATAATTTAAAAAATTTACAAACAAAGACCAACAGCAACACCGGCAGCAGCCATTAAAGCGGCAATTAATCAAAGAGCTTTTTAAGGCTTTCAAACAAAACCAAACAAAATGTGAAATATGTTCACCTTTACTTTTTTGCATATTGTACCTCTTTGCCTGCCCCTGGAAAAACTGAAAACAATTTAACAAATTTGTTTTTGCTTAACAATTGGGGAGAAAAAAATCATGCGTTTTTTTTTTTTTTTGGTAAATATGAGCTGGAATCCCAGGATTTGTGGTAGTGACTAGTGATGTCACCACAAAAAATTTTATGAAAAAATAACAAGTTGTAAACATTTGATGGCTGAAGGCAGCACTATAAAGAAAAAAACTATAAAACGCTGACTCTACAGGCCATCACATTAGATGGCAGGCATTCAAAAATCATCATCTACTGCCAGCATCACATGTGTGCTTATCCGAGGCTTTTCCTTTCAAATTTTTTTTTTTTTTACGAAAAATGGAGATAAAATTAAATGGAAAATTAGCTTTAGTTAAAAATCAATTTAGCAAAATGTTCATTTTCTTAACATTCTTTTTAGTTGATGGGGTTGTTTGTTTAAATATTTTAAATGGCAAAATTGTAAACTGCCCGCTTGTCCATCTTTCAAATATTTTTATATTTTCCATTTTTTACATTTCATCCTTTTGTGACATTTAAATAAAAGTTTTTTTTCTTTTTATAAAAACTCACGATTATTTTCTTAACTTCAAGTTGTCTGAAAAGCTCAAAAATGTATTTGGAATCTTTCTTTTGAATGCTTGTCTTTTGGGGGTTTTCGTTCGATTGCTTATGGATTTTTAAAAGTTGTCAGGATTTGTTGTCAAATTTGTAAAAATGGTTACAAGAAATTAATTTAAATGAATTTTGTTTTGATACATAGTTGCATTTGATAAAAAAAAAATATATCATTAAGTTTGGAGTAACTTTTAACTGCAAAATAAGTAAATCAAATAATTTACATGCACTATTTTGAATATTGGAGATTTAAATTTAAAGTCATAATTACATAAAACGCAACGCCAAAGAATAACATTGAAAGCAAAATTAAAGTTATTATGCGTTTGAAATTATAAAAGGCAATGTGAATTTCTGTAGAAAGCAACAACAAAATTACAAAATATTTATGACTTTGTTTTTGCTTTCAATGTAATTCTTTGGCGTTGCGTTTTACAGAATTAGGGCCTAAGAGAAAAATTTAAAATTAATCTAATAAAATGAAAAAATTAAACTGGAATCTTTCAAACTGTGGACTCATTTTAATAGTAAAGCTTACTTCCGACTTTTTTGCAAATTATGGCTGACTTCCTAAATGTACTAATACAAAGTTTGTATACAGTTTAACTACTATATTTTAACCATGAACATGTACAATGTACCGAAACAATGCAACTATGTGTTCTGCTTATTAAAACGTTTTGAAATGTAAGTGATGCAATGCATAGTATTAAAATAAATCTTTATTGCTTGCAAATTCAATGTCAAAAATCACAAAGCATCAACTTTAAAACCGATGTTCTGATTGCTTTTTTGCTGCGTTACTAATACATACTAACCATTGATGTCTTGGAAGAGTTTGCATTGCATATATATTGTACTGCGGCGTAATGAAACATTATACTTTGTTCTTATACAAAGTATTTGACGTTTTTGAAGTCAGCCTATATAATGCTGCATACTTCTTGGATTTTCGCTTTAAAACTACATACATCTGTTACAGGGTTGTCAGATTTTTTTGAGCTCCATCGCCAAACCGGATGTCAGAAATCGCCAAACGTGAATTTTGTTCAGTTTTCGAAATCTTTTTTTTTTTTTAATTAAATTTTGCATACAAAAAAAGCTGATATAATATTGCAGTCAAAAATCGCCAAAAGCTGAGTAAAAATACAAAAATATCGCCGAAAGTAAATTTTGTTTAGTAACTGTTATTTTTTTTTTTTAATAACATAAAATGTAGACAAATTTTCGTTTTTTGTTCGACAGGTTTTAGTTTCCACTGCAGTTTTTTAAACCTTGGAATTAAAAAGTGACTGAATAATTGACTTAAAATGATAGTCTGTGTTTATACTGCTCATGTCTTATTGACAAGATTCGTCCTTTTTCTTCTTTGAACATTTATTGGCGTTCAAATGATTCATGTCATGTTGACGCCATGTTTTTTATTTTGTTTTATTTGATATTGAAAACAAAAACAAAATTAAGCAACGAATAAAAAAGCGAAACGTAAAGACAGTACATGCATCTGTGTACTCGTTTCTTTCCCCCTCGTCCCTCTCGCCTATAAAGTAGCAATCTTGTCAATAAGACATGAGCCGTATGAACACAGACATAATTAAACAAAAATCATGTGAAAAAAATTAGCAAGATTTTTTTTAACTAGTAATGATAACAAAAAAGGACAAACTGCTTAAAAATCTATAAGTATGTGTGTATTTATTTATATATATTTAGCTGGAGCGGCCTAACTCCGCTTATGTAAATAAAAGTGCAAATTTTTTATTTCAAAATCGCTGAAATAATATGAATGGTAAAAATAGCCAAGTAAATCGCCAGTTATATCAAAAATCGCCAGTCGCCAAATGGAAAATCCCATCGCCAAACACGTTTCAAAATCGCCACGTTTGGCGAGAAATCGCCATATCTGACAGCCCTGCATCTGTATGTATATGCATATTCATTTTCAAGAGATCATAGAAAATCTAAATCAATCTAAAAAATTTAAGAGAATATGAAAATTAAAACCTGTTAAAGCTGTTATGATACTTGCTATTTTTTGTATTTTTTCTATATTGGAGAACAGTGCAAATATATTTGCGTAGGAAAACTGACTAAGTATAAAGAGTATGATTATATCATAAAAAATCTTAAAAATGCAAACAAATATACATGTGTTATCGATAA
Source organism: Pollenia angustigena (assembly GCA_930367215.1). NCBI lineage: Eukaryota > Metazoa > Arthropoda > Insecta > Diptera > Polleniidae > Pollenia > Pollenia angustigena. The sequence continues at coordinate 198,780,243 of OV884056.1, forward strand.
ATAATCTAAGACTGTCAAAAAAAATACAAAATTTTTTAACTTAAAATTGACATTTCCAGATTAATTGTTAGCACTGTTGCCAATTTTTTTAATTTTTGATCGAAAGAAACGGTTTTTAACTTTTTTTTTTTTGCGATTTTAAGCTTTTATTACGGTTTTTTGTGGGGAAAAAACGTGGGCAGTATTGTTTGTTTTGTTTACATTTTATCAAATTGTATTTCTTGTTCTTTCTCGCATTTGTTGTTTCATTCAGTCAATCCTAAAAAAATCCAATACAAAAAATAGCAAGTATCATAACACCTTAAACTTTTGTAGTCTGAAATAGTTATACCTATTTTTAGGCTTTTTTAAAATTTAGTTTTATTTGTTTTTAGAGGGCGCCTTAATTACAAAAGAAATTGTAAACAATTACAATGAGAAAAACTGAAGGCTTTTAAGCTTCTATTTTTGTACAGAAAATTACTTATTGTTAGGCTAATTACATTTTTCTAAAACTCTGCATACTTTTTGGGATATCTTCATGCGAAAACGAATTTTGTAATCAACTTTGAGAAGATCAAAGTAAGTAGAAGGTTAACAACTTATATAAGAAATAAAAAAGAGTTTATCAGGTATGTGATGGAAATCGATTTTAAGAACGAAACGATTTGAAACCGAAAATATCGTTTTCAGTATCTTTTAAAATGGATTTTAAATTCATATTCCTTTTATTTTCAGTCTTTATTCTTTAAAATTTTTTATTATATACGTTAACTGAAGTGTATTCTGAACGAAAATTTAAGACTATAATTCAGAAATGGATTTTAAAATCCTTCGAAATTCATCACACCTTCTAAAAACGTTCGTTTTGAAATCGATCGATTTTCATCACAATCCTGTATAACTAGCATTTGTTAAAAATCAGTTTTTTTGGCAAGTATTGCCTACTTTAATTTTTTTGCAACACTTAACAAACTCTATACAATTTTGAACTAATGAAAAGATCGGGAATTTGTTAAGGTTCTGTTTCTTAAAAAACTATTGCCTAACTTTAGGTTCTAGGCGGCATACTTTTCAAGGCTTATCTTTTGCTCAAATAAATTGTACGCCAAATTAAGGAAGGAACAATAATAACAATTTTCTAAAAAGTGGATTTACAATGGTTTGAATTTTATTGAAAATTTGTATGATCGGGATTGCGATTAAAATTTATTTTGTTAATCGCGATTATTAGTCGAACTTTTTTTTATTTTTTATTCTTATTAATATTGTATAATACAATAAATAATATAAATTGGGAGTGCTTGCAACTATGGCCTTCGACTCCAATGGTTAAATACTATGACCATATTTACATTATGCAATTAATGGCGCAACTTTCGCATGCAACTTTTTGTTTGTTAGCAAGAGGAGTAGGGAAGAAAACGGGGTTGAAAAAATTTAAAAAATGCATGAAAAAATGTAAATGTAAATGTGAAAAGAGTTTCGTAGCAACTTCTTTAAAAGAAAATAGAAAAAACAAGTTAGAGTGCTAAATTCGGCTATGCCGAATCTTTGATACCCTCCACCGACAGTTCGAATGTTTAAGGAGTAAAATCTGTATGATGTTATTATTATCTTAAACTGTGACGATTTGTTATTAATTATGGTTTTAGGCGACTAAACTGTTTTCCGGTAGTAGGGTTTATATGGGGCCTAGGGTAAATTATGGACCGATCATCACGAAATTTCACAGCGTCATTTCTAGTACTTCAAAACTGTGACGTACCAATTTCTGTTATGATAGCATTATTAATTATGGTTTTAGGTGTACTAAACTGTTTTCCGGGAGTAGGGTTGCTATGGGGCCTAAGGTAAATTATGGACCGATCGTCACGAAATTTCACAGTGTTATTTCTAGTCCTAAAGAACTTTGACGCACCAAATTTTGTTACGCTAGCGTTATTTTTTTACGGTTTTAGGCGTACTAAACTGTTTTCCTGGAGTGTTGTTTATATGGGCTTAGGGTAAATTATGGACAGATCATCACGAAATTTAACAGCGTGATTTCCAGTCAAATAAAACAGATTTTTTGCAAAATCTTATCTCATTCCGTGCCTTGTTCCAGCATTTATGTTATATTTTGTAACAAAATTATCAATTTTTTTAGGTGGTGGTTCCACATTTTGATTCATAGCTCTGGTCCTACTGAACCGATTTTGCTGGATTTCAATTTTGCACCAAGTTTGTTCATTTCTTTTGAGTTGTTCGAAAGTGAGCGTGTTTTCAACAGACGGACAGACAGACGGACATGGCTAAATCGACTTAAAATTACTCAAGGACCCAGAATATATATACTTTGTGGTCTGAGATGAATAATAAAAAAGTTTCACACGGAATGACAAACTTTATATACCCTCTTCACAACTAATTGTGGTGGAGGGTATAAAAACTCGGCGATAATTGCATAGCTTAAATGCGGTCTATATCTGTGGCGTTTTGACAAAACAAAAAGTGGAAACAAATTTTGTTAATCATACGAATTTTCATTCAAAAAACATTTTTGTTTACGTTTTTAAAATTTTGTATTATTACCGAGATTTTGCTTTCATTTTGGTTTATTTTAATTTTGAACAAAAATTATTTTTTCGCCGATTTTTTTTTTTTTAACTTTTTTACTATCTTATCTCGACTTAAGATGTTTTGTCAAAATTCCACAGATATGTATTCTAGATACTTATTTACATATTGTTTAATAAATTACATTTTTTTATAAAGTTAAGAATTTTAGAGATGTTGTTTTGGCTTGGGTTCTTCAGGCTGGAAAGGGTCGTTTCAAAAATAATCGAACTTTTATTTTTTTCATTGTGGAACAAAATTGCTTGTTTGATTGTGCCTTATAACCGCATAAACCGCTGAAATTTTAGGTGGGCGTGGTACTTCCCATACAAAGACAATACAAATTAATGTCTATCTGGAGATCGGCAAGAGCTTAAGTTGCCAAATTTAGTTCATTTGCTTTCGTTAGTAATACACAACATCTCACAAAATTTCGGATTGGAGAAGTGGGCGACGCACAATATATATTAATTTATATATGGAGAATACAAAACATCTCATAAAAATTGGGCTGGATTGCAGAAGTGGATTGGAGAAGTGTAGTACATTTAAAGTAATTAATAAAAAATATGATGATGAAAATATTTTTTTGGTTTGTTAAAAAAGTTCACGCGGGGATCGGGTTTGAAACAACCATTTTTATCTCAGGGAAATTTTAAAAAATATACACCTGATATTTGTTTATTTTCCTATACGTATAACTTCAATACTATTTTGGAATTTATCCACAGCTTTAGATTTAAAACTTTTCCTACGGTTTAGAATTCATCGCGGCTTAAAATTTCTGGGAAGGTTTTAGAAATTTGCTTCCCTGGAGTTTTTCATGAGGTTTTTTTCGCAAAACTAAAACATACTAAAACATTCTTAGCCACTCCTTATGACAAAAATTAGGTTGTAGCCCTAGTGGACAGCTCTTATACAACAATATTATAAAGTAAAAAAGAGTAAAAGTTTTCAAATTAGGTACAAGCATATTGGTTATCAATACACAACAAACAAATGTGGTGGGTCCTGAGAAGAGGGGATGACACAAAACGGATTTATTTAAATCTTAAGAACGGTTAAAGATGAAGTGTCCAATTTTGGTTCACATAGCTGGGTTATCAATACGAAACATCTGTCAAAAAAGAAGGTGGGAGTGGATAAGTGGGCGTTGTTCCTCGCATTCAAAGACTGTAGTGTATCTAAAGAACGGTAACAGCTTAAGTTTCCGAATTTGGTACAAATAGCTTAGTAATCAATAGCAACATGAGTCAAAAAGTAGGCTGAATTATATAAGTGGGCGTGGTGCAAAATAAAATTCCATATATCTGAAAAACGGAAGTGTAAAATTGCCCATATTTGGTACATGCAAATGGAATGGTTATGAATATTCAGTAAAAAATGTGAGGGATTGGAGAAGTGAGCGTGGCGCAAACTAGAATTTTGTACGACAATGGCAACAGTTACAACTTACAAATTTGGGACAGATAGCTTCGCAATAAATACACAACATCTGTTAAAAAGTGGGCTTTATTATAGACGCAGGCGGGGAACCGACAACACAAAGGGCACATAGATTGCTATATAACTAGAGCGAAGCCATCTGGTTTAATCTAGTTGCTTTTAAAGGATAATTGAAACACAGCCGCGAATAACGTTGTAAAAGCTACTATTTGCAAAAACTGTTTTTTTTTTGCAGATAACCGTTAAGATTATTCTCGTTCACTGTTTAAACCTCAAATCACCCAAAAGTATGCAAAATTATGTCAGCTAGTGGAAGAACGTTGTAAGTTACTTAAAAATGATACAAAGTAAATGGTTTTAAACGTGGAATAACGTTTTAAAAGCCACCAGTCATGATGCTTTGCGTAGTGGAAGAACGTTTTAAATGGCATCGTGATTGTAGATATGAAACGTTTTTCCACTAAAAAAAAAAGTTATAAACTGTAAAATTTCATGAAATTTAAGTTTTAAATTTCTTGATTTTTTGCATAAAAATTTTTTAATAATCTAAAAAAAAAAATAAAAAATTAATAATCTTGCCTGTTAAAAAAGTTTTTTTGCTCTCCTTTTTTTCTTTATTTATTTATTGAATCTTCATATATTAAATATGAACTAACAATAGTTAATCAAATCTTAACCTAATGCTTTATTTTATGTCCTGCCATTGCCAGACAAAAATTTTCTTCATCACGGGTTCTGTTCACATATGTAGGTGTTTATCGCTCATCTTAATGGATAAGTGCTGCAGTGTCTCTTCTTCTTAAGCGAGAGTGGCCGCTATCATTTAAAATATTTCGAGCTAGTGGATTTGGGTGCAACTCTAGCCTTTTCAAATATTTCACCGCATACTTCGTAATAATATTCCTTACCAGTGGCACATTGAGATCCTTGTGGATATTTGAGTTTTTAACATACCAAGGGGCAGCTGTAATTATTCGAAGAAGTTTATTTTGGCGCCTTTGAATTTTTTCGATATTTGAGGCCGAGGCAGTGCCCCACAGTTGAATACCGTAGCACCATATTGGCTTTAAAATAGCGTTGTAAAGTAGTAGTTTGCAATCGAGACTAAGAACAGAATTTCTTCCAATAAGCCAGTTAATTTGAATTGATTTTAGTTTCATTTGGGTTAATTTTGCTTCTATATGGCATTTCCATGTTAAACGCCGATCTAGATGAATACCGAGATATTTGACATGCGATTGTTGAGGCACTAGTTGATTGTCGATTTTAATAGGGGGGCATGTTTCCCGACGCAAGGTGAATGTTATATGTACGCATTTTTGCTCATTGACCTTTATTCTCCATTTTTTTAACCACAGTTCTAGTTGAAATATATGATCCTGCAGGTATCGAGATGCTTCACGACTGTTCTCGTGTACGCTTAGAAAAGCTGTATCATCAGCAAAAGTTGAGGTTAGGGTGAAATTTTATGTTGGCATGTCCGGGGTATATATAAGGTAAAAAAGAGGGCCCAGGATGCTTCCCTGGGGGACTCCAGCTTCAATTGGCTGAGGAGAACTTAAAAAATCACCTTCTTTAATAATAAATTTTCGACCGACCAGGTAGCTTTCTAACAGCTTGTGTGTATTAACCGGTAGGTTTAGCTTCAATTTATGTAACAAGCCTACATGCCAGACTTTGTCAAAGGCTTGGGAAAATCAATGCTCTCCAGAAAAAAATTATTTTATAACTTAAAACGTTATTCGCGGATGTGCTTCAATTGCTTACTTATTTTATCAAGAAGAAAACTACCACTTCTTTGCATCTCTTAGTAGTTATGAGGACATTAAACTTGTATTTTCTGATATCAAAATTTAAAGATATATTTTAATATATTCCTGAGAACACGGCTGAATTTAAAAAATCAGCAAATTAAAAAAAAAGTAATGAAAATTAAGAAAAAATTTGTTATATATATTAACCATGCCTGAGGAAAGATTCCCAAAACCACATTGGATTATTTAAACAACACGTCGATCTATAACGTATATGGAGTACTAAATGGCTGGGAAGCCTTTATTTTTTAATCTCTTTTGTCCTAAAATTTTATATTGAAAGAAATGTATCTCTGATTTTTAATCTTAATTGCATGATTTTTATTTGATAACGATAAAACTGTGCAATTTCGCTTATAATTGACTTGTAAGCCCTATTAAAAACGTTATTACTTCATATCTCAAGCATCAATTCAAAATACTAAAAAGTTATATAAATTTTAACACTTACGATTATCTCACCATTAAAATAACGACTTTTGCCAAAATAAAACCACAAACAAACCCCAAAAATTTAAGTTACAAGATATTGCTTAAAGATTTGCTCATTATAAACTTTAATGTTCATTATTAAGTGAATATTATATCATATTTGCAAGACATTGGCATTTAATGCACGTGTCTAAATTAGACAATAAAAAGAAAAAAACAGAAATACAAAAAATAATAATATTAATCATATAATACCCTTGGCAGCTTTTAAGATAAGATAGATACTTAAAAATATTATAAGCAAAATTGTTCGTTATAGACGGCTGATAAATAAAAAAAAATTAAACAAAAAACGCGTATAAAATATGAAGACAATAAACCAAACCACACCTAATAAACAAATGCAATGTTAACGATTTACTCGTAAGTACCCCAGTTACGACAAGAGTTGAACAAACAAATAATGATTATTTGTGAATTCAATCAAAATTCAAGGGCAAGGACGTAACGTTTTCAAATAATAATAAAAACGATAGAAAAAAAACACTTAAACTGAGTGTAGAGAGAGAGAGAGAGAGAGAGAGAGAGAGAGAGATGTGGATTAATTGAAAAAAAAAACAAAAAGATTTTTTAAAAATATTATAAATTACGAATGAATTAGCAGAAATTAATTTATCAAAATGGGAAAGTATGCCAATTGCTATTTCAAGATAAAAATCAGAAAACAATTTTACTCTGCAGCATATTAACTGCGATCTTTTGCTTGTAATTGAAAGAGTCTTTGCATTGCGGACTAATTTATAAAACCTTTTGGCGAACAATTATCCGATACGAGAGCAGTTCTTAAATTAACTGATCCAACGAAAAATATAAACCCATAACAAACTTGGAAAAATGCTCTTTATATCACAACATTATCTTTTTTCAGCTTGATACATTTTTCGCACCTTTAGTCAGCGTTGAAAATGATAATTACAGCAAATTTCGAACCACCAGTGTTGCTGGTTAAAGACTGATGTTTAACTGTTGGCTGGCAGGCACCGCAGTGGTGCAGAGGTTAGAACGTCAAAGATTTCTAGAAAAAGAATGTGGTGATTCTTGAAACATGTAAATTCAACCCGAATTCGATCCCCATTTCAGCCAAGAATAAAAATTATCAATTAACTTTAATAAACTGCATGTTGTACAATTCCTTTCTTCAGTAAAAATAATTTAATAAAAATTAAATTTGATGAACTCAAAAAAACTAAAAAAAATTAATAGTTCAACTAAAAATCACAACTGCTAGTCCACAGCGTCGATATCTTGTTTATTGTAAGAACTGTCTATTTCTTTAACATATTTATCAACTGCAGACTTCAACTTTAAATCGTTAAGCCATATACCATTGAATTTGTATAGAATGGATAGAAAGAAACAGTAAATTTTAAAAAGAGCAAACTATAAAAAATGTTATTAAGATTTTCGTATGACGTGCTAAATTCCCAATTTTTCATATTTGATAAATACACTGAAATTTATTGTTGAGGGAAAGCTAGCTTCTATGCGCATTTCACTGGTTGCTTAGGCCAGATCATCAGGAAACCTTTTCCAAAAATTTTAGAAAAGCTAAAAATATTATACAAATAAAACCCTAAAGCTAATAAGAATTTTAAACACTCAAAGTCTTACTTGTAACAATATCAAAGCTTAAACAAAACACCAACAATAAACAGTGAGTTTATCTTTTCTTACATCCCCCTACAATTGGTTGGGTTCTTTCCGACTCGAATGTTAGTTTTTTTCTTTTATTATGGTTTTGTTTATTCTATGAAATGTTGTCAACAAAACAAAGCGGTAAATCGCTGAATTGGCCCATAAACCGCTGATTCAGCAACACTTCAATTTTAAGTTGAACAATTTTAAATTTTTTTTTGACATAATTTTATTTTTTATCGATAACTTAAGTAAATTTTTTGACAGTTTTCCATTTATCTTAATACATCAAAACTCTTTGCACTATTTCTATTACATTATATTTGTACAGTTCACCACAACTTGAACAATACATTAACAATGTAGTGTCTTAAGGGCTTTAGCAAAGTTTTTACTACCGAGTCATTTTTCAACATTGGAAATAGAAAATAAACCGAGGGAGCTAAACCTGGCTCGACCAAGTAATTCGAACAATACTGCATTGATTTTGGCCATTGCAATTGTAGATGTGTGATCTGGTGCACTGTCTCGACGAACGATCACGTACTTTCAGTAGATGTTCATTCAATACTCTAAAAAATGCGTTTTGTTAGACGCCAAAATTTTTTGAAAACCTAATAAAAATGCTAAAGGTTCGTTCACAATAGGCAGCAACATTTTTACTGGTGGTCATCATAAAGCAACATTTTTTTTTCGCAACCGCACATATTTTCAATTAAGAAAACGTTTGCAAATTTGTCCAACAACAAAATTATATCATTAGCTAAAATGCAAAAAGGCGTAACTAACAAAAATATAATTTTACAGGAGAAGCAAAAAACTTTATAAATTGAAATCTGTAAACATGTCAGAAAACATGCATTGATAAGTCGTCCATGGAATCATTCAAAAAATTTTAAAAGGAAACCACTTTCATTATATTTTGTTAGAAAAAAAATGGGTTATTACGTAATTTTGCATTTATAAAAAACACTCTTGTAGTTACGTCCCTTTGTTTTTGTAAATAAAAGCGAAATTTTTGATCGCAGAAGTATAAAATGTTATCAAGACATGTAGTTTAAGTGCATTCATAATAATCAATCAAAAACTCGATTTTGAATTTTTATTAGTTACGCCTTTTTGCATTTTAGCTAACGATATGTAATTATTTTTATTTTTTTTTTAACATTTTGTTAAAGTTTTCATTCAAAACTAAATTAAAGTACTTGAAACGTCATTTATATTTTCATACAAATTGTTAATGGCGTTTATAATAATTTGATTGAGTTTTGAATAAAAATTTTAACAAATTGTTCCAACAAATAATAACAAATACGAAATATTGTTCTGCGCAAAATTTTCAAACGGTGTGTGTGTGTGCGTGTATGTGGTCGCGAAAAAAATTGTTGCTCTATGATAAACACCAGTGAAAATGTTGCTGCCCATTGTAAACGAAGCTTTATTATTAAACTTTATTATACAACTAGCTTAACCCGGTGCGCTTCGCTACACTGCTTTAACCACCTCTTCAGTTGAGAGTTGTTTAATATATGCATCCTATGGGAGGTATTTCCCCCTGCGCCAGCCCGCTTTATTTTTATTTTCAAAAGTGTAGTATACCATAAGAGTAACTTCTACAAAGTTTAAAAATTCTTACTATAACAGTTTTTAAGATATGCGATATTAAACATTGGCGTCCGATGAGGGGTAACACTTCCCCCGCTGCTATTTTGTTTAAATTTTGGGGCTCAGAAGATCCTACTACCAAAAGTTCAACAAACTGCCAGCGGCTCTTATTAATATTTCTATCTATGAGGGGTACTGCTCCTCCTCTGTCTACCGCGCCCCTTTTTAATTACAATTTGCCATAATAGTAGCTTTAACCACGTTTGAAGACTCTCCCTTTAATAGTTCTTCATTTGAGCTATCTTTAATATATGCATCCTATGCGAGGTATTAACCCGCTTTATTTTTGCTTTCAATAGTGTAGTATACCATAAGAGAACTTCTACAACGTTTGAGCATTCTCACTAAAACAGTTCTTAAGATATACGATATTAAACATTAGCGTCCTATGGTGGGTACCATTTCCCCCGCTGCTATTTTGATTCAATTTTGGGGCTCAGAAGATCCTACTACCATGAGTCCAACAAATTGCTGGCAGCGGCTCTTATTTATATTTCTATCTATGAGGGGTACTGCTTCTCCTCTGGCTACCCAGCCCATTTCTCTATTGAAATTTTTAGTTTACCATAATAGTAGCTTTAACCACGTTTGAAGACTATCCCTTAAATAGTTCTTCAGTTGAGCGGTATTTAATATATGGATCCTATGGGAGGTATTTCCCCTCTTGAGGCTACCCGCTTTATTTCTATTTTCAAAAGTGTAGTATACCATAATTGTGACTTCTGCAAATTTGGAACATTCTCACTATAACAGTTCTTAAGATATGCGATATTTAACATTGGCGTCCTATGGTGGGTAACACTTCCCCCGCTGCTATTTCATTTCAATTTTGGGGCTCAGAAGACTCGACCAAAAGTTCAACAAAATGCGTGCAGCGGCTCTTATTAATATTTCTATATATGAGGGGAACTGTCTACCCCGCCCATTACTATATTGAAATTTAAAGTTTGCTATAATAGTAGCTTTAACCACGTTTGAAGACTCTCCCTTTAATAGTTCTTCAGTTGAGCGATATTTAATATGTGCATCCTATGAGAGGTATTGCCCCCCTTCGCCTACCCGCTTTGTTTTTATTTTCAATATTGTAGTATACCATAAGAGTGACTTCTACAAAGTTTGAACATTCTCACTATAACAGTTCTTAAGATATGCGATATTAAACATTGGCGTCCTATGGGGGGTACCACTTCTCCCGCTGCTATTTTATTTTAATTTTGAGGCGCAGAAGATCCTACTACCAAAAGTTCAACAAAATGCGTGCAGCGGCTCTTAAGATATGCGATATTTAATACTGGCATCCAATGGGGGGTACCAATTCCCCTGCCCCTATCGAAAAAATAAGTAGCCTATTTTATTTTTAGGGCTCACGTGATGCTACTGTAAAAATGTCAGGAAAATCGGTTCAGTAGTTTAGGAGTCTGTAAGCCAACATACAAACAAACAAACAAACAAACAAACAAACATGCAAACATTTTTCATTTTTATATATATAGATAGTAGAGAGAGAATTATGCGTTTGTGCTGATGTGTGTAACATTGTTATTATAAATCATTATTACGAAACTTTTGTAAATATTTCTTATGAAGTTAATAGCTGCGTTCGTTTACGCCAAAATTTGTACTGGATTTTACTGAAATGCGTTCGCGTACACATAAATTTGTAAACTTTTCATATTACTCACCTACTGGATTTTACTGGAAAAGTAAACGAACACACATATTATAAACTCAACTCTTGAGAGGAGAACAAAATTTCCTTTTGCCATTATAGTGTGAGTAAATTCAAAACTTTAAAGTCGTTTTAGGAAAACTAATATTTTTGAGTTATGATGATGTTCAAGCAAATGAGCGATATAAAGATCTGAATGTATAGCCAGTTTTGCAATCTTCAAATACAAACATCTTAATATTAGTGCGAACTTTTACTCTTCATTGCTTAATGTAAAGTACCACAGACTCTGCAATAACTGTAATTGAAATCACTAAAATAACAGCTGATATTGTTTTTATTGCCATTTCATTTATCTTATATCAAAAGCAAGGTTAAATAATTAGGTTATCGAAAAATGTTTAGTATTGTGGTTATTTTGTTGTACTGTTTATGGTTTTTAATCCAAATTTTGATATATTAAATTAGGCTAAAGTTCATCAAATTTAATTCTCATTAAATTATTTCTTCATAAAGAAAGGAATTTAATAACATGAAATTCGTTTAAATTTATTAATAATTTTTCATTCTTAACTGCCGTGGGGGTCGAAACCAGGCTTTCACGGGCAGGTTACCCTTTCATGTTTGAATTGTAAGCACTCAATATCTTCAGAGGATTTTGCCATTTAACACTCACAGCCATTGACGACTGCTGGCGGCAGGGGTGCCAGATGATTTTGGTAAGAAATCGGCATATTTTCAAAAAAAAAAAAAAAAAAATCGCCATTATCGGCACTTTAATTTAAAAAAATCGGCAAATATCTCTTTTAAATACAGTAAAACGTTTTTTAGAGACTCAAAAAAAAAAAACAAAACAGAACCATTCGGCTTAACCTTATGTTAATAACACAAAAAATGACATAAAAATCAATAAAAATAAAAATGTTACAATTAAATTGTAATTAATTAGAAACAACAATTTATGTGTATATTCTGTACTTTAGGGTACTTTTTGTTATTGTTGACATTTTTATTAAATCCTAAATTTTAATATCAGCATCAAATATTTAAAATTTTAAACAATCTTTAGAATGAAGAATTCCTTTCATAGAATAATTTTGCAGGGTACATCAAAATTGTGTTTTATTTAGTTGACTTTGCTAAAAATTCTTTCCACTCTGTGGTGTGGGTATAACTACCCAGTAAAAAATGTGCTCCAAAAGGAGCAGGTTTGACGTATGAATTCACACCTCAAATCGCTTCAAACCTGCTGATGGGATGCCTGATTTTTGTATGGGGTGTTCCCGGTTTGGAGGACTATTTTCTGCTGACAATAAGCGCTTCTTTTAGTATGCAAGCAAAGCACTCCTTAATAACTTTTTTTAAGGGCTAACTATATAAACATATTCATTAATGTTTTGCTTTTATATGTTTAAATGACATTTTTAATTATTTTCGTAAACCATAATATTTTTTTATTTTTTTCGCTTTAAAACCTTCTTCATTATCAGCACTAAAAAAGCAGCTTTTTTGTATATTTTATTCATTATTATTTACTGCTAAATTAGAGCTCTTTTATTGAAGCGCTCGATTATGCGCTTTTTCTCGTAAGTGCTTCAAAAAACTCGATTTTTTTTACTGGGTATCTATTTATTAAAAACTTTGATAAATTAACAACTTCTGTTTGTTAAATTTCACGGGAAGGAAGTCTTTCATCATATCTTTGGTACTTTTGCACAGTATCAGGGGATTGCAAAAAAAATTTTGTTGTTTTTTTTAACATAAAAGATTAATATTTTCCTACTATAAAAACTAACAATATTTTTCTTTCCCACATTTTTTTAATTCAATAGCTTTTTTAACTAATTTCCTTTAAATAAATGCAACAAAAGTCTTTTGTATTTATTAAATAAATGCATTTTACAAATTGCTTTTTGTCTGCTTACAATATTATTTGTTTTTTCCTTTATGGCCAATAACATTTTGAAAAATGTTTGTTTCTTTCAAATCACTTGCAATGGCACCAAAAAGTACTTATATTTTTATATGCAATATATTTTTGCTGCTGCTGCTGCCGTTGGAAGTTGGACGGCTCGGTTGCCAGTTTTTTTTGCTGTAGCTGCTGCCGTTGTTACTGTTAGTGCGTTATAACTGTCAACTATCCCTCTTAGAGCTGTCAATGAATTTCGGTTTTATCTATTTAACAAAAAAAAAAAAAATTTTTATTTTTTAAAACATTTTCCCCTTTTTATATGGAAAAGTCTTAGAAAAAGAAATAACAGTTTTGTAAACTATAAAATTTATTTCAATTTGTGCGTTTTATAAACATTTTGCTTTTTTTGTGTATTTTAATTCGGTTTCTTTTGATATTTTTATTTTCAAATAAAAAATGTTCAATTTAAATTACCAGTAGTTACGATTTGACAGCCATCAATCTATATAATGGACATTAAGTAATTTTTAGCTTTTTCGATTGATTTAATTTTATGACCATTTTTTTGTTTTTAATTTTTTTATAGGTTAAAGCCAGTATTTTATATTGAATCATAGATGTTATTTTTAAGATTTTTACAGTTTGGTTTTACATCTTGTTACAAATTTCTGAGTAATTTTAAGTGATTGAATTGTTTTTTTTTTTCACAAAAACAAAAGTGATTTATTGTAGCTGAATGTAAAGCTTATAAAAAACATTTTAATCGCTTTTTACGAAAGTTGGCCCTTAAAAAAGATTTTATTTAAGATCAATGAAATAAAAACTTTTACTTTTCAAATTCGGTATTTTTGTGTGGCCCTTTATTCGTTTTAGATGAATTTAATAGAAAGTTTAAATGGAATTTATTGCCCGTTCTTAATTGTTTGGTTAATAAATGTTGTTAGCATTCTTAACAGGGAATACCGATATATCGGCGGTACTTCGGATTTGCCGATACATCCCCAGCAAAAACTTGGTAATGACTTGCCATTACTGAACCACTTACTTTTCAATGACTACTTCATACCATCTGCATTACATAGAAGTAGTTTGGTAATGGCTGACATATAATCTGATACCTAAGTACTTGTGTATGAGTTGATTAACGAAATTTATAATTCATTCATAATAAAATGCATCTACGGTTTAATTTTTTTCAAATCTAATACAAATTGGTTTTAAATATTTATTCTTACAATTTGTTTTTTTTTTATTACACTGAAAGAAAAATGCTTCATATATTTAATGAATCATTTTCATAAAAACATTTTCCTTGGGTAAATGAAAATTTTCATTGTCTAAATGGAATTTCATAGTTATAATGAAGTATTTTCGTTAAAATCGCTTTGGATTTCGTAATTACGTTAAAAATTTTCATTGGATATATGAAAACTTAAGTTTGTCCAAGTTAAACAAAAAATTTTAATTGGGAACATAAAAAAACAATATACAAACATAACTATATTCATAAATTAATACAAAATTATAGTTTCCTTAAAAAATGTTTAATTGTTAATTAAAAAATGTAAGATTTAATAATTTCATACATCTAATGTTAGACCTATGCCATTAATTTTATGAATTAAAAATTTTTTTTTATAAAAGCAACATATTTCTATAATTGCCTTCATAAATTTAAATTTTAATTATGACAATAAAAATGTCATTATAGTAATGAAAAAAAAAAACTTTCAATCAACGTTTTTATTGTTATTAAGGACAATTTAATCTCATATTTACGCTCTAAATTGAGTAAAAAACATAGTTTTTTTTATCTAAAAACTATACTATACTACAGTGATTTTATGTTTTCTACAAATTTAGAAGGTATTAATTTATATTTTAATTTAATTTGCTGTTATGTATTAAAATCCATTACAGAACTTGAATTTCCTAAACCCTTTGAGCTTCATCCAATATTAAGCACTAGACTATGTTTTATGATAAGAATTTTATAGAAATGTAAAAAAATTAATGACTTTATAAATTATATAAAACAAACATGTTAATACTGAAGTAGATGATTTATTTTATTTTAATATGTGTATATATAATACATATTAGTTATTAAGCACTTGTACTTTGAAATAAGACATTTGAAAATATAATGAAATTTTGTTTGTTTAATATTAGCAGGAGGTGTAAAATTTGTTCATATTTGTTCACAATCTATGAAAATGTTGCTCATAATCTATGCACAGTTGTTCATAGTCTTTTCCCAGTTGTTCACAATCTATGAAAATGATGTTCATAACCTATGCACAGTTGTTCATAAGACATGCTCATAGTGCTGAACTTAAGTTATGAACAAGTGTGCATATATTATGAACAACTGTTCTTGGCCGTTTTTCGTGAACAATTTGTGCATAAGTTGTGCCCATACCGCATAACTTCTGCACACAATTCTCTCCGTGTAGTAAAAGAGGAAATTTAATTTCCCGTATTTCCCCTTTTTGATACTTTTTTCTTCTCATGTAGGTTCGGTTGACAAAAAAATTAAGAAATCGTTCCTAACTGGTTTGCCTATGACGATTTATATATAAGATTTTTATAGTCGAAATATTAGAAAACCGCCCTTTTTAAAACCTTTTCTTTAGCTTCACTTCGGAAAATCAAATCTTGTAACGTTAATTTAACCGCCTTATACTCAATGCAAATGGATGAAACTTTGCAGGCATACATATTCCCGATCACAGTACACGAATACATTGGCGTAGCCAGGATAAAATCTAGAGGGAGGGGGGGGTCAAATTTTTTTTTTTTTTTGGTAAAATTCTTTTTTGACCGCCATTTACTCAATGCAAATGGATGAAACTTTGCAGGAATACATATTCCCGATGACAGTAAACGAATACATGGGCGTAGCCAGGATAAAATCTAGGGGGGAGGCGGGCAAAATTTTTTTTAAATGTTCTTTTTAAAAAAAAGCGTTTCTTAAAAAAATTTTTTTGAAATGTTCTTATTTATTTTATTTTTTGATAGAAATAACTTTGTGTAATTGGTTGGAAAAAAAATAAGTTTTATTTATGTATATTTTCTGCATAAGTATGTATGTGTTAGTAGCAAATTTTAACGCTTATAATTTTGAAAATATTGAACCGATTTTAATATATCGTGCATTTCTGTTAGTAAATATTTCTCAAATGGTGTATTTTTGTTCAAATTGGTTGACATTCTGAGGAGAAAAGTGTTCTAAACTGTTTTGCCTATGCCGATTTATATAAAGATAACTTTTCATTATTTATTGTATAACATAATATACATACTATATTATTAATAATTCATAAAAGTACACGACTGTTTACAAGGCGCCACTTTGTCAGCCCCAAAAAGGTTGTCGAACAATGCTGCAATAAACTGTTGTGTTTGTGACAAATGAAAACTATAGACAGCAGTTGTTGTTTAACAAATTTGACAGCAATTCTTGACACATTGCCTAAATTTGGTGAAAACGAAACAAACGAACTTAAATTAAAAAAAAAATGAACATGATGTTTTCACAAGATTGACATTTGACGATAAAAATTACTCAAACAAACATACTTTCCTACATAAATTAAATTAAACTATATGTTTGTTTTTTTCGATTTTTATGGAAAAACTATAAAATTTAAAAAAAAAATAAGCAAGAAATCAATCTATATATAAATTCCCTAAACAGTTGATCAGTTAGAAATAAAAATTTTGTATTATGAATTTTTCGCACGTATTAAAATAATGTTAAGTTTTCATGTTATTTATGAGGTCTAGACTGGAGCTCTACACGAACAATGAGTTTATATGTTTTCATGTTTATTTATTTTTTTTTTTAAGGTAAGAATATGTCCAAGTCAACACCTTTAACAGGCAATAATACATACTAGTGTCTCCGTTGTCGTTTAATATCACAAAACAACAACTAATGAATATTTTATAAAATGTTTAGTTAGTTGAATATTTTTTTTTTTTTCTTCTCAAAATAAAATTAATACGAATTAATTACTAATAATACCAAGGGGTATTAAAAATTAGACAGAAAACGAAATAGCAAATAATTGTAAACAAAACATGTTTGTATAATTAATTTATAAAATTCAAACGTGAGATTTTTTATTAAAAAAAAACTACTTAAACACACTCATTGGTTTTAGTTGTTTAAACAAAAAAAAGTTTATACAAACAAATATTTGTTAAAAACTTCAATATAGTCATGATTTTTTTTTTTAATACTAAACAGAAGGTGATATTTTTTTAATATAATTTTATTATTTACAGTTATTGAATACAAACAGTGGCAATAAGTTTGTTTAATAATATGGCACCTAAAAGTAGGCACAGCCTTTAAAAATAATAAACCATTTTAGATTTCCGGCAAGCCCTTTTCCTGTAATTTGCTTATATTTATGCAAACGTTTTAAAAATTGTTCATTAAATTATGGATTAGAATTTTATTTACACATTTTTCAAACATATGTTTACTAGGTAACGGACCTCTAAGCAAATCTATAAGTTTCTTTAGCGTTTAAATGACAAGTTTAGTTGGTTTCTAACCGAATCACATTTTTTGCTGAAAAATGTCATGAATTTATTTGTGCCTATTTTAACAAATTTTCTTATTAATGCACTTGTTTTACATTTATTGTTTAAAACTGCATATAAATTCACTTACTTTTTATACCCACATCACAATGGTGGAGAGGGTATTATGCATTTGTGCTGATGTGGGTAACGCCTTAAAATATTGGTCCTAGACCCACCTTAAAGTATACCGATCGTCTTAGAATCACTTTCTGAGTCGAACTAACGATGTCCGTACGGCTGGCTGGCTGGCTGTCCATGTAACCTTGTGCGCAAAGTGCAGGTCGCAAGTTTGGAGATAATTTGATGAAATTTGGGTCATAGGTTCTTATTGGCACAAGGACCAAGCCTATTAAAAATGGGCCGAATCGTAGGACCACGAGGGAAGATATGGGGAAATTTCTTCCTCTCAGAAACTATTAAACCGATTTTAATGAAATTTAAAACATGGATAGATCCATATCTATATGGACACATTAGCTATACAGTTTTTCAAAAATAGGACCACAAGGGGAGGTAGGGGGCAATTTCTGCCTCTCACAAACTTTCAAACCGATTTTCATGAATTTTATAAGCATAGATAAATCCATATTTATATGGATACATAAGCATGATGTGTTTTTAATACTGACTATACTTTCTTACTTGTTTAATTTACGCTAAACATTTTTGTGTCTTTACACAGTTTATAGCAATGAAACAAAAATCCGAAAAATAATTTAAGCTTGAGTGCTGTAAAAAAAATTGTTTACTTACCAAGCTTCTGCGGAAATCATGTTAAAATGTGTGTAAGGAAAATTTTGAAGACATTTTAAAAGCTTTGCTTTTGTTGTTACCAATGTGAAGAGTTGACATACTATTGGTCTCTATTCAAATAGACATTCCAATAAGTTTAAAAGAACGAAAATGCCCCGTTGTAAAAGGTGTTTGTTTAAACCCGATAGAACTTATGAAAGGGGTGGCTTTACAACGAAATGCCCCGGGTTGGTATTTCACCTTTTGGTGTAATAACCTCCGGGGAAATCAGGTGCAATCAATACTTGGGATTCGGAAAAATTTTAAATTGATAGATAGCAGGAGATCTTCAGGATCCCTTGCGATTGCGGTTAACCACAGATGCTTTCAGGTACCACGAGAGTCAGTTGTGATTGCAAAAGTTTCGCTTTTTAGCTGAAAATATATTTTCGGGGGCCACTGGGTGGTTGTGGTTTGCTATCCAAAGTCGCGGAAAGGGATAACGTGAAAACCCCACTAAAAGCTTCTTTTTCGCCACTTGTTGGCTACTCAACAGATGCTACTTGAATCCAAAAGTAGTGGAGGTTAGATAGGTTCAGCTGCTAAATAAATCTTGCCGGATTAAGCAATCAAATTGGTACCTGTGTGTGTGGCTCAAGGGCCTCCCTCGGAGGCAGTTGCTTGCCACCCAGTGGTTGAGATCTACCATGGAGGAGGACCTATAGCAGGTATCCCTGTAATTCTTTTCGACAGTTATAAAACGAACTATCTTTCTCCGCTCATTTTTTAACATTTCTGATCAGTATACTTTGGCAAATCATCATGAATAGATTCATGCTTAAATGAATTTAAATTTATTTTAATTATTAGTCATCAATTCGCGCAATTTACTCACTTACCGCATATGGAGTGCGAAAAACCCACAACAGAGCCCACAACCCCTTTTACCTTAAAAAAATGCACTTTATGCATCGGTTCTCATTTCTTCAAAAATAATGCCGGAGCTCACGTAACGGTCATTGAAGATTATTACCGCCCATATGCCCCAAATCGTTTGCAAATGTTAATTAATTAATTAATACATGGTGTTTCGAATAAAGAAATTTTTTTTAAGTTCTATCGGCCTTAAAAAAAATCCTTAATTTTCCATGAATTTGCCATATAACCATGTGATAGAAAAAAAATCTATATCTCGTTAATTCTTATATTTTCATTTCCGAAGGTTTTAGTCATCCACATTTAAATTGCTTATCTTTCAGAACAACCTGTTCAATATTATTTGCACAAAAATCCTGTCCCTAGGCATTACACTTCAAGTGCAGTGAATCTTAAAGTCATGACTGTCAAAATTGTTTTAAAAAAACGCCAGCTCTTTTTATCGCTGTTTACCATAAAGTTGTTTAGTATGCATAATTATAACTTCAACCATCAACAATCGTAAAAGACGACTAACTACAACAATTGTAAATTATTTAATTAATTATTTTTGCACACTTTATTTTACTTAAATATGAATGTAAAGTAAAAGCCCAACTTCATTTGGCTAGAGGATATCCGGCCATAATAATAAAAAATCACATTTGCTCATTTAATTTATTATAAATGATTCAATCGGTGGCATGACAAGTATATTTTTATTGAACGAGTGTGTTATGAGCAATTGCAAGTGCAAAAAATGGCCAAATACTATAAATAATTATTTTTAATAATGTTAAATATGTTTTAATTGTCCATAATTATGAAAAGGAAAACGTTTGAATAAGAGGTAAATTGATTTTTTGTTTATAAACATATTTTATTTGGGTGCTAAACAAAGAAAAAATAATGCGAAATATATGTAAATGTATGTGTGAATAAACGAGGCTAATTCGTCGGTAGGTTAGATTCAATAGGTAGCCGATACAGTGATGGCTTATGACCCACAACAGTCCCGTTGGGATACCCTTAGTCAATGACAAGTGTTAAATTAAGATAAATCCATGCATCATTTCGGTTTCCTGCTGAAAAGAAAGATTAACCAGAGTATTTTCTTTCTCCTATTCATTCTAACAAGCAAAAGCAAAACGTTTGATTGTTTGGTGGGTACGAGTAATAATATTATAAACTGGGTACAAAGCTGAAAACCGGTATAACTCCGGAACGGTAAAAGCAAATTCAAAAACATTTGAATTTAGATTATTTAGAATAAATTTATCTCTCAAACTGCATTGTTGGTTTGTTCCATTTTCATAAAAATTTTAAAATTAATAAAGCGTTATTTACAAAAGTTATAGAAAAATTACGATAAATGTTAATGTAGGGTGCATAAATGAGCAAATGCATTGCAAAAACTTATAGTCTTTGTACACCAAAATAAAGCTTGGACATTTTTCTTTTTAAATAATTTCCTTAAAAGTGAAGAAAATCGTGGTTTTTGACAAAGTTATGAAGAAAACTTAAAAAAAGGCCGGCACACCCGATTTTGGGCAATAAGTTGACTTAAGCGACCTCTTCCGGATTATCTCAAAAATACTTTACCCTTTAAGCTTTTAAATCATGCTTGAGCCACAAAAACTTTTTTTTGAGACACACTAATGCAAAAATGCACAGAAAAAATTTAAAATTGTCTCCAGTCACCAAATGCATAGAATCAAGCAAACAATTTGTTGATTTTGCGCCTATTGTATGTAAATATATAAAATTTTAAATATTTTCTTCCCAAAAATTGTCTTTTTAATTTTAATTAAAAAAAAATGTTAAAAAAACTTTGCCGTTTCAAACAATTTATAAACTAATTTAATTAAATATAGCTCAATACCCATGTTCTGTAACTATAGTGAGAACTTCTCGCATCGAAAAGACGTGACACGTTTCTCGAAAAGTGAGAAAAAAGTGTGTCTGTAACTCATGTCGAAAACTATCAAAAGAGATTACGTCGTAACGTTATAAATGGCATAACACTGCACTCGAAGCCGATGTGACATTGCAAACGTTGAGAACGCGAGTAACACATATCGTTGACGGCGACCAAAATCTACTAAAATTTAAAATTTTTCAACGACGGCGGTGAGAATAGAGCCGACGCCTATACCAAATAATGTAAAGTGCGACTTTAATGTTTGTTGTTTGTAAACGATCTTTGAAAACATTCGTATATTTTATAAAAATGTTTAAAGCAGAATAATTAAACAATGAAAAAATGTGCCAAGAACAAAATATTATTATTATTATTATTCTTTGTATTTTTCATTTTTAATTTAATTTTAATTTAACACTAAAAAAGTGTTGACATTTTTTGTCGCTCCGTTTTTATTCGTGAGTTTATTCGACAGTTCAAAGCGAAAACTTTTCTCACAAAAATGTTATAGACACACTTTTTCTGTAAATTGGCGATTAATTTCCTTAAGCGACAGCTAGTACTCGCCAAAAACAAAAAAGTTACAGACACAGCTTAGTGAGAAAAACAGCTGTTTGTTTCAATTTATGGCATTTTTGTTTCATTTCACACATTTCAATCGAAAAGTTTCTCGACGCGAGAGTTAAGGCTCAGTTAGGCGAACGTTGCTGTAGCGTTTCTGTACTGTATTCATCAGCTGTTCGCTTTTTGTTATATGAAAACCAATACTAAAGCTTACCGAAATGGAATGTACCGTAGTTGCAACGTACCAATCTGTATAAAATAGAATTTCATGCCGTTGTTACGTGACATTTGTAAGACAGTGATGGCCGGCTTGTATGTTACATTGAATGCGGGTAATTTTGCTCTTTTTTGCTGGTACTTTTTTCAGTATATCTATGGAATCGCGACAAAACAACTTACAATACAACATATTTCCAAATATACAAATATACATATGTTTAGATGTTTAAAATAAACAAATGCATATACACATACAATGGAAATGTGAAACATGTAAAAGACTTTAAATGGTATCAAAACCTGTTTTGGTGTATGCACATTTACAATATATGTATGGTAAAAATTTATATATGCCAAAATACAAATTTATTTATTGTAAATCTATAATAAAAATATTAAATTATTAAAATTTTTTACATACACAAAATACTGTTTAAATACAATTTGAATCACGTGGTACCTTTTCTGCACAACGGTCACCATTTGAACATTTTTGATTCCCCTTACTGTGTGTTTTGTTTTATGTATACTATTGCTTTTTGTTTATGTATGGGAAAACATATGACACCTTTTTAAACGTTCTATAAGTGCACCAACGTGCTTACAGTACGGTGCGGTACATTACGGGTACAGCAACGTTCGCCTAACTGAGCCTTTACAGAACACAAGCACAGGTATTGACAATATCCAACAACAATTCTACAAGTTTAATTTAATTTATTTTAAACCATGGTAGAATATGTAAAAGGCATCGTCATTATAAATTTTGTTCTCAATTTTAAAACCCATATAACGTCAAACAAAAGAAAATAAGAAACAAATTAAAACAACCATCAAAATCAAATAAATTCATTTGACATTACATGGAAAAATAATGACAACTCTCCCTAATGAACATACCTGGTACTTATTTTACTATGTTTTAAACGAAAAAATCAATTTAGATTTTTTGTTATTTAGTTAATATTTTAATTAAACAAAAGGCATTTCCCTCATGAAGTCTACTTTCGGTGTCAACTTACCAGGCACTAGTAGAATGGTGCCAGATAGGGATGGAATTTTGACTGCACCTAATTTTCCTGGGAGGATAAAGATCAAAAAGGTGAAATATCCCTGAGATTACCCCTGCAAACCCCTGGGAGGTGCACTTTGGGAGAGATAACGTTGTAAAATTATATATGGTGGCATATAAGAATGCAAGACTTTTGTGCAGAAGCTTTGCAACTGAGGTTTTGGAAGTCGCCCATTTTGAAATAAATAAAACTATATTATACTTAACAAATTTTAACAAGTAAAAAAGTATATTCGGTCAAGTCCGACCATATGATACACTACATCACAGTATCATAGCCATCATGCTTATGTATCCATATAAATATTATTATTATTATTTATTAATAGATATGAAATAATTTGGACATTTAAAGTTCTTAATAGTATACAATTTATTTTATCTATATATGGCGTAACAAAATGTTGTAAGCCAGATTAGCAGATTACTATTATATTGACTGTAATATATGATTAGGGTACATTTCTATTTATTTGGAATATAAAGATATTTCTAGTAATTAAATTCATTTAACAACAATTTTCTATACGTCAAACAAACTTTAAGGTATTTATATAGTTTGCAATAGTTCAAGCCGTTAAGTTTGCTGATGACCTCATTTACATTA
Source organism: Pollenia angustigena (assembly GCA_930367215.1). Lineage (NCBI taxonomy): Eukaryota > Metazoa > Arthropoda > Insecta > Diptera > Polleniidae > Pollenia > Pollenia angustigena. The sequence goes on from OV884056.1 coordinate 198,804,082, forward strand.
AGCTGCCTTTTACCAAAATATTCCAGCCTGTATGTGTTGTATATAGGGCATACACCGATAAAGTGTTGTATGTTTTCAGATTCATCCGAGTTACATATTGTACATATAACAACCGTATTGGTTCTAAATGCTCTTCCATTTAGGTCTAGTAAGCCGCCTCTAGCTTTTATTATAATGCCAGTCATCCGGGCGTTAAAACCTTCTAGAAGAATTGGAATACGATTAAAATTTAGTTGTGGGTAGAGGTCGTGGAACTGTGAGTTAGATGCATCAGACAAAAACTCTTCCCTCTCTTTTACCATCAGTTGATGGAGCACACCCTTCCAATTCTGGCTGATAAACGAGGTAGTGTCGTCAGGAATGAAGTTGATGCGTTCTTTTAATGATTCCCAATCGTTGAACCAGTACAGTTTATTATTTATTACATATTAAGCCAGTATGCGTGGTAATCTTTGTGGATTGATTTTTAAAACTTTGTTAACATAACAGAAGTGTAACTTTAAGGAGGTGATAAACAGAGAATTAAAACCAGTTTCTAAGTGCAACATATAATTTGGAGTAGAGTTTGGCAAGTGTAGCATTTTCTTTACGAAAAATCGGAGTAGTTTTTCAACATCTTCGTATTTCTAAAAGCCCCAAACCTGTGCAGCATATAACATTATTGACCTGGATGCAGCATGAAATATTTTTAATTTATTGGTATTAGAAATGACTGGGTTATTTATATATTTGCACCATGTGGAGTTAATAGCGAGTTTGGAGGACGATAGTTTGTTATAGAGATGTTTTTTAAAAGACATGTTATATGTGATTTCTACACCTAGATATTTGTAGTAGTTCACTATCTCAATATATTCTTCACCATATTTCCAAGTCAGATTTGAAGAGATCCTGGTGCCAGAGCGGAATACCAGTATTTTTGACTTCTCAAGGTTAACTTTAAGGCACCATGTCAGACAGTATTTACGTAGTTTATTGATCATAGCTTGTAAACCACTTGCCGAGTCAGATAAGATAACAATATCATCTGCGTATGCCAAGATTTTAATATTCACTCCGGCCACGGTAATACCCCCAGGTAATTCTTCATCTAAATCATTAGTATACAGTGAAAAAAGAATTGGACTAAGGATACATCCTTGTTTTACTCCAACCTCGACAGCCAAGCATTTCGATAAAGAGTTACCGTACCAGATTTGACTTTCGTTGTTTTCGTATAGGCATTGTAATAATCTAATTATCTTAGAAGAAAGCCCGAGGCACGACAGTTTGTAGAAAAGACCGTTACGAGGTATGATATCAAATGCGCATAAAAAATCTACAAAAAATGCGAAGGTATTTTTTCCATTGGCTTTGTTGATATGTACGATGTTAGAGAGGTTGAATAAATTATCTACAGTCGAATAATGTTTTCTGAAGCCAGCTTGGAATTCTTTTAAAATTTTATTATTATCGATCCAAAAAGATAATCGGTTGAGTATAATTGTAGTAAAGATTTTACATATGGCATCTATTAGTGAAAGTCCTCGATAATTTGCTGGTATATTAGCGTCACCCTTTTTGAAAAGCGGTATAATAATAGATTTGCGAAAGTTTTTAGGTACTGACTCATGTAAAAAGATTTTGTTATATATATTAATTAGCTTGTGTAATAACTGGTCAGGAGCGTATTTGTAGAATTCATAACTGATGCCGTCTTGGCCAGGAGCTTTGTTAAGTTTTAATGTTTTAACCACTGTAGCTAGTTCATAGTATTCTGTGGGTGAATCAAGTACCGGGTCGATAATATATGGCATAGCCCAGCAGATTTCAATTGATTCTTCGTTGTATTTCAGAATTTTGCTAAAATATAAGTAAAAATCATCAGCACATAAATGCCCAGAAGTTTGCAAATTGCGAGTTTTTAATGTATTCGACAGTTTCCACCAATCGCTAGAACATTTTACCCTGTTAAGAAGTTCCAAATTTTTGTTATACAAGTCGAGTTTTTTAGTTCTACATACCATAAGATACTTGGCTCTTGCATTTTTGTAGCGAGTTTTGTTTTCAGTTGTATGGTTTCTTCTGTATATTTTAAGATTGTTTTTCATGCATAACCGCAAGCGGGCGCACTTCCAATCAAACCACTTTTGTCTGGGTTCAAAGGAAAACGTATTTCTGGCAGTTGTTTTATATGCTTGTTTGATATTGTTTGTTAGATTTGTTAATAAGACATCCACTGAATCTGTTTGAAAGTTCTCATTTGTATTAATACGATTGAATCTGTCTGCGTATGTATCGGCAAATTTAAATATGGATTTATCTATGTTTATAAACTTCATTTAAATCGGTTTAAAAGTATGTGAGAGGCAAATACTGCATAGCAAATGTTTCCATATAAATATGTTTCTATCTATGATTTAAATTTTATTTAAATCGGTTTCTGAGAGGCAGAAATTGCCCCCTATCTTCTTTCGTGGTATGATTCGTACCATTTTCAATATGCTTGGTCCTTGTGCCAATAAGAATCTATGTGCCAAATTATCGGACATTATTAGATCAACTCAGAAAGTGATTCTGATACCCTCACCACGATTGTGGTGTGGATATAAAAACTATTAGCACAATTGGAAGTTAGCAATTTATTACAAACATATTGTTTAGTCTTCAAAATTAAAAAAGGACAGTTTTGTATACATTTAAGCTAATTGAATGATTACACAATGGTGAGACATAACTTCTGCATAACCGTCTTACTCAACTTCCTCTTTAATTGTTGAAGCCCCTTTTACACAAAACAGAAAATGATGGGGTATTTCTGATTAAAAAGCACTATAATATATTTAAATTATAGTCTTTTTTAATCGAAGACTTCAATTAACAAAGAAAAATGTGTGTCCGCCTCCTATCACCAACTTTTCATTAAACAAAATCATTATAAAACGATTAACGTATCAAAACGTCAAATAAAATTTCACTACTTTTTTTTAAAGATTTTAAAGCAAAATCCCAAGTCAAAGGTTGACAGGCCCATACGCATGTACCGAATTAAAAAATTATTTAAGAAAATACCACATTCTTTTTTTATTATCTTTACTCAAGCGTATTGTATTAACTGACTTTTCTTAAATGCTTTTAAGCTTTTTTCAGTTTCCTATAAAAATGTGGCCATAATTATGATAATGGAAAACAAAATTGGTTACAACCATAATTGACTGGATTTCGTTAGGCATTGCGCATGTCTAGTCATAAATGGAAGACGAACAAATACAATTGGAAATAACCGCAACGCCATCTGGCTGTCATGTCTCAAAGAAAAAGATGTGGCTGAAATCTAAGAGTACGTATAAACGAAGGCATGTAAATTGGGGAAGTTTTTGCTCTTTTTAATAACAGGCTGCTTAAAAGCTTTAAAATATGTTATTTGTAGGGCAAGTTTTTGTATGGGCGATACGGAAGCTAAAAAGCTTATAAAACAAAAAGATCTGCTGCGAAAGACTTTAACATTCGCCTTACAATTACCCAGCCGGGTGACCATTTCGGTTGCAATCATTAATAACTTCCTTAAATTTGGTTTAGTAAAAAGGAAATTTTTATTCACTGAACAAATTTTTAAGTTCTTTAAAAAAAAAGAAAAAAATGTTGTATGAAGGAAACTTGTTCATCGCCGGGTGGGTATTGGTAAAGAATGTACCTAAAAACATTTAGTACTGCAAAGATTTATGAGAACCGTATAATTATTATTTTGTTAAGGAAATTGCTCGTTGAAATAATTTTTTTCGAGTTTCTAAAAACTAAAATCATCAATTATCGTCCAAATTTATACAACATATTGAAATGTTCAACTAAAGACAGTAGTAAATTTTGACCATACATATAAGCACCTACCATATGGCCTAATCTCATGTTGGATCATAACCACTAGGTGACAAAAAGTGCGTTTACAAACCGCCACAGTGTGGGATCGACAAACACACACGCAGGTTGCAGTTAAAGGTGTATAAGAACTGGAGCTATCTTAACCCCGGTGCTTCTATTCGAATAGAAACAGCAACTAGGGATAACTTTTCCTCTCAGCTAATACCATCCACAAGTGGATACCTGTCCTGAAGATTCATGACACCAATGCCCGCGATTAGGTTTTTAAACACAGCCGCCACAGATCCCCGAAATATTCCTTTTTAAAAAAAGTTGACTTTAGTTTTTTTGAGTTTATGACTTTCCCCATCGGACAGAGAACAACCTGATAAAAAGCAACCTTCTATCAGAAAAAAAAAATCTTCCACAAAGATAATCATCCTGAAAGATTGGAAAATTACCCCCAAGAAGCAAACTACTAGCGTAGGTCTCAATCAACAGCCAGACCGATGGCTTGCTTACCGGGGACTTTTGAATCCCGTGGCATCATAAAGGACGAATCTACCAATTTTGAATTTTTGTCGAGTTCCAGGTATCTCTCCTGAAAAGAACTCCATGCAGGGCTGCCAGTTACTTTTTTCCTTGTCCCCAAAAATTAAAAAAAATCCCCAAATTAAAAAACAAAACCTTAAAAATGATATATTTTTTTTTCTGACCAAATTTTAATTTTTTTTTAAATAGTAAGAAAAATTTTAATAAGAATCCCCAAAAATCTCCAAATAAAAATTTTTGGTAAAAAAATTATTTTATTTTGTTTGTAGCGACTGGTTTCAACATGTTTCTTAAATCCTTTTTATTCGATTCCAGTAAGGAATTACAAGCAAAACAATAGGTTGCTTTTGAAGAAGACTGAGCCAATTAATAAGAATTTGTAGATTGTTTGAAATTCCCAACTTTGGGGATAAATCACCAAGTCTGGCAGCCCTGACTCCATGGTAGTACGACTTTCAAACAGAAAAGAAAAACTCTTCCAATATCTCTTGTAGGCTTCTCTATGTACTTTCCTGCTGCCAGGCTTAGGTCACTTTGAAATCCTTTAGGATTTCAGGTATTGACCATACCTGTTTTCCCCAGTGGATGTATATCAAGAAGTAGGAGCCCTCTTGCTGCTTTACTACGACCCCCCGAATCTCTCAGGGGATGTACTTTATTTTCACTAAGTGGCCAATAAAGCATTTTTTCATAAATCTCGCGAGTTATATAAAACTTGCCCTGGTTTTTAGATTTCGGATTTTAGTACAGATAGACATTTAGAAAAAAAAAAGAAACACTTTCGATGGATACAAATATATTTAATAACTGACAATCAGTTGATGTGGTTAAGTAATCTATAAAATTTTGTGTGATTTAAGTTTTGTCATAAGTGAGGTAAAACCGATTAAGTCAAAAATTAGAAACAATAAAAAGGTTTTTAATTATAAATTTTCACACTTAACGAAAAATGGTAATAAATAAAAGGCTGTTAAGAAGGTTTTATAAAAAATTTGTTAGTTTCAGTTTATTTCTCTTTTAACTTTACTTAGTCTGTTTTACCTATTGAACGTTTGCTATCAATATAACCCAGTCTTATAATCAAAAAGACCTCAAGGCATAAAATCAAAACCAAAAAATGTTTAATATAGATTTTTATTGTTTTTGGTTTTTTTCTTTGGCGAATAAAAATATGTCGATGAATGATTAAGTGTGCACAACAACAGCATGTGGTCTGATTCATTTAATTGCAAAGCTGTTGCAACAACAAACAAAACAAAAAAAAAAACATCAGCAGCATCAATAAAATCAAAACAACCAACAACAATAGCAAAAAATCTCGCACAGTAGAAAGAGGTAATGAAATGGGGAGAAATAAAAACAAAAACAAATTTCTAGCCTTGTTGTTACCTTGACTTGCAAAAAGATGTTGTTGCAACTTGTATTGTTGCCAAATACTATTTAGCAAGGCAGCACAGAGATTTTGTTTATACGATATAAGCTCTATTTACTAAAATGCAAAAACTTGACAGCTTTTTTGCAGCAGCAACGGCTACAACAACTAGACCGAAAAAGTCGGAAAAAGATGCAATATTAACGATTTAATGTCTAGAGGGCATTTGGCAACAGGTAGCTTTTGTAGACAAGCAACAGCAGCAGCAGTGATTTTTTTTTTTTTTTTTTTTTGCTGCAACAAACTTTTGCCGCCGTTTAGGCTGTTTTGTATAAAAATTGTATTGTAGAAAATTGCAATCATTTTAAAGTAGAAAAAGCACCGCCTAATGTGCCGGTTGTTGGTGTTTAAGTTTAACACTATTTATGGCTTTTTTGTTGCCTCATATAGTATTTTTTTTTTTTTTTTCTTTACAAAAATTGTATTTCAATATTGTGTGTTTATAAAACATATATGAATGATTAATATGTTTTTAGCCAGCAGGAAAATTAATTCAACAAACTAAAGAAGTTTATCAACACACTTTTACTTACTGGAAATTGTTATTTTATTTAAAAAAAAACACTTGTACCGGAATCGGCGTGATTTAGTTAACAAAAAAAAAAAAAAAAATAATAATAATAAATTCAACAAAATCGACAAATTTTTTTAAAAATTTCTAACGTTATTAGTTATTAAGGTTGTTGCTTTTAAGATGTTGAGTTCATACGCAGTATATTTCTGTGGCATTTTGACAAAACATCTTAAGTCAAATTTTAAAAGATAAAAAAAATTTTGTTTATCATACAAATTTTCATTCAAAAATCATTTTTGTTTACGTTTTAAAAATTTTTTTGTATTATAAACAAAATTTTTCTTTAATTTTAAAAACTTTTTTGCTATCTTATCTCGACTTAAGTTGTTTTGTCAAAATGCCACAGATATAAAGGTTTTTTGGTGACAAAATATCATTTAAGAGGCAGAAGTTCCATTTAAGAGGCAGAAGTTTCATCTGCTGCTAAGTTTCTCTATGAACTATTGCTGTTCAACAAAAGCAGTTTTGCAGTGGAAGTTAGATAGATCCGCCACCTACGAAAAGGTTAATTAAATGATGTATCGATGACTTTGGAAGATACATTGCAGGTCAATATAATATTTTTGAGCACATCTGCTTAATCGTTATTCCTCTTCTGAAATCGACGCACAAGCCTCTGCTGGCGCAACTTCCCTTTGGTATTGTGCTCTAGGAGAAAAAGGTGCAAACAATATCTCAAACTTGATCAGTACTTTGAATTGTTTAGATTGTTACAAGATCTTGAGACTATCAAGGTTCTAAATAAGTTAGTACTGATGGCTTTTCAGAAATCATGTGATGTCTGTAGCTTAATACTAAGTCATGCTGAACATATTAAAAGTTGATTTTAACTTAAACCTAATAACCGATTTCGGCCTGCTAAAGGACGGTACATCTTGTGCTATTGTTCGACAGAGCTTTACAAGTAGTCATGTTTGGAAATAAATTATCCCGTCTTCTTTAGAAAACTTGCAACCGTATTCAAAACGAAAATTTCTGTACTCCGACTAGACTCCGCTCATCGAGTGAGCAACTAAAATGTTAATTAAGCTTAATCACCATTTAGTCATAAGGTTATTCTAAACACCCCGATTAAGAAAAATTTGTACATCTCGGTTTTAGTTAAATTCAATTTACAGAAATCGCAAATTGACAGCAGTTAATCAGGAGTTTAAAAGTCTTTGATCATTCGATAATCATAGTTTTATATAAAAATGTTTTGAATAATAAAACCTTAATCAGAGGATATGCAGTAACTAAATTTTTGTTTTGAATGCGGGTGTTGCTTTTTAACAAATGTTTCAATAAAATATAAATTGAAAAAAAAATTTCTTATTCACATTTTTTTACAGATTTTACCCATTTTGAATCCCTCTTTTATAAACCCAATTTATCAACCGCTCCTATTTTTCCATGCACAAAAATATTTAATTTTTTTCTTTTTGCATTTTATTAAGCATGTAAATACAATTTAATTTTCATTTTAAAAACTTGCCACTTCATTCAATGCTTTTTGTTGCAAATTTATCGTTGACCAAATGTGTTAAGGTTAAAAATTACAATCATTTTAAATTTTTGTGATTACATTGAATATTACAATGTATTAAAGACACAGAGACATGGCTACTAAATGTTTGCGATTTTAATTCCCGGAGATATTATTAAGTTGTAAGCAAAGACCATAAATAATAAAAAATTGAATTAAGGAATTTTCTCTTTTTCTCTCTTTAATGATTGTAATTTAACAAATTGCACAAAACATGTGTCAGTTAGTAGCGAGGAATCTCCGCTAAAATGTTTAAAATTGTATAGTTGTTGTGAAATATTCGACAATAGACAATAGATATTTAATAAAGTCTATCAGGCCGGTTCTGAAAATCTTGTGCTTTTAAAATCACACGTGATTTTGTGGTGTTCTAAAAATCACACCATTTTTGTGTTGTTCGATGTGCTTTCGGCTATTGAAAATCATACTGAAGAACACAAAAACGGAACACAAAAATATCACACGTATGATTTTTAAAAGGCACATGCGCTTTGAAATCACTTGATTTGAAATAAAGTGATTTTCAGCACAGGCCTGTATAACAAAAATTCATTGTTACTTAAAAATTAAACAATATTCTTGTGTTTTCTAAAAATGTTTCAATTTATAATGATAAATTAGATTATGATTAACATTTTGTAATATAAATATTGGTTCCAAATCGTCTTATTATTATTCGTTCTTCCAGTTATTTCTTTTAAAGGAGATTTCTCCTTGTAAAGATATACATTTTTACTTATCATAACCGTTTTGTTTCTCTCTTCCAGAATCACACTCCATGGCTATACGACAATGTCCAATGCTCGTGAATTGGCATTGTTAGAGAAATGGTCGTCTGATGGTGCTACAATTATACCACCCCTTTCTTCGCCCACCTCTCCCAAAGCAACAAAATTTTGCTGTTGTCCAAATCGACGTCGCTATAACATCAAACAACCCAAATTAACCACCACACTACACGTTCGCAACATTTTCGTCGACAACGATTTCAATTTTATCGACGATCCCACACTTAACGAAGACGACAACGACAACGGCAATAGTCAAGAATTGCAATTGTCTTTAGAAGACACAAACAACTATAAAAGAGCTGAAAGTTGGCCCAGTGCTAAACGAGCACACAAATATAATTTGAACAATACGAAATTATTGGAAGCTGAAGTTCACAAGGAAAATTTACAGTACAATGTGGCGTCAGCTAAAGAGAACAATGATTATGATGATCTTGATGAAATTGTAAATAATAACAGTAGCAAAGTCATAACGAAAGAATTAAAAACGAAAAAAGAAAACGAACTGGTAGAGGTTGCAAAAATCGTTGGAGAAGTTGAAGAGGAAGCCGCAAAATGGCGGCATAATAAAAGCTGTCATAATAATCGAAGTAATTGTTTAATGAATGAACACGAACGAAAGTCTAATAGCAGCAGATGTTCAACAAATGAATTCACCCACAAACAGCAACTGCAGCAGAAGCAACAACAGCAGCAGCAGCAAATAAAAGAACAAATAGAGGAAGTTTTTAGAAAATCAAATGTCAAGAAGCCTTTAAAACAAAGTGGCAATGAAGACGGCAGTAATGCAACTCAACATAACAGACTACAAACGACGACTACAGATATTGAAGTTAACAAAGAGTGTGAGAATTTTGAGAAGACAAATGCGAACTTAGAAGCAACTAATGAACAAATCTTAACAAACACAACAACAAAAACCACATCACCATTAATCCAAAGACTTAGTGAAATAAGTGAACTAAAATCTAGTTTAAGTAAAACAACTTTTAACAATAAAACACACCAACAACAACAACAACAACAGCATCAGCAGCAGAAGTCGGATAAACTGCAACATTGTAACAATTGTCAGTTTTGTTTCAATCAAAATTGTCGTAACTTTTCACAACTACAACAAAGTTTACAACAACACAACGAAAGTTGCCTTAACAACAATACCTCTTGTATAAAGAACAAGAACAATAACAACAATAAAATGACAATTACTACACAAACGAATGTGGCAAATAATCAGCAACGTAAGCGTAGTATTATTCTCAACAATAGCAATAATATTGCTAGTGAATGTGATACATTAACATTGCCACAAGAGCAAAAAGCAGCAGTAGCATCTAATAATACAACAACAACAACATTGCCTAGTTTAATAACATATTCAACAAAAATGCCAGCAACAACACCAACATCTCCCATACCACGTTCTAATGCTACAAACAACACTCCTTTATCACCTCTAACAACAACTGTGATTAAAACTACAATGGTGAAACGTAGTCCTGCTAATGAGTCGACAGCAATGACGACAACATCACCACCACCAACATCTCCAGCAACGACACCAACATCCGCCTCATTAACGATAGAAAAATCTTTAGCATTCTTAAATAATGTCCAAGATATCGCTAAGGAGAATAAACCTGCGAACAACAAGTGTTTGACAGTTCCAAAAGCGACAACAAGTACTGTAACTGCAACAACAACAACAGATACGGAAAATACTGCATTCGCTTCTTTAAGTGTAAAGGAACGTATTGCTGCTTTAGTAGCTGGAAATGGTAAGTTAAGATTTTTTTTTTTTTAATTTTTGTTGTCATTTACAAAAATGATAAATGTGGTTTTTAACAGGTTATATGGAATAGTATTTGGTTGTAGTCGCTAGAAACTTCTTTAGGAAATTAACATACAGAATTGTAAACTATAGTCCTCCTGTCCTTTAAACTGTTGTAAAAATCATTAAAGAAGAACGTTTTTATGTTTCAAAATATGTATATTAAAGCTTTAAGGCAAGGCGAATTAATTTTTCAGCTGAGCTACTTTTTTGTAACTCAGGAAGAGACATGTCAAAAGTTACTTGGGTACGTCAAAGATCAACTAAAGCAACAATAAAAATACTATGTTGTGTTTTTTTATTGTTGTGTTATCTATTGCCACCAGGGATGTCAGATGTGACGATTTTACGTCATTTTGACGATTTTTTTCGCTGAATTTACCAAAATGACGATTGACGATTTTGAATGTAGAGTCACTTAGGTGTTGACGATTTAATCCCGTCAATAAATTTAGTTTAAACTTTAATCTTTCATCAAATTTTTAACACTTTAATCTGTCATGTAAAGTTTTTTTATTACCGAACGTTTCCACATGCAAGTAATTACTTGCAAGTAGTGTATACGTATTATCAACAAAAAATCGAGGAAACAGCCGATTGGCTGAATGAACAAAAATTGTGTGAATGTTAGTGAAAAAGTGTCAGTGTATTGAGTTTTTCGAACTTGCACTTGCATGTGGAAACGGGGGGTTAGTAAATATATGTATATAGAGGCGAATATCTATTTATATCTACTAGCGGACTCGACGAACTTCGCCTCGTCCCAATTTTAAGCCTTCAGACAAACTTTAGAGTAATAATACAACACAAATATTAAAATTTTTAATATGATTTATTTGAATGGAATCAGTAGAGAGCGATTTGATGTACAAAAATCTATAAATCACTAAATATATAAACCATCTTTAAACGCATAAAATTCGGCGTTTAAACTACCATCACAGACCATATGAATTTGATAAGATTTATCGTAGTGCTATCACATGTTATTTTTTTACCACATATAACACATGGGAGAATGATTTATAGTTGCTGAGTTTAAACTACATATAAATTCAAGTTTAGTTCAACGTAACCAGCGTTTAAACCATCAGTGGTTTATTAGCCATTATTGTACAAGTTTTTTTTTTAGAAAAACTAAAAAACAACTAGTTAATATTAGTCAGGGCCATTTTTTGATGTTTTTTTTTATATTGGCAGGACGATTTTTCGAAAAAAAAATAATCTGACAGCACTATTTCACTTGTTTGTTTTATTTGAGTACAATAACTGCCTGTTTTTAAAACACGTGTGCAAAACTCCTTCAAATTACTGCCTGCTTTTAGATCGCGAGCACAAAAGTGACTCGTTTAACTAATATTTAAAACAAAATTTAAAAATGTCCATTCCTTAAGGGGTTCCCATACAAAAAGTTTAATACAGACTAGAAATATATTGAAGAAAACGTACCATAACAGCCAAGGAGTCTCCTTAACAATTTTTCGAGACATACTTGCCCCTTATCACCACTTCTTAAGGGGGCTCCCATACAAATATTGCGATTTATGAAATTTTTAAATTAATTAAAATTTTTTGACTTTTGGGAATAAAATCAAAAGTTGTTAACAGATTTTAATCATTTATAGCTGTAATTTTTAACAGATTTTTAACAAACAAAAATTTCGAAATGTTGATTAAAAATTATTTTTGTTGCCAAAAAAAAAAAAAAAATGTTTCTAAAACGACAGCGCATGTTAGAAAAAAATTTAACGTTTAAAGGAAATTTTATTGCGGATTTTGGTTTTTTTTAATATGTAATTTCAATAAACTGAACCGTTTTTGAACCGGTATTGGATTCAGCGTACCCGAAAAAGGTTTAAGCGCCAGTTGCCAAATTCTAGCACAGTGTAATTGTTTGATAAAACATGCGAAAAGCAATAAAAAACATTTTTAAATATAACAATAAAAAGAAATTAATTGGACTTTATATTTATACTGTGTACTTTTTTTCTTAACCTTTAATAATCAATGTACTTTAATTGCAACAAAAAAAGTTGGGAACCCTATATGTAGTTGTCCTGCGATTTAACTTTGAATAATTAAGTTTAAGTTATCGACGTCCTTATTCTTCGCTGCTATTATTGCCCGTTCACCAATCCAATCGAGATTTTTGTAGTTTTGTGCAATGTCGGGGAACACTTTGCTGATGAGCTCCTCCTTGGACGATGTGAATTCACAAAAATTTTCACGGAACGATATCAATCCATTCGAAACATCAATAGGAATTTGGCCGTTGCCAAGCTCCAGCAGTTGTCTCGAGAATTCAGGGTCGTTCTGCAACACGACTCTAATGTTTGCGGTCAATTGCAACTTCTGGACATGCCTCCACAAAGACGACGATTTCAGGCAGGCAGGCGTTAAGTTCATCTGCAGCAGAAGATTTGGGGATGACGGGAATTGTTTGACGAAAATCTCCGGAGAGCAATATCAAAGCCGCACCAAATCGTCTTAAGTATTAAAAATTCTATATTTTTTGGTTTTGTATGATTTTATACTTAATATTTTTTTATGTTTTAATAGAGTGATATATCCGTGTTTATAAAAAAACGATTTTTTTATATGACGATTTTTTGACGGTTTTTTTCAAAACTACTGACGATTTTGATGATTTTTTTTTTAAATTTTGACGATATTTCGAAAAAACCATCTAACATCACTGATTGCCACCGCCGTTTACATGAATTCGCCTTGCTTTAATGACAACATCCGCTCCTTTGTCTACCTGATAAATAAAAACAGATTATTTGCGAGATCAAAATTTTTTTTAATTATTTGCATTGCTAGAGAATATAACGCCAAAGGATAAAATGGATAACAACCCCTAATTGAACGATCTTCCTTTATGTCTTACGACTTTTAAGTTTTTACACAACTCATTTCAAATATTTTCCAGCAAATGGCAATTTTCCCAAAATAAAATTTTATTTTTTACTAGTTTTATCCTTAAAACCTGATTAAAAAGTTTTTATTTAGATAAAGTTTGTTTAACAAGCAAATCTTATTATTATTAACTGGCTGCATTTTTTCCCTTTTGTTTTCATAAAAATGCAACTCTGTCAAACTAAGTAACTCATCTTTCGACTTTTACTTTAGTTGCTCCTATAACTAGTCACGCGTAACAAGTGTCGAAAATAACGAAACACAATTATTCTTAAAACAATTAAAATTTAATTAGTGCGTACTCTAAACTAAGTGTTGTGTTATACTCAATATAATTTTATTAAATTATATAATTATTATAATGAAAAATTAAAAAATCAGTGCTTAAAATATTAATTAAAGTTTTAATATGAATATTACATCATTTTAATATACATACATAGCTACATGCTTATGTATGTACACAAGTAAAAAAAAAGAAATAAAAAGAAAATAAATAAGAAAAAAAAAGATTATCTGCTTATCATTTGTTTTGTTTTTGTAATTTGTGCGTAAATAAATGTGTGTGAGACAGAGAGTCAATTTGGTGAGTGTAACAAATTATGTTAGTGATAAAAAATGTAAACATATCAATAAATGAGCAATAAAAAATATCTACACTGTGTGAGAAATGTATGTATGCAAGTTCAAGCATACAAACTATACTAATTAATATGTTTTAAATACAAAAGTTTTTTTTTTACTTTTGTGCGCAACTGTCTTAATGAAATCACGTTTCATTTGGATATTTTAATGTTTCTTTTACTAATTTTCTGCAATATTCCTGAAAAAGTTACATGTGATAAAAATTGTAATATAATATTCATAAAAGTCTAAAGAGCTTATTTTATAAATCTTTTCACCTTATGCCAATTGAATATACATATGTTAGTAAGTATGTATGTATTACAAAACAGTGGTAAGGTTATTATGTGTTTGTGCTGATGTGTGTAAAACATAAAAATATTGGTCCTAGACCCATCTTTAAGTATGACGATCTACCTTATCACTTTTTGAGTCGTTGTCACTGGTTGTCTGTCCATGTAAACCTTGTGCGCCAAGTAAAGGTAGGAGATACGATACATGATGTTTAATTTTTATAAGGACTATTGTTAATGATAAGAATCGGTGGAACAAGTCCAGTTTACCAACGCAGCTCCAAATAAAAAAAAAAGTACATAGGGTAATAGAAAATCGAAAAATAAGAAGAAAAAATAAAATGGCAAAATTCTCGGAAACGCATAGTTTCCGAGTTATGGACCTCTGAAGTTTTCATATAAACTTCCGATTTCCCTCTACATTTCTGAACGTATATGGCCAATATTGGTATTATTTGAAAGCATTTGAACAGATCTTTCTGGAAATGCTAAATTTATTAAAAACTTTTTAACTCTTTAGCTCCTAATACAGTTTTTACAAAATTTATATCAAAATGTTACGGAAGTGCACTAGGTAATAAAAATGTAATTAAATAAACCCCAGCTTCTCTAAATAAAGCTTCTCTGCATAGCCGGCCTTCGGCCGGGCACAAGGATTTTCTCCTCTATGGTATGACAAATACCGGCTTCGCTAACTAAAGCTTCTCTGCATAGCCGGCCTTCGGCCGGGCGCAGGGATTTTCTCCTCTATGGTATAACAAACACCGGCTTCGCTAAATAAATCTTCTCCGCATAGCCGGCTCCTTAATGGATTAAACATTTTTAAATAAAATGTTTATATCTAGAAAAATTTATTCAAAAGCTTTTAAATGATACCAATATTGGCTATATACGTTCAAAAATGTAGTGGGAAATCGCAGATTTATATGAAAACTTCAAAGGTCCATAACTCTGAAACTATGCGTTTCCGAGAATTTTGTCATTTTATTTTTTCTTCTTATTTTTCAATTTTCTATAACCCTATGTACTTTTTTTTTTATTTGGAGCTGCGTTGGTAAACTGGACTTAAGCCGAATCGGTATATAATTTTACATACAAATTTCTCTTCTAAATAAAGTCTTTGTGCCCATCAACCTTATTATGTCAGATATTTATCTTATTGTATTAGTATTTAGATTAAAGTTAGTCTAGAAATATCTTTTTGTAACCTAAATTAGCATAGCAAACTTTATTGCAATTAGTGCATATTATATGTACCATGATAACTTTTACTATTGCAACGCGACATGTTCTAGTTGATACAAAATTAATTATAGATAAAGGATGGTCCAACCAAAACGCAGGATGATAATTCTAAATAAAACAAAAAGTTTTCAGAGAATTATATTAATATATTTTATTATAATATAAGGATCTATGACAATTATGTGTGAAACAAAATATCTGAAAAATGCTCGCCACGATGGTCCAAATTTTCAATGACTCTGAGACATAATTGAGGTTCAGTGTCGTTAATATGCCGAATTATCTCAGCCTTTAGATCTCGAATTGTTCTTGGCTTATTGACGTACATTTTTTCTTTTAAATATTCCAAAAGAAGTAAAACGGTGTCAAATCACATAGTCGTTGCGGCAATTAACATCGCCACGACGTAAGATTGCAAGGCCATTGAATTTCTCCCACAAAAGAGCCATTGTTTCGTTGGCTGTGTGGCATCATATAAATTTTTTTTTTTTTTTGGAGTGATACAACTTTGAGTTGGCATCACTGCTTTATTTGACCCATTTAACAGCTGATAGTTGCTTTTTGTTTAGTTTGCTTTCCGAAATGGCTTAAATCATATTTAAACATTAATGTCATAAAATTTTCTATCCAATAAAGACCTTTTTATTGATATCAAAAATATATTACTATGTTTTATAATGTTTTAAATTTGTATCACTCTATAAAAAACACCCTTTTGATGATATATCTAAATAATCTTCGGCACAATGAACTTTTGCATAAATTTTAACCTCATAACATAATTTTGTTCTGGTGGGTACATGGGTTCCAAAAAGGGTATACTCCCGAAAATTTATTTTTAGCAAAGTAGCAAAGCCGATGATTGATAAACGATAGAGGAGAAAAACTAAGAATATGGGAATGAAAACTTAGAGATTCCAATTTCTGAAATTAGGAATTTAAAAATTATCCTGATTTTGACATTTCGGTATTCTCAAATTAGAGATTTTAATACTATTCCCTTTTTAATGTAAGGTAACGTTTGCAGTTAAAATAACAGGATACAATTTTTATTGTTTATAATCTTTGTAAAAATTTTAAGATTAAATTAGTCCCAAGAATTTATTTCTTATGAAATAACTCACCAAAATTTGGCGACGCAAAAAACAGCCTTGGATGCTGGATTGGCTAGCCCCCTTTGAACTTACATCATCTAATATTGAAGTATTAAATACAAAAATCATGGTTTCAAAATTTTTAAATTTGAGCCACGTTTTGTAATACATAAATAAATTCAAATGTATATGCAAAAACCAATTTCGAAAATTCCTTTTTACGTTTGTATACAACATTTGTCACTAAGCTATTATTTCTACTCTAAAAAGAGATTGCTCTGAACAAATGCCTTTAATAAATTCTATCCTTTTAGTTTTCCGCCTTTTATCTTAAATTTAAGACACTTTTTGCTTAGAGTTCCTTTGCGCCATTTTCAAATCAACTCAAAAACTTTTTGTCTTTCTAACTTGAGTAAGTTAACAAAGTTTACTGAATTTGGTTGTTGCTCGTTAAATAAACATATTTATTTATTAAATGAAATCATCATTTACGTATGAATTTGTTTCCACTTAAGGTCCATCCCTGTTAATCACATTTTCAATTGCGTCTTTTAAAGTTATTTACTCATGTTATGTTTCCATTAAAATCCAATAAAATAAATGTACACTAATAACACAATATTATTTCAAATTTTATTATTATGAAACTTGAAACACTTAATCACGATTTTAAATAGCTGCATACACACAAATTAAAACAAATTTCATAAAAACATGCAAAACAACACCCTCTAAATATTCCAATAAGTTTCAGAAGCGTACATGCTATTTTTTGTTTGTATTTATTCAATACTCTTCAATAATAAACAATTTTTTGCAGATAAAACTAGTTACAACTACTTTTTAATAAATTAATTAAAAACTATTAAAAAAAAACCAAAAAACTGCAAAGAATATATATTTAATTTTGTAAATAATCACCTTCTACAAAACTATTTTTAATGAAATTTTTTTAGCATATAATGGTTAAATTTACCATATTGTTGTCACTTGAAAGCATTTTATGAGTAAATTAGTTCTGCCCCAACCATATAATGGTTGTCTTGTAACATGTTATGATTAATAATAACAGTTTTTTTACCACTAATAGCACTCTGCTATCAATGGTGTTTGACATTTTTCAAAGTTAATGCTCGTGTTCACGATATTCGCAATTGAAAAGTTCTATACTAATGTTCAATAAAACGATATTTTTATACTTCTTTGTTTTCTAAGCCCTATTAAATATGTATATGGGCATATCCGTCAAAAGGTCCACCGTGACCGAAAATTTAAAAGTTATAAAAAGCAGATTATTTTACAATATTATTATAGAGAAATATTTAGATTTTACTATTTATAAATTTACCCATAGACTTGATGAACAATCAGACTGCAAAATTGTGCAAACGTAATTTCTTATTTGTGAGAATGTTTTATTGTGTGTTTTCTTTAATATTATCTTCCTGAAAAGAAGTGATATTTGATGAAAATTATTCCAAAAAAAATTTTCTTATATGGTCTGTAATCTAAAAAATAGTTCATAGAGCAATATGTTATTCGGATTAACGGTACATTTTTATTTTGTTTTAATCATTATTCAGTTCAATTATTATGGAAAAACTTTCACGTTTGAAATGTCACGTATCGACCCAGATTTTGGCTAAAAAAAAGAAAATACAGAAGATTTTGGAATCAAACCAAGACATTTTAATGTTACATTGCTACGTAAATTTCTGAAAGTAGTTTGACTAAAAAATTGTGCCAGGTTTCGCATGGCCACAAAAACTTGTTCTATTTTTTTCACGTTCGAACCGCTACTTCTTTTGCCATTATCTTTGGCCTAGAATCGCGCCCTCCATAAACTTTAGAATAGATAACAATGCTTTATTAGTGATATTATTTAAGGGTTAAGAGAATGTAAAAATATTTCTTGCTTAAAATGTTATTGAATTTTTGATGCGTACGACTGTCACGTTCAACACTTTTGATTTACCCATATGAAGAATAACATAACACTCTGGTTTTTATTTGCAGAAAAAGTGTTTTTTTTAATATTAAATAAATGCAAAGTCAAAACAAACATACACGAAAAGAAGTTTGTTTTCTAAAGAAATTAAACAAGAACATCCCAAATCTAAAAACAATTTCATGCTATAAACTTATTTTGCTCTTATTTAGTAAAATTTTTTTTAATATTAGAAACAGTAATTTAAAGTATTTAAAATAAAAAATTTTTGGCTTGGACGAAAATCATGCAAAATTTTCTCGGTTCGAGCCATATTTAATAAATATTTATTTCCGTCAAATTTTGCGAAAAAAGAATTTGCATTCAACAATTCCCAATAAAAAAATTTATCATTTTGCGAAGCACTAATGGTACATTTAAAAAAATAAGCGCACAATCATGCGCTACGCAATAAGACATACAGAAATGCAGTAAAGTAAGTGAAAGAACTCTCAACAACGTTTATAAAAAAAAAAATAACATTTCAAGTGCTACGGCATTTCCTCACTACGAAGCAGGTTTGTAAGGGAGAAAACTAAAAAATAACTGTATCAAAACATTCAGTGTGTAAGGCTGATCGTAACATATAACAATTTTTATATGCGCTGAATAATGCGCTTCATGTGTCAAAAATGTATTGCTTCAAAGTGGGAACTTGCCATATAAAATTCATGTCTTCCGTAAGCGCAATGGTAAGCGAAACGTTTATGTTTCTCCCTTACAAACCTTCTTCGTTGGAAGCTCCATTTTTTATTGGGTTATTTACAGCTTTTTTTAAAGTTTTTAATAGCGATTATGAGCGCTAACATTGAATTCAGCGTTCACGAATTTGCTTATCCAGTAGGGTGCCCAGCTTGTTACAATATACCACTAACACAGTGTATAGAAAAAAATTTCTTTGAAAAAAAATCACGAAAAATTATTTTTTCGCGAAAAAAAAACTAACGATACATATAATTATTTAAAATTTGGATTGATTAAATGGTACACTAGTACTTTAATTTTTAAAACCGAATATCGCTAATACGAGCGCTTACTTAAAATAATGACTAGCACCATTAACTGCAGCTTATTAAAATTAGCCTTTCTGGTAGGATGCCCAGCTTATTAAAATAAAGGGTAAAATGCGTGCACAGTGGAATTGTGTGAACTTAAACAACCAATGTCATTTTTCTCTTTTCCAATGGCCTCAAAGACAATCATACTATTACTAGAAGTTAACATTTCATTGTTGTTATTAACCATAACAAGTTCGAAGGCAACCATAATATGAAATTATGTCATCAATGGGATAACACATCGGCATAACAGATATGACGAACATGTCATCATTGCGATGACACAGTAGTATCTAGGCTTGCCACCCGTACTTTATAATAAAGTATTGTACGTTACTTCGAGTAATACTCTATACTTTATGAGAATAATAAAGTATGCGAAAATACTTTATGAATGATTAGATTTATCTAGACTTAAAAAAAGATTCAGGTTATATTAACCAGGGTTTCATTAGTCATAAAATTATAACACTTATTGTACAAATTTGTATTTTGTTGACGTGTTTTTATATTGGCAAAAAATATCTGACAGCACTATTTCACTTGTTTGTTTTGTTTGAGTACAATAACTTTTAAAACACGAGTGCAAAACTCTTTCAGTAAACTTATTGGGATGAAAAATAAAGTGGGGCTGGTCATTCATTTGATCCATCTATCATTTATTTGTAACAAACCTACCTGCTATTTCCATTCCTTAAGGGGGCTCCCATACAAACTGATTAATACAGACTAGAAATATATTGAAGAAAACGTCCCATAACTGCCTATATCCCTAGTGGGATATACTAGCATCGGAGAAATGACTCATTAGCTTAAATTTCACTTTTGTTGTATTCCGCCTCCCAATTATAAGACACCAACAGCAAGCCTGATATGGCTTTCGTAATCATTCTATTTAAAAAGTTTTATGTATTTAACTAAATAATTTAAAAAAATAGAATATGGGAATTTTTACTTCTTATAATACATTTTAAACATAAAAATAATGTTAATAATAATATACAAAATGTGTCATCGAATTTATGTCTTTTTAGTCACAGCATAGATGACATGTAAAATATGACAAAATTTTATGATGACGTTCTTCATTGGATTGATATTCTTTTTTGCATCATTTGTAATAACTAGGGATGCGATTTCCATGCAAATGTATGTTTTTTTTTTTTTTGATAGTCTAAGAACGATATCGACCAATTATCTTTCCACATCATAAAATTTGCTTTAAAATGGCATCGATTTGTTTTTGCATATTGCTGCATATTTTGGTGAAAATGCATATTTTTGCATATTTTACATTTTTGAGTGATTTTTTTTTATTTAATTTCCATATTATAAAAAAAGTTCTTAAAAAAATTTTAAATACACAAAAGAAATCCCAAAAAATAATTTTAAAATCAATAAATAAATTATTTTGGAGCTTTGCTTTAAATACAATATTTACAACGTTTCGACAAAAGATCCTTCTATTTTAAACCAATCCTTACAAGGTTAAGGTTTCCAATGGGCTTAAAATAAACAAATCACAAGTTACATGGGCAATACCGCGTTGCACAGGAAATTAGAAGCCAATTCGATAATACTGCCATTTTTAATGAAATATATCCCTTGATTCTCCCTCCTTCCACAGCAGTAACAAGATGGGGACCTGCCTAGATGCTTCAGAATTCTATAATTCTATTCAAAAAACTATGAGTAATTTAAGAATTTTTGAAGAGTTTATTGATGCCGATGACTATGCAATTAAAAATTAAAAGAAATATTAAATTAAAATAACATCAGAAGTCAACTAGCATTTGTGTTTTCCAACTACGGATATATTGCCGAAAAAAATAACTAAATAGGATTGATTTAGTTCACTGAATTCTGAAGTCAAATAATTTGGTATTGTAGAAAGTAAAATGAACAATGTGGAAGGAAGAAAAGCCCATTAAATTAAAAACAAATCTAAAAAATTTTGCAAAAAAAATTAAGGAATTCAAAAAATAAAATAAATTAAAAATTTGGATTAAAAAAAATAAAATAAATTTTAAATATTTTTGATCTGATCTGGAATCAAAGTGGGATCTGAAAATGATTTTTTTCAGTATGCATTGGCATTCTTTAAGTACAGGACAAAGTTTTACATCTGATAAAACAGTACTTATTTATTTAACCGCACAATAATTTTTAATTAGAATAGACTGAATTTTTTATATTTTTCTTAATTAAAAAGCGATGTTTTATGGAAATTTTATAAGTTTTTAGTGCATATTTTTTATTTTTTTAGTGCATATTTTGGATTTTTTTATTGCATATTTTAGGCACCATATTTTCAATTTTTTAGTGTATGAAAATCTCATCCCTAGTAATAACATTGATGTCGCAGTTCTGATTTTGGGCATTATCAATATAAAGATTTATTTTTCTTTCAATGTAGGCACTGTATTTAAGAAACATCCAAATCAATAAAAGCTGATACAATTGTCGTAGAATTATTGGAGTGAAATTATGGAAGGCAAAGTAAGCGAATAATTTCAGTTCCTTTCTGAGACCATCATGTCTCTACGCTTGCCTCAAGACCAATTAATTGCATAATTTATTTGTTTAAATTACCACCCACTTTTTCTCATTAAACAATAAATGTCAGAAATTTATTATATAACTATTTCACTTTTTTGAGTGTGTTAAAAAAAAATCATTTCTATTTTTATAGTAAATTCATCTGAGACTTACATACATATGTATATATAAATATAAAAAATATTGATGTTTTAAGTTTACTTAACTATAAATATTATTATTGAAGTTTTAAAATAAAGAGTCTTCCGCATTTCAAAAAAGTCAAAACATCAAAACCTCATATTTATTTTTTACTACATTCAAACGTATTATGTGTTCATTTCTTTATATTATAAATAATTCATTTTAAATTAATGTAAAGCAATCAGTTCCGTTACATATGTACGCACACTTACATATGGAATACCCTCATTTTATAATTTTTTTGTAATGTATGCAACCATATTGTTGCGTTCGTGCATACATACATCAATTAAATGTCAAAACAAATTGTTGTAGAAAAAATAAACAACTGAAATGAAGAAACAATAACAAAAATCTATATAACCCTCTAATGATGAGAGGATTTCTTAAAAAGAAAAAAAGCAAGAAAATCAAAAAATTACATCAATCTAAAATCTGACAGAAATATAGATGGTTACACATTTATTAGACAGCTATGGAGTCAGACAGTCGAACAAAATCACAAGAAACCAGACAGCAGGTAATCAAACAGTTGTAAAGAATATAACCAGAGGAATTTGTTTTTAACGCGACGTTAAAATACTTATAGCCAGTGTCATTCATATTTAAAAAACGACAGAACTGTCATTTAATAAAAAAAAAAAAACAATTTCAGACTGAAGGGCTTTCCTCAATTTAGGAAGACTTGGGTCACGCTATAAATTTGACAATTTTTTATTTTGATTTTTGATATTCTTCAATTTTCATTAAATTATTTTCACTGAGGGAAGGAATTTTACAATTTGGAATTTTGTTATTAAAATTTATTGATAATTTTCTTGGCTGAGCTGGGATTTGAACCCGGGTTGATCTTTACATGTTTCAAGAATCACCACATTCTATCGTCGGAAGATCTTTGAGTTCTACCCACTGCACCACTGCGGTGCCCGTTAACCAACAGTCAACCATTAAATTTTAACCAGTAGTACTGGTGGTTCCAAATTTGCTGTTATTATCACTTAAATTTCAAATTACATGTTGTCTACTTTCCTTTTTTTTCGTATTCTTTCTGTAAAGACTTTGTCTTGAAAACCTGAATACATTTGTTTATTATGTTTTTTGTCCACTTTCTTCGACATTTTATTTGTTCAAATTAAAGTACAATTGTAAACATTAGAGCTTGTGCTATAGCTATTTTAAGAGCAATTTTGATTTTAGTTGAACTGTTAACTTTTGATATTCTTTAATAAGACTTGAGTTCATCAAATTTAATTTTCATTAAATTATTTTCAGTGAGGGATGGAATTTTACAACTTGGAATTTTTTTATTAAAATTTATTGATAATTTTTCTTGGCTGAGCTGGGATTTGAACCCGGGTTGTTCTCTATATGTTTCAAGAATCACCACATTCTATCGTCGGAGGAGCTTTGAGTTCTACCCACTGCACCACTGCGTAGCCCGTTAGCCAACAGTCAAACATCAAACTTTTAACAGTAGTAATAGTGGTTCCCAATTTGCTGTTATTATCAATTAAATTTCAAATTACATGTTGCCTCCTTTCCTCTGTTTTTATACCCTCCACCACAATTAGTTGTGATGATCTCAGACCCTATAAAGTATATATATTCTGGGTCCTTGAGTAATTTTAAGTCGATTTAGCCATGTCCGTCTGTCTGTCCGTCTGTCCGTCTGTTGAAAACACGCTCACTTTCGAAAAGCTCAAAAGAAATCAACAAACTTGGTGTCAAATTGCTTGTAGTTATCCTAAGCAGTTTGGGATTGAAATTCAGCAAAATCGGTTCAATAGGATCTGAGCTATGAATCAAAATGTGGAACCACCACCTAAAATGCACTGAATGATATAAGATTTCGCAACAATTCGTTTTATTCAACTGGAAATCAAGCTGTGAAATTTCGTGAAGATCCGTCAATAATTTACCCTAGGCCCCATATAAGCCCTACTCCCGGAAAAAATTATATTAAGCCTAAAACCCTAACTAACAATGCTATCATTACAAATTTTGGCAAGTCACAGTTACATAGGACCAGAAATTAAACAGTTAAGTTTCGTGAAGATCGGTCCATAATTTACCATAGGCCCCATATAAAACCTACTTCCGGAAAACAACTTAGTACGCCTAAAAACGTAAAAAATAATGCTATCATAACAAAATTTGGTACATCAAAGTTTTATAGAACTAAAAACAAATCTTTGAAATTTCGTGAAGATCGGTTCATAATTTACCATAGGCCCCATATAAACTTTACTCCCGGAAAACAACTTAGTACGCCTAAATCCGTAAAAAATAATGCTATCATAACAAAATTTGGTACATGAAAGTTCTATAGGACAATAAATAAAACTGTGTAATTTGGTGAAGATCGGTCCATAATTTACCCTGGGCCCCATATAAACCCTACTCCCGGAAAACAGTTTAGTACGCCTAAATCCGTAAAAAATAATGCTATCATAACAAAATTTGGTACATCAAAGTTTTATAGAACTGGGAAAAAGACTGTGAAATTTCGTGAAGATCGGTCCATAATTTACCCTAGGCCCCATATAAACCCTACTACCGGAAAACAGTTTAGTTTAGTGGAGGGTATCAAAGATTCGGCACAGCCGAATATAGCACTCTAACTTGTTTTAAGTTATAGTTCTTTCTTGCATTACATTTTAATCTTAAATAATGCTTTATGCATTACCATAAATATTTTTCTCAAAATTAACTTTGTTTTTCGAATACTTTCTTATACATTTGTCTAAAAAATTTAAAGCATTCAAAAAGGATTTTTTTAACCGATTTATAAAATGAAAAAAATTTGTTCTTTCTAGGGTTAATAAATTGTACTTTGTATTATTTTACTTTATAATTTTGTTTAGTTTTTGTGAATAAAAAAAAAAAAATAAAAAAAAATATCTTGTGTTAAAAATGAAAAACTATTGCGATAAAGAGACCTCCTGATGTGAAAACAAAGACATAAAAACTTTTTTAAGACATTTTGTTTTATTTCACAAATATTCCTAGTTTACATATGCAGTATTAAGAATTTACAAAAAAAGGAGAAACACAATTTTATCCACAACTACAACAAATATAGGTGTTGGTTTTTGGGTGCAGCCACTGCACGCAGACGCAAAAATCGTCTTTCACATATGTAACACTCGCTTGTACTTACATTCAACTATTGAATACATTTTTGCCTAGACATTTGTGTACAAGTTTTATAGGAATTACAAACTTTGGTTTTTGAAGCTTAAGCCAAGCTAATGGGACAGACGCATGGATATATTCACATGCATATGGTACATGTTAAGACAAACATACAGACAGAGTCATGCAAAGTGCACTTAATTTGATTTAAGTTTTTTATGATTTTGAAAATTAAATTACAAAATATGGACATAGATAGGCATTATTGGTATATTTTTATATTTTTGTTGATAAAAATAATCAATATTTTTTTGTAATCTTGATTGAAAAATTAAAGAATTCCATAAAAAGTCAAATTTGGCAAAAGTTTTTGTCCCTAAAAAATATCTCTTAATTTCTGCTATATTAGCATTATCAACGCAGCTACTTAAGCCTATTATTTATACTG
Organism: Pollenia angustigena; assembly: GCA_930367215.1. Lineage (NCBI taxonomy): Eukaryota > Metazoa > Arthropoda > Insecta > Diptera > Polleniidae > Pollenia > Pollenia angustigena. The sequence continues at coordinate 198,830,169 of OV884056.1, forward strand.
GCTAGCTCGAAAAAAAAGTTGTGCTAGTCACCCCCTAGAATGAAAGATTTCATCACCTTGGAGGGTTAACCTGCCATCAGACTTTTAAAAAATTCTACAGGACAGACAAAAAAAACTTCTTGTGTTTTCTATTTCTACCGTAAAAAGCAAACCAATATATGTTTTGTTTTTATACCCTTCACCGAAGGTAAGAGGGTATATATTGACCTTTGTCATTCCGTTTGTATGTTCCACAATATTGATCCTACACCCTAAAAAATATATATATTCTGGGTCCTTATGAAAAGCGAAGTTCAAATCCGGTTGTCCGTGTGTATGTTGAAATGGGTTTTCCGAAAACCCCAGAAATGATGTGGATTAGTTTGATGTATATTTATGTCACATATACTCCGTTAAAGTTTGCTATTGAAATTCAGCCAAGTCGGTCCAAAAATGACAGAGATATGAGCAAAAAACCACGACTGCCTCTGATTTTGCCCAAAAATCCCTTATTGTTGTTTTATTTTTTTATTTCTTTATATCTTGAGAACGGCAAGAGTCAAAAATTCCAAATTAGGTGCAAGCATTAAGATTATCCACATACAGCATCCCAAAAAATGTGGGCGGGATTGGAGAAGTGGGCGTGGTACCTCCCGTACAAAAAATATTAAAAATTGTAAAAAACTTGAATTTTTGGACTGTCACGTGGCCTATGATTACGCCTTATATATATCAAAAGATCGGAAATTTTTAGTAGAAAATATTATCTGAAAAACTCGGGAAAATGGGTTCAGATACGATTCCAAGTTTTATAACCAAAATATTTGGCAAATTTCTTCTTTAACACGTCGGTATATAAATCTGTCAAATCGGTTAAGAAATAGCTAAATTATGACCAAAATACTGCAATCCCAAAAATTACTCTTTTTTATTATAATTAAGTCTCGCTTACGGAAGACATGAATTTTATATGGCGAGTCCTCACTTTGAAGCAGTACATTTTTGACACAGAAAGCACTTTATTTAGCTTTACACACTGCATTTTTTGTTGTTAACGTTCTGCTTCGTAGTAAGGGAATGTCTTGGCTCTCCAAATGTTATTTTTTTTAATTTGTTAAGAATTCGTACTTATCTTACTACATCTCTATATATTTTATTGCGAAGCGCATAAACCATATCAACACTGTTGTAGGGAGAGTTTATGGTATGCATCGTAATCTGTGGGCGGTAAAACTTTCAACACCTTTAAATATTCGAATGTTGTTAGCAAAAGCCTACCTTATTCCAGTGCTTTTATACGGATGCGAAATTTTTGCTAATAGTAGTAGTGCTTTCCTCAAAAAACTAAATGTTGCCTACAATAATATTGCAAGATACATTTACGCTAAAGGACGCCGCTAACACATATCATTGTTTTCATACACAGAAAAAAATATCTCAAGAAAATTTTTAACCACACAGTTTGTTAAAAATATAATTTTTGTTCAACAAACTTTTTGTTTGATTCAATGAAAAAATTAATCAAATATACACTTTGCAAAATAGCACTCAATAAAACATATTTAATAATAAAATATTTAAATAATTCTTGATATTCAATAAAACAAATATTTGAATCAACGTTAAAACAGTATTTTTACAACTCTTGTCCATTTTATAATAGGTCATAATTCTCATTCGCTTAACAGTTTTATTTGGTTAAATATCTTAAGTTTTGCCTAAGCAACCAGCGAAGGAAGTAACTTATCCCCCAATAATAAAGTTTAGTGTATTTATCAAAAAAAAAAAAAAAATTGGGAATTTAGTACATCATTATTAATAAATAAATAAATAAAGATTCGATAAACATTTTGTTTGATTTATTCAACATTTCCAACAATTTATTTTAACAAATCACGTAAACAATTTTTTGAAAAAAATTATTTTGGGCAACAACTTTTTTTATTGATTCAATAAACTTGGTTATTGACTAAAAATTCAATAACTATACCTACAAACTTCTTTATCAATAATGCAAAAATCGTCATCGCAGAAAATTCAAACAGTTTTTTTTATCAAATATGCGATTTTCGTATTCAAATGGGAAAATTATTTTTTTCTGTGTACCGAATATATGGGATGAGTTTTGTAAATCTTCTTAAATTTAAATGCCTTTTACTGCTACATAAAGTGATAACTCAAAAACAACCAATATATCTATTCAGAAGAATTCAATTTGCAAGATCGCGTCGAGGTAAGAAAATAATTGCGCAACGATTTCGAAGTCCTTTGTCAGAACGTCTTTTTTTATTTATTCCACTCGTCTTTGGAACAAAATTCCAGATAATATGCAGGTAATAGGCAACGCAAACTTGTTTAAAAAGGAGCTATTAAATCACTTTTGTTAAACTTAAATATGTTAACTAAATATACTCATTAAAATTGTTTTGTTTTAAATTTGAATATGTTAACTAATTCATTTTTTCTCTGCGCTTGTTTTGTAATTGTATATTATACTACTTAGCTTTAATTTTTTGTTTGATTTTAATTCACTAAATAATAATGCTTTTTTAGTTTTATAATTTTTAATCATACCTATTTTAGTTTGTTATACTCACTAGCACTATCATTTATAAGATTTATCTTGTTGTGCTAGATCATCAATAAATAAATGTTCGGTTATTTTTTAAAATATACTATTAGTGCTTTGTAAAACAAGAAAATTGTGTATTGGGATATAATTCTAAATGGCTAGAATATGGCTTTATATTCGCCTTTAATTCAGTTTTATTCCGACATCAAATTCTCGTCGCCATTTATGCCATCTTGGATCCTTCCCCTAAGTGTCCAATTTTTTGCACGTTCCAAGAAAGTCCTTCTAAAACTTGGTATCTCTTTTTATATGACACGCTTTCTAAATTAAGCCCCTTTTCATTCCCACACTACAATAGTAAAGAAGGTATTATGCGTTTGTGCTAATGTTTGTAATACCTAAAGATATTGTTCATTTAAGCATACTGATTGACTCAGAATCACTTTCTGAGTGGATCTAACGATGTCCGTCCAGCTGGCTGGGTGACTGTCCATGTTAACCTTGCTCGCAAAGTATAGGTCGCAATTTTGGAGATCGTTTTAAGAAATTTGGTGCATATGTAGGTTTTAATTGTCGCAAGGACCAAAGCTGTTGAAAATTATAAGAATCGGTATATAATTTCGCACAGCCCAAATACAAGCTTCTTTCCGGAATACAGAATCGGTCGATATTTGGCAATAACTCCCATACAAATAGTAAACCCTAAAATAGATTCTTATGCCATAAGTTCCTTTTAAATGTTGGTATTGGCATACAAATTGGCGGCAATTACTTTTGCGACAGCTGCTATATCACGTTGTACATCCTAAAATCACTTTAATCACAAATCTCGATGAAGATATCTATATAATCGTCGGCATAGATTACTTTTACATCATAACATAATTTTGTTCTGGCGGGTGCATGACTGCCTATGGAATACATCCTCGAAAATTTGTATTGAAATATTGTGGTGTTGGGTATCATCCCTGCAAATAATAGGACCAGTCCAAACACGCGTGTAAAGAGTAGTCCACAAGGGACCAGGACTAGTCCAAAACTAACCCAAACGTATGGAAAAACCCTGGTCTATTTAACATTACGATGTCCCAGGAGAGGACCATATAACCCACCTTTGGACCACTAAGGAGTAGTTTCAAAACTACTCCATGGTATACACAAGAGGATAAGTTTTGAAGTCGTTTAAAAACGAAAGCATGTCGTTAAAAAACGAAGACATGTCGTCTCACTACAAACACTTTTTAACAATGACATGGTCCATGCTTGCATTACATCGGACCAGTCCATGGAGTAGTCCATTTTATCAAAATGGATCAGGTGGTCTAATTTTATTTGCAGGGATACGGTCGGGCTTTAGCGGCTATACTTTCTTATTTGTTGCTTTTTTACTTATATATTACATAAGACCAGGTCGATGCCAATACGAAACAAAAACATTTGCACCAGTCACGTCCTAGACTTAAAGGTATATCAATGAAGTTTCTATAACTTAAATAAATCGTTTCGCACGCTCTGAAACACAGCACGTTTTGTTTGTTTGTATATAGCGCCGCCATTAAGAGTCCAAAATCAGCCTATCACTGTTTATGGCTTGACCGTGGCATGACCAAAGCAAACGGTTCAAACTGGCAAAATCAGCTGGGATTTTACAGCCATCTTAAAAATTAATACGCCTTAATATATTCTTACAAAGTATTTGTACAAACGCGATTGGTTGTTTTTCATTTATAGTTAGTAATCCAAATTTTGTTATTTTAATTAGGCTAAAGTTCATCAAATTAAGTTTTTATTAAATTATTTTTATGTTAGTATTATTCAACTGTTACGAAAGAAATGTTTACAACTTATAAAAATCTTCTTTAAACCTTAGATATTTTTATTGTTAATTATAATCATTTATTAAAATTCTTTGATCTTCAATATGCAAATGAGTATCATGTAGAACTAAATGATACAAACGTTGAATTGATTTGTATATTTGAACATGTTTACAGTACATGTGTCTTTATATATTTAATTCTACACTATTTTTAATTTTGTAGATCTATTTTGATCTCTTCTCATCATTAACATACTCAATACATAAACAACTTTAAAGGAAAAAACTACGATGACTTCAACAAATCGTCGGTCGGTCCTTTTTTTGTATTTGCTGGCTTCATCTACCACTTGAAAATAATTGAAAAGAAGTGCAAGTGAGTCGGTCGGCTGGCTCAACTCTGCAACATTGTTAAATCGCTTTGCAAGCCTTTTTGATTACAATTTTTTTTTTTCAAGCAAAAATGACTGTTGCTTTCTTTGCGTAAATTGTGTTGAACGATGGAACTTATATTCCTCTCCCTTTTTTTATAGTAATAATATTGTTGGTACTAACTACTTTTTTGTAGTAAAGATTTCAGAGAAAAAAAGGGATTTCTTATATAAAAAAAAGTTATTTAAATTTGTGTTTGTAAATGTGTGTATTTTTTTAATCACAACACATGAACAAATTACATGTCATTAAAACTGATTAGAATTTATGGGATGTGGACAATTGGTTTTAAATGAGATCTGATAATGGCTGCAGAAAGGCATAAGACTTTTTTATTTAAAATGCGAGTTTTTCTTTATGGACTCTAGGAATTTAAAATTTCAAGAATTTATAAAAAAAAAAAAAAAAATATTTAAAGTTGATTGGACTATTGTAGAAAAATTTTTAAACAGAATGGATGTTTTAAAAGTCATGTAGTTGAAAAATTTAATCAATTAAAAATGATTTCAAAAGTTATGAAATGGAGTAAAAAAATGTTTTAAAATATTACTTTGGACTAGATCACTTATTACCAGGGACACCACAAATATGCAATTGCATGTTTTTCCTTGTGTGACCAATGAAGGCAAAAGCAATATATTTATCCGTTTTAGAACTTTTTATGAATTTTGGCATCGATTTGTTAGTGCATATTTTACCGTTTGGAGCATTTTTTTTGCATAATTGAGTTAAAGGAGCCTTTTCCAGCATTTTTTAAGTTTTTAGCGCATATTTTGTCTTTTTAAGGCATATTTTGATACAAATTCGATTTTCTTAAATGCCTCTTGTAAGCTTTCGCAAAAAATAAAAATTTTTATTTCGAAATTCTGGTTAACAGATGGCTTTTCTGTTTTAAATATCTATCTGTATACCCAACGTGTTGCTTTAATTAAATGTGGATGTAATTTTTTACTCTAAAATGAAGACAAAGCAGGTTGTCATTAAAGATAATGTAATTTTAAACTTTCAAATTTTGCATAAAAGCAAAAGTTTAGAAAAAAGCAATTATAAACATTATATTTTGGCGATGTCTGCAATACATAGAAATTTGAACCAATCTTGTAGTACACCGATCGTCTGAGAATCACTTTTTAAAGTGATTTAACGATACCCATCCGTCCGTCTGGCTGGTTGTCTGTCAATGTTAACCTTGTGTGCAAAATACAAGTTGCAATTTTGTACATAATTCAATAAAATTTTGTAAAAGCATTTTAATTATGCCAAGGACGAAGTCTATTTAAATGGTGAGAATCGGTCTTTAATTAATTATATTCCTTATAAAAACTTCGTTCCAAATAAGACTATTTGTGTACGTAACCCATCTAATTATGTTGGCTTTCGGATTAAGTTTGCCCAAAATATATGTCACAGTAGATTAAATTCTTTTCGAATTGGTCTGTAAATACTATGGTGTTTAGGCCTTACCTATTATAATTTTAGTATTGTTTGTTTTAAATGCAAATGTTGAATATTTTGTTTTAAACGAGCAATTTTTGATTTTTTTTGGAAATTTTTTTCATTTTGAGGGCATGTTTTCGAATTTTTGCTGCATATTTAATGCGCATTTTTAGGGCATATTTCTGGTTACCCTGCTTATAAGTAATGTTGCATAGGTCGTTGATCGGTTGGATCTTAAAATATTGATGCTGTGCTAGAGCACCAAAAGTAGGTCCCAATTTTTTTCATTATTTTTCCATTTATTTGGGAATAAAATCCTTTAGTGCTATTCGAAATTGAAATTCTACACAAAATTGTGACCCTCCAACCTAATTCAGGTTTTGGTCTATATGTTGCAATTATAAACTTCGTTGCATTTATCAAATATCGGTTTCGTCTCCTGGTTCTTTTACGAAAATATATATACAAATAATAGTGCTCTGAGAAAAGCTTACAAGATAATCATTTCGCATTCCTGTGCAATTAAACATATCACCTTTTTGATTGTTAACCCCAAAAAAGCTTCTCATTAGTTAAATTTTAAATGATAATTGATCTGAGATTAAATAAAATCAAACATGCGGTAAGACAAACTTTTCTACACTTTGTTTTTTTTCTCAAACTTTTTTCTATTGCAAATACATAATTTCCCACCAACAATGGCCAACAGGAAAGAAAAATTTAAACCAAAAAAAAAAAAAAAAATGGTAGTTATCGTAAACTAACAAAATTTGTGTTTGTTAGCAAAACAAAATCTTTGGCACTATCTTCAACATCATATCAACCAAACAAAACGATCCATCTCCCAAAAAAAGAATACAAAAACTAAAAAAGAAACATTACTAATTGAGGACTACCACAACATGGTTTTCAGTGACTTTAAAAAAACACCCAAGAGCAACCACAAAAAACTAAAACATGGCCAAGAGTTAAAAAAAAGAAACAATGCAACCATAGAGTATACAACAAAATTTAACAATAGCAACAACTAAGGCTTATACTTTCCTAAAGGCCCCTCTGAACAAAGAGCAAAATAAAATTAAAAAATACAAAACTTTACAACAACATTGTAATGTAATTTAGAAAAGATTAAGATTAATTTTCAAACGCCTCTAAAGGTTAAAATAGGTGTATACCAAAAATATACTCACATGAGGATAAACAATAACAACTTACACACTCTCAAACACTTTAAGCTAACACGCATATGTTATATTAACCCTTGGGTGGATAGGGCTAAAATGATACTATTTAAGTAGGAAACTTCAAGAAAAATGGGCAAAGTAACTAAAAAGGCTATATTTTGCAAAATATTTTATGGGCTACCTATAGTTTTACTGGAAAATTGTTTCTAAGACTTATAGCATGGCCCACTACGTCGATCGACAACTTAAGCGAGCGAAAACAACTCATTCATTATTGTTCTCTTAAGCGGGCCACTAACTATCGACTTCTCGGTTGACAGGTTTTACGAACTAACGTAAATCTATTTGTCTTTTATCAAATGACTGTAGTGCCACATCAGAAATTTCATAAGTTAAAGCTAGTTTGAAAATAAAGACCGCACTCACAATATTCTGTACGTAAAATTAACTGAAATTGTAATATAAAATAAATGAAAATTCAATTAAAAACCGGTCTACTTATATTTCATTTGTTTTTTAACAAAAAGTTTATTTAATTTTTACTGTCAAAAATTCAACACCATATTCCGTAAAATCAAATAAGTATTCAGTTATTTTGTAAAATTTTACTGTCAAAAATTCAACACCAAAAACAATTAAATATTCAGTTATTTTATAAAATTTTACTGTCAAAAAATTGACCCCATATTCCGTAAAAACAATTAAATATTCAGTTATTTTATTAAATTCAGTAATTTTCGTTTACTCCACAAAATAGCCGAATATCTAAAAAATACCAGACAGACATCTGTCCGCTTGTTTTTCTTACAAGCGAGAGAGGGAGAATATTATTATTTACTTACCCTGGTACACACGTTTGTTTAACTTTTGTTGTACTGACCACGTTGTTTACAGAAGAACTCTCAATTATAAGACACCAGCAGCATGACCGATATGGCTTCGCAATTATTTTACTTTTAAAATTTGATGTATTTAACTAAGTTATTTTAACAAAAAGAAAATGGGAATTGCTTACACAAAACAAGCAATTCATTTTTTATAGATAAGTAAAAATTAATTTTTGGTAGTTAAAATATATAAAATAACTGAATATTTAATTGTTTTTACTGAATATGGTGTTGAATTTTTGACAGTAAAATTTTATAAAATAACTGCATATTTATTTGTTTTTACGGAATATGTAGTTAATTTTTTGACAATTACTTTATATAAAATAACTGAATACTCACTCATTCGTTTTTACGGAATTCGCGGTTGAATTTTTGACAGTAAAAATTAAATGAACTTTTCGTTGCTTTAAATTATATTTTTATTTAATTTAACATAAAGAAGAATTTAACTCAATCAACGGACAATATTAACTGCAACTGAAAATCCGTTTTAATATGCACTTAGTTTTTTGAATAACTGTAAGAATCAGTTAAAAATAAATTTGCTTGGAATTTTAAATGTTTATTTATTTAAAAATGACTGAACGGAGTATTTCTTAAATAAACTACAGTCCGTTACTGTAATCATATTGTGAGTGCGGTAAAACATTAAAATTAAGCCATTAAAATACAACTCTGTGCTATAAGCAAAGCAGAATAAAAAACAAAAAAGCAGCAAACAAAAAATATAGAGTAGAATTATATAATTAAGAACTTCAGAGCAATTTTTTTAATATCCAGTTTTTTCTTATTTGTCCATCTTTTTCAACCCCAATGGCCAGCATTTTGCGAATTTGAATCTGGCATCCCTAGGTGTAGTACAAGATACATACGTTTAAGTGCTAGAGCTGCCACATGTCTATAAAATACATTAAAAAAAAATCTAAAGCCAAACCCTTTTTTCCACAGTAGTTTTTATACGCATTACACACAAAAATAATTTGACGACAAAAATTTTCACCTTAAACAAATTTTAACTTAATTTTTTTTCACTCCAAAAACAGCAACTCTCATTACTAATGAGTTAAAGAAAAAACAAAAACATCAGAAAAATAATTTAAGAAAACAGAACATTTTCCAGAGACACAACAATTTGATGAACAACAACAGCCACTGCTGCAGCAGAACAAACAACAGAAAAAACAGACCATTTAACAGCTTAACATAATGATCATGACGCGACGTAATGTCTGAGACAAACATTTTAACAACAACACTGCCCAACAAGCCCAACATGAAACGCACCTCTTACCAGATTATTTCTGGCAAGAAACAACTTATAAAAACAGAATCCTGACTTAAAGTTACACAAAAATAGATTTAACACGCCACGCATACAACAAGAACACCGAACAACAAACCAACATACCAAACAGTAGAATAGAACATGATGGTTTGGTGAAAAAATCTCATTATTTAACGATTAATACGATTGAAGAAAAAAAAGCTCCAACTACAATAAGTATGACTAAAAATACTTATCTTTAAGTAATAGCCAGGGGGAGCAAATGTGCCACAAATCCTCTGGTCAACCAACAATTCTTTATTGTAATCAGCATGTGATGTAAATCATCCTTAATAGAACAGCATCTCTATCATGGCAATAATAATAGCAATAATGATCATTATAAAGAGTACTTATAAAAAATTTACATAAAACTCATACAAAGAGGGGCCGGGCACTATGGGGTGGTGTGGTAGAAAGTTGCAGACAAATTTCATTATCTAGCATTAAGATCTAGACCCATGGGGATCTTAAAACTGGGTGTCTGCCAATACACTTGAATTATTAACAGCTGGATACCAGCAGCAAACAAACGAAACCTTTAACATGTTAAGCTTTGGAAAAATCAGCCTCCTACCAGAAGAACTCTTTCCCTCGATTTAATTTTCTTTTGTCGTACACGATTACTCAACTGAGGTGACTGGTGTACTGGTTTCCGTGATAACAGATAAGGTTATAAACGACTGTAATATGCCAATTTTGATTTTCCCGCATGCTTTTATGTTCCGGAGCTGTAATTTACTGCAATCAATTGCCATTAACAACGAAATGGTTTCCACCAAACTGATTACCTTTTTTGATTTGAAAATGATTTCAGGTTTGATTTTTCAGAATGAAATCTTGTCAAAATTATTTAAAAATTTTATTGTGATTGCAATCATTTTAAAATCAATCTTTTTAGAAATCATTGAATGTCATAAATTTAATTGCAATCAAATTTTTGTTGAAATTATGGGATTTCAATTAATTCCTCTTAAATCACATATATAGTCAAAGTCCAATTACGTATTGCAATCAAATCGAAACCCTATGTTGCACCTACACGCAGAGAAAAAACATGTTTGAATATGGTCACCTCCAAAAAAACTTTTTCTAAAGAAAATTTTAAACATATCATGTTTAATTTAACTATATTATTGTAGCCTCCATCGAGAAGGTGCAACCGTATTATGGTTACCTCCGAACATGTTATGATAAATAATAACTAAATATGTTTAACAATAATAATAGCGTGATTGTTTTTCAACCATAGCATGTTGCTCTTGGAAACATATTTAGAGGCAACCATAATATGGTTATGGCTTCATGATGAATGACTAATTTAACGATGATAATGTTGTCGGTGACATTAATATGCTTGAACTAAACATATTATTTTTTAAATTTTCTTTAAACATAGTTTTGTTGGAGGTGACCATAAAGTAATCAAATCGACTGGACTTAATCAATAAAATAATTACTTTTAAAAAAAATGTTTTGCAATCAATATCGGGAAATGGACAGCATGATTTCAAATTTAAATTTTTGTACTGTAATTGAACAATCACTTAAGGTACCAAGGCCATGACTTTCTTTATTTGACTCTACAGTCTACTGTTGGTCCAGGCCTTCTTAATAAATGATCTTGTACGTTCTGCCTCCAGTTTGAAACACCATTGATTTTCCCATCTTCTTCCACCAGTACTTGTCATCTGGCTGGAGCGTTTGATATGCAATGTTGTTTTACTAAGATTAAACATTTTTTGAAATAGTTTTTAGAGCCGGCAGACTAAATGCGATAAGCTAAACGATTAAATGCCGCAGAGAAAACGTATTTTTCGATATGGTCACATCCAACAAAACTATTTTTAGGACAATATTTTAAACTAAAACTAAAATTTCTTATTTTTCTACCCATAGTGCTTTGATCTCTTTTATTCAATTATATCGCTTTTTTATTTTATGAACACACATCATTCTCATCACCATCATCATTAACATTGATGCCTTTTAATGATGCCCTCCAGTTTGAAAAGCGGACAAAATCAGCCAATATCGCGTAGGAAATACTACGTTGAATAAGAACAAAGTGTTACATATGCCCGATATCTTGTTATTTTAGTTGTTACCTTCATTTGCGATAACGTCTACACATTTTTTTTATTATAGTTTCATTCTTCTTTTTGTTCTGAGTTCTTACAAACTGTCATTAGTTTTGCAAAGAAAAAAAAAGCCTTCATTCTTGCCGACACGCCTGAAAGCTGACAAAACTTATAGAACTTTGCTCTAGAATTTATTAAAGGTGACATTTAATGAAGCTTTTTGTAGATTGTTATAGCAACATACAATCTTCTGTACGTCATTAGGTTCCAAATCTTTTTGAAAACTTTAAGGGTGTGTATCATGTACAATTAAAAGAAAGAAAATGTTTCTAAATCAAGAGAAAGACTTAAGTTGCAACATTTTTGACAGCAGACATTCTGATATTTTGGTAACATTATTGTATTTAAACTCGCTTTAAATTGAAAGCTTAAGCGCTTTAACTAAAATTTGTTAAATAACTTTGCAATAGAGTATCTAATCAAATTAAATTAAAGATTTTTATCAGTTAAATCTGTGTAATTTATTTTAACATCTAAATGGTTATAAAAAAAACCAAAATCGATAAGATCATCAATGTTTTGTTGTCATTTCAACATGTTTAACTACTTAATTATTGTCATTGTTATTTATGTATTTTGTTGACTAGTTTTTTATTTATTTTTAATTTAATTCATTATTATAAAATTTGTTAGCAAATTCCTCATAAATCTTTTTCACAATAAAGTGTTAATAAAATAAAGATAAAATATAAAAAAAAGTTATCCACTATCAGTCAATTAAATCAATTACCATGTTAAAGTTATTCAGTTGTCGTTTGTCTTTTTCAGTCTCTCTAATACAAATAGACAATGGAATTGCAGGATCAATATCTTGATTATTAAAATATTTTTATTTTATATTAGTATATTTCTTAGAGTTGTGATCAACTCATCCAGCTACCGGGCCTAAAGATAATACATATCGTTGGTCTCGTGTAGAAAGGTATTTTTGTCGAAATTGAGTTTTTAAGTGTTTCCAATACACAAAAAATTTTAATTAAATTGAAATAAAAATTGTGACATTTATTAAAAAATCAATTACATTTGCACCAGTGAACAAATTAATAGTATCAATTAAATATTTATACTTTTATTAGTTTCAATAAATTTTACTTAAATAATAATATAAACACTAGAGTGGGTCACTGATGAATGAAAAAAATAAAAGTTCTCGAATCATATTCTAATAAAAACAAATAAAAATTGCTTAGAATTAAGTGTTTTTGAAAAAAGGTAGTTTTTAAATTTGAATATTTTATTCACTATCATTTACACTGTGCTAGTTGAAAAATAGACAAGCCGGGCGGGCATAAGGCATTTTTACATAATTTGAGTACTCTGAATCCAATGGTGTTAACCGTTTTTTTTAGGTTACCTCTTGTTTTTGAGATACACCGTTATTGCGAAAATGGAGGAGGTTGCACAACATACCGACCCCTTTGCGCGAAATTATCGTGTATGCCAATTTTTTTGAAATTGAGTTTTTTATGCAATCTTGTTCTACATTCAAAGAGACGTCACCTGACTAAATATTGTAGGCGAATTTCACTTCGATGCTCCAAAAAGCACATGTATATTTTAATTTTATTGCAAGCAAAAGCAGAGAAAAGTAGAAAAATGGCTGTCCTGTAAAATTTGGTTTTTGTAACATACGATAATTTCGCGCAAAGGGGTCGATATATTGGCGTTACTCAAAAACGGGTTAGTCTATTAAAATTACTAGAAAAAAAATAATTCCGCAATAAAATTTCCTTAATGAAAGGTAAAACTCTTTTCTAATATGCGCAGTCGTTTTCGAAACAAATTTCGGAAAAATTCATAAAAAATTAGAAAATGCAGCTACACACGTAAAAAAATCAATGTAAATTTGTTCAAAACAAGGTTGATTTGACATTTTTCAGTAGTGATTTTGCTTCATTGTTGTTTAATGTTAATTTAACATGATTGTACAATAACTTGCGAACAACATTTTTTTCTTTTAAAATAGTTATTAAAGTAAGAGGGAAAAAAAAGTGCACCGGTAGGCTAGCTGGTAGTGAGCTAGTCTATCAGCGCCGGGGTTGCGGGTTCGATTCCCGACAGAGACTCTGGTTTCTTTCCTGCAGACAAGCTAAGGGCTTCGCGGGAATAGCTTAGAAAATTAAAAAGAAAAAAAATTAAAGTTATTTCTAGTTGAAACAACGTGAATTTTATGTAGAATCAAATTGGTTGAAGTGTGATACAACAGTGTGAAGCAGCTTTAGAGACAACAGATGCATTTATTAAAGAATAATTCAAAACACTTACGCCTGTAACACATGTTTCACTTATTTTGTATCTCCTTTGTTAACAGAAGCATCAGCAGAATGGCCCGATATGGTTTTCGTCATCATTCTACTTTGAAAACTTGATGGACTATTTAACTAAATAATTTTAATTAAAAGAATACGGGAATTGTCTTCTTTTTATAACATATTTTTAACATGAAAATAAAAAAATGTACATACTTAAGTATGTATGCATGTTAATTTAACAAGATAACAAGATAAACTTTTGATTTTAATATAAAACAGGGGCCTGATTCTGGCAGTCGTGATCGTGTACTTTCTCGATACGAAAGCAATTTAATATCTAATTATTTCAGTCAATACTGAACGAATCGGAATTATTTTTCCAGTGTTGTAAAGCATTAATTTGAGTTTCACAATACTGACAAAATAATTTCGATTCGTTCAGTATCGACTGAAAGAATTAGAAACAAAATTGCTTTCGAGTCGATAAAATACTCGATCACGACTGCCAGAATTAGGCCCCAGGTTTTAATGGATTCAATATTGAACAATGTTATTTTAACAGTGAATAATATTAAAAAAACGAGATTTAAGGTTATTTTAATATTTTTAATTTAAAATTAATATGAAATAATGATAAATTTAAATAATGGGCATACTTTTGCAGAAATTTAACATGATTCTCAATCAACATTTCGCCATGTTATTTTAACATTGGTATTTTTTCAAGTTTCGTCTGTATTAAACCTTCTCGTGATTTTTTTTATCGAATGAAGTCATAGATGGTTCTGACAATTTTTTCACGAACTTAAAATACAGTAAATTGCTTTTCTGCAATACAATGCTATTCTTGTTATATTCAAAATTTAACAAAATTGAAGTTCAAGCCCGGGCTCTTACACTAAAAAAAAAAAATAAAACATATTTACGCTATTAAAAGTCGATACGAGAAAAAAAATTTTGACCCACCCTAATAAACACAATTAAAGAATTAATTAATGTATTTTTATAATATTGCAATTTTACTTATGTTAAAACACGTTTATTTTTTTGTTTCGTCGTACACCAAAATATAAAAAAATTATTTTTGCTTGTGTACCCTATTTGGGAGCCAGGGGAAATCGTGAACTGGCCTTAACAAAGTTATGTTATGATGCTAAGATTAATTTTAAAGTTTTATGTGACGAATATTGTTTAGATATCTTTATCTATATGAGATTTTTGGGGACGAAGACTATATTCCGGAAAGAAGCTTGTATGGGGGCTATGTGAAATTTTGGATATCGCCCTATTTTCAATAGGCTGGTTCCTTTAGAACCTGTGTACCAAATTTCTGCAGACTATTTCTAAAATTGAGACCTGCACTTTGCGCACAATGTTTACAAGGACAGCCAGTCCGCCGGACAGACATCGTTAATTGTACTCAGAAAGTGATTCTGAGTATATCGGTATACTTAAAGGGCTTCATCCGGTGCCATATTTGCGCTGTTTTGTGGCCCATGCACTTTTTAAACAAATCCGTTGTGTTTGGTACAGGGTCTCTATGCTCGCCTGACCCGATTTAGCATCTATTATAGATGTGGATCTTATAGTCACACCGAGTACACAGAATAACCTTGGTGGTGTGAATATTTAGGTGTTTATTATGCCTTGGTTTTGAATAAATACCGCTGATTGAAAACGTTCAAAAATTGGCTCTTCTTCAGTTTAAAAACAATCTGCATAAAGTATTGCCTCGAAATCTTCATGTTAATTTTTTTTTTGTGACCACAACCTCGAACGATGCATAAATTGGGGGGACATCATCGAGTAAGTGCAAAAAAGTTATTTCTGACGCCTTTCTAGCAATGTTTACAGGCCTTACCAACCATCTCCTTTCCAAACTCTGTCGTGCAAAAATGATGAACATGATTTTTCAAATATAATAAAACTGCTCTTATCGCCCTAATTGTTTTTTTATCTTAAAAAAATGCTGATTCTTTGGCTATTGCTTAAGTGAGAATAAATGACAGATGTTCACCCTCAAAAAGTCCATATAAGTTATTAAAGACACAAACCCAATGTAAATGACACGCTGTTATGAATCTCGCTGTTATAGAACCAATATTTGATACTTAATTTGTTAATTTTCTTTCAAACTCGTGAATATGAAATTCATTGTGTAATAAAAAAATAAAAAATGTAGTATTAAAAAAAATTAGAAAACTATAATAATATTTTATTCACATTCCATTTCTTTCCATTTAGTTTTCAAGTCCGCTTTTTTTATGTGTTTTGTTTGCATTTGATAACTATATTTCGATACTAGTTAATATCTAGTCACAAAAGCAGTCAAGTAAAAACAATATTTTAACTTCCAAATCAAAAAACAATTAATCATTCATTTTGTTACAACATCGCTAACACGGCAAACGGCTTTAAAAGTTCACAATCGAATATAAAATACTATTTAAATTGCATATTTAAGAAAAAGGCATCAAACATTTTGATAAAAGTTCATCTAAAGTTTGAGGGCCATTATTATGAATTGGCGGTAGTTGTTATCAGGCAGATAACAGACGCTTTTTGGCAGATACCGCATTTCTATCTGTAAATTTTATCGTAACTTGAATTGCAACATGTTGCTTGAGGAAGTTATATAAATGGTCGATGCAACATATTTGTTTTTAATTAAGCCTGGTACTCTGTTCAACATTTCACGTGAAATGCTGTCAAAATGCATATGAAAAAAAACTTGTGCGGAATATCTATGAAATAATGTTGATAGAGTTGTACTCTGTTTATTTTGTGAAAAAGTTCCGAAATGTTTCTGGCAACATTTTTTTATAACTGCGAAATAATGTAAGCTGCCTTTATTTCACGTGGAATTTTAAGCAAAAGCAAAAAAGTATGAACTTAATATTAAATAAGAAATTAAAAATTAAAATAACACAACCGGTAACAGTTTTTTATCCGTATTTACTTTTTTTTAATTAAATTTTTTATTAAAAAAAATAATTTTAGTAAAATATATGTGGCGTTTGTTTACGTACATGAAACAATGTAGCATACTTTGAAGGAATAAAAACGTCAAATTGTACAAACTCGCAAGATTGGTAACATTGAGAAATGTCAAAATTTTCGTGTGGAATAATCAATGTTGCTCAACATTTTTCACAAATTTGAACAGAGTACTAGGCTTTACATATTAAAAATTTTAATGTTTTGAAAGAATGTTTGGCCTCATTTATTTTGAGTATTTGAAAATTTATATTTATTTTGATAATGATACCTTGCAAATGAAATCTTGCAAAAAAAATATTAAAATAGTTTTTTGCTATGTCTAGCAGTGTAATAAGTTTTATTTTGTGATATTAACACCATGTTAAATCACACTTACACTTAACAATAGTAGTGGAAAAGCTTAATTTGTCAAATATTTAATAAGTGTGACCATAGCTAAAGAAGGAATTAACAGACGATTTTTGTAATATTTACCAATGAAAATTTTTGTTCTCAACATTTAAATTAGTGATTAATGTTGCTAAAAAAAAGTTATTTCTCTTTAATAATTGCTTCATCAGTGTTTTGCTAAGAAAAAAAAAACAACAACAAATATTAAGGCCAAATTTTACCAATTCTATTTAAATATTAATTCAAATCTAATAAAAGTTTTTCATATAATGTTATTTTTACTTGACATGAAAAACGAATTTTAAACATAAATTGTCATATTAATAGAATGGATGAAATAGGGCGGCCCTAATAGCAAAAATGATGTAACCAACAACATTTTAGATTTTTGTTTTTTGATGAAAATCGATCATTTTTGATCTTTGCATCATCTCTAAAAATCTGATATCTCTGTGCAGCACCGTTACGAAATAAGAGCAAAAGCAATTTCAAACTAAACCCTAGACTTGAAGCAAAAGTATTTAAAAAAAACCTTCACCTGTAAAATTTTATTTTTGTTGTTTACATCATTTTTGCTACAAGTATAAGGGCTCGAGGGGCTCTTATAGTGTTTTCTTTTCTGACAATAATGTTCCATATATGCTACCATTCGTGCGGGTTTTTGTTCTATTCTAAAAATATATGCAAAAATGTGGGAAGTTGTCGTTTTCCTTTCTAAATATGTTGCAACAATAAATGGCAAATTTGTTCCATTTCTTACCCGCAGTTATAACTGAGTGTGAGATAATACCCTTTTTTGCATCTGCGTAAAGTACTTTT
This sequence comes from Pollenia angustigena, assembly GCA_930367215.1. Lineage (NCBI taxonomy): Eukaryota > Metazoa > Arthropoda > Insecta > Diptera > Polleniidae > Pollenia > Pollenia angustigena. The sequence goes on from OV884056.1 coordinate 198,848,408, forward strand.
TTATGCAAGCAAGTATTTTTGTTTCTTGTGTTTGCGGACAATTTACGTTATATTGTGGTTTTTAGTTATATTGTGATGGATATAAAAACTTTTTGTTTTTCGTTTGTTTTACTTTTATTTAATAATTATATTTTTTTTTTTTTGTCGCAACATTTTTAACAACAGCTGACATTAATTATTGAAAATCAGTGCTGTTAACGCTTATTGGAATTGTAAGAAAATAGAATGTTGAAAATTGCTACAAGCGTGGTAAATATCGCTTTTAGTACAAACTTTGCATTCAATATTTAACACGCTAAATACACATTCGTGTTGAGTGTAAAACGTAGCAATTATTTTGTTCCATTGTAATTTAGAAAAATGTATCACTTTGTAAGGGTTCGTGTAACCTAATAAATATATTACACAACCATAATGCATCATTATTTTTTAGAAAAGAAAACACCATAAGTGATCTAGATGTGTCTTAGCAACATTAATGCTCTTATCTGCATAAACAATAAAAAAATGTATATCAACATGTTGTTTTATCTTTATTAATTTTAATCCCTGTTAAATGTTTATATTTTTGAACAAATATACTTTAAAAACTTTGTCCCATTAACTTAAGTAAAGCCCCTAATCCTTTAAACTTTACCTAGGTGTATGACAAGTATGTCCAACAAAAATTTTAAACGATAAATATCAATCACATTTAACACGTGAACAGACACACCCGTTAGTATGTCTTATTTTTTTGTCTTTATTTAATTTGTTTATGAAAAGGGTTGATGATGGGGGGTTTGAAAGGGGAAGTTGGTATCTCCTCCCAAACATTTCATTTAAGTCAAGACTGCAAAGTCTAGTTTGCTTTGTTTTGTGTTTTTACATTTAATTGTACATTTAATTGGTTACGGCTTTCAGATGGTTGTACTACTCGTTTGCAAAAATGCACAACATGCTGAGTACGGGAAAATATTGCAGTACTAGTAAATTTATGTTAAAACAATTTTAGTATTTTTTTTTTTCTTTCTTGCTGTTTTACGTATTTTAGCGATACAATAATTGCTGGTGATTGGTTGCTCTCGTTGAACTGCCCGCGAAGTTGAAAGGTGTTGAAAATTCATAAATAAATAAATTCAATTAAGGATGATGAAAAAAAACATAGTAACTGGGTAAAAATTTCGTTAAAAATTTAATTAAAAGGTCGATACCTAATAGAGTATTGGATTATGTATTCAAATGTTATTCATGTGCAGTTTTCAATATTTATTTTAGTAATTCGCTTCTATTCACTTCTTTTGTAATTTATTGATTTTTGCTTATGTTTTGTTCTCATTTTTTTCCGAATATATTTAGTTTTCAAATATATTTACGGCAAGTTTGTTGTTTTTTATTTTTTTGTGTTTATTTAATATTTTTCTTTAAAAATGCAATTGCAAGTGAAAATTGATGCGAAAGTTATTGGGTTGAAATTACTCGCAAACAACAAAAAACACGTTCAGCATCTAAAATGGAATTGGCGAAGATCAAAATATTTTTTTTTTATATACGTTTTTCTGAATGTTGTTGTTTTGTTCTTGTAATCATATATCATCTGGTTAATCATTTTATTTTCAACGAAATGCAATAACAAATACAATATCCGAAACAGCAACAACAACTTTTAAGACCTCCCAAGCTCTTTAATTTTTAAGTCAAGTCAGCAAAAGACCGTTCGTTGTTGCTTGGGAAGAGGAGCAAATGATTTCCGATTAACCCTTAAATGGTGCAAATGCCACACTTATTTGCCAAAGTAATTTTTGAGAATACATAATTTTTAATTAATAAGATTTTGCTTGTTGTGCTTAATTCCCAATTTTTATTCCTGGTAAATACACTGAAATTTATTATTGAAGGATAAACTAGTTCCTTTGCGCCTTTTACTGGTTGGTTAGGCCAGATAATCAGGGAACATTTACCCAAAAACTTAAGAAAAGATAAAGATGTTAGATATGCAAATAAAACTGTAGAGTGAATGAGAATTACTAACACTAAAATTATATTTGCTAACGATATCAAAGCCCAAACAAAATGCCAGCAATAAACAGTGAGATTCAGGGGTGTTCTGCAAATCGAAAACGCAAAACCCAAGAATTTGGAAGTTGTTATTTATACACTTTTAATTTTATTTTTGTTATTAAATTCTGTTTAATAGAGAAATATTTGTGTAATATTTGTCTTTAAATTCTTTTATTACAGAAATCTTATTGAAAAACGACGCTTAAAATTTTTGCGTTTTGGGTTTTCGATTTCCAGAACACCCCTGTTTATCTTTTCTTACATTCTCCAATACAATTGGTTGGAATTCTCCCAACATTAATTGTAGTTGTAAGCTGCCAAAAATAATGTTTTACAACATTAAGGTCCATTTTCACGACTTACCTTTAAATATCGTAATAGTTAATGGTACCTTTAGCACTAGTGAGGAATAAAGTTACCTTCAACTATTTTTCGTTTTCACAACTTCTCCATAAAATAAACTTAACATTTTTAAAAATGTGGCAATACTAAAGTAAATACCGATTATTTTTGCCAAAATAAGAATACGAGCTGGCAACAACGTACTTTCTTTTACTTTTCTAATTTTAACTTTGTGTGTGCACAAATATTTTTTAATAATGGCAAATATTAATGAAATACAGCGTACACGCGAATTTAACGGCGGGGTGCAATAACGCCTTAATAAATAAGGCCTTTAAGGCTTTATTTCACTTTCAATTGAGAAATAAGACCTTTTTTGCGAAAAAGGCTTTACTGCTCAATTGAAAGTGAAATAAACCCTTAATTGTAATTTAGCCAATGGTGCAATAAAGACTTTATTTTATATTTTTTGATTCTTTTGTTACACTGTTCAATTTATCGATTTTTGTTGTTGTTGGTAGGAGCATTTCGACCGATTAGTAGTTCCAATATCTTTAAACAACTCCTAATAATACATATTGCTCATAATGAACATGTAAGTAAATATTTCCGGTGGCATGTCATAATGACCATGAACATTGTGACACACGAATAGTGACATAATGTCCATGGACTTTATGCACTACGTAGGAAAAAGCCACCTAAATCTTCACTTAGGGGTTTTCTCCTCCATGGGACGCGGCAGGTGGCTTCGCTGAAGTTTTCCTGCGCGCGACTCATTATCAACCGTAGTGTGACGCGCGATGGGAAACTTTATTCAGCGAAGCCACCTGCCGCGTCCCATGGAGGAGAAAACCCCTAAGAGCGGCCGCAGGCCGCCACGCAGAAAAACTTTATAAAGCAAAGATTTTCAATATTGTTGCAGTTAAATTAACATTTGTTTTTTTTAATTATTATTGTTCTATTATTTTTTGTTAATATGAAATTTTTTATAATTGTTCAATAAAATATAATAAGAATAAGAAATTTTATTGCTTCATTTAAAAAGAAATTTAAGTGTAATAACCCCTGTACGACTTTATTTCACTTTCAAAGTGCAATAAAACCTTTTTGGAAATAAAGGCCTTATTTAACTTTCCATTGAGAAATAAAGCCTTAAAGGCCTTATTTCTTAAGGCGTTATTGCACCCCGCCGAATTTAACATTTTGTATATTTTATTTGTCAAAATACGAGTTTGTTATTAATTTACAAAATATACTTCTACTTGGAGTTGCCATATATAAAAATATGTGAATATAATATGGCAATCTCAAATCTAAACCTTACGACAAAAGTTAAAGGTAGAACGTTTCTCTCTTTACCTTATCCTTCACTTTTAGATTAAAGGGAACTTGTGATAATTAAAAACGCATTATCTGTTCGATAACTTCCTACATTTAGCTATCGTTAAGTCGTGAAAACGGGCCTTAAAGTTACAATTAAAAGCCTGGTACTTTGTGCAAAAAAATTTTTTTTTTATCAAAACTTTATATTAAACATTTTGTAAAAAAAGATACGAAATATTTCTGGCAAACTTTATTTTACAACAACGAAATAATTTAATTTACACTTTTATTGCTCGAAATTTTAACCAACAGCTAATCCATTTTGTGTTTAGGAATATGATTTCTAATTTGTGCTAATATGGTGTGCAGATATACATTTTTATTGAGTTAATATTCGGTTTATTGACAAAATTATCTTTCTGTTCACACATACACAATTTAGCTAACTCAATTAGCAATTAACTCTAGCAAAATGCAAACAATTTTTGACATCTTTAAAGAATAAAGAAAAATGCAACTGGCTTTTGAGCAGACCTAATGGAAGGGTGTTTGTATTGTTGGCATTTCAGTTGACAAATGTCAAAACACTAAATCGAAATTTTATGTGGATTATTGAGCTCGATACTGACATTTATTGCGCAAAACTCAATTAAAGTGCATGTCTGAACACGGTATAAGGCTTGAGTTAGTAACATGTTGCTAAAGCTGAAAATATGACTTTAAAAAAAAATACTTATTACAATTTTAACACTTGCCCTTAGAGGGTTAACCTTTACATGCGGTCCAGTATCTTCTTGCTCTCCCATACTCGCATAAATATTAAGAGCAACAGCACGCATGTATTCACATTTTTTCATATGCATATCCACAAGCAATTTTATGTAACATTACAAAGTTTATGTTACCGTACTTTGTTCAATGGTCAGTTGGCCTTATAAAAATTTGTATTATTTGTAAATTTGAGATTATATTTTTTCAGCATTTCTCTATATATGCACATTGTTCGAATCCGCACAGTCCTCTGACTGACTCTGTTAGCGACTTGTTTAATCGCGTGATTTACGATCTCAACATTGAAATTGTGTAACGAGCAACCGTAAACTAAAACAGAAATAATAAAAATTAAAATAAATACAAACCAAAACAAATTCATTGAATACAATATGTATGATAGGTTTCTTAGTTTGGTTTGCCTTTACGAGCTAAACATTTGACTTAGCTGCCTGCTTTATTGCCATCCAATTGGTGGGACTTAGTTTTCGTTTTTTTTTTTTTAATTTTTATTATTTTATCATTTGATCCTCATCGGTCGCACGCATGAGCAATAAAATTTTATACATTTATATGTATAAAAAAAATATAAATAACTTCAAATATACATACGTTTGTATACGAAAATGTCTAAATTGAGTTAAAAACAATAACAAAAACGTCCATTCATAAAAAAGAGGCTTTTCTCGTTCAACAAAATTTTAACATTTTTTTTTTTTTTTTTTTTTTTTGTTTTTTTGCTTGAATTGCTAAACGATTTTAGGGTATTTTTAGTTGGAAGGTTATTTTGAGACACTTCGATAAAATAAGATATACAAAAAAACATAGATACTTAAAGTTGCTGGCAACATCTTGCAAGGGATATGCTTTAAAAGCATTAAATTTAACTTTCAGCTCAAATGTTTTCAGTTGACAAAGAATATTAAACATTTTAGGAAAATCTCTAAAAATACATAAAATTCTTTTCAAAAGTTGCTCGCAGCATGTTGCTAAAGAAATGCTTTTATTCAAATAGTCATATAAATATTTAACAAATCTAAATTAAAACTTTTATAAACACCACAAAAAAGAATGTAGACAGAATTAAATTTTTATCCAAAATTTGCGCGCAACATGTTGCTAAATAAATGCTTTTATTCAAATAGTCATATAAATATATAACAAATCCAAATTAAAACTTTAATAAACACCACAAAAAAGAATGTAGACAGAATTTTTTTTGCTTAAAGTAGTTCGCAAAAGCTTCCTTTACGACCAACAGAAAACACATTTTTAAAACTATTGTAGCTTTTATCTCTTGCTCTGCATATTTTGGGTCAGTGTGACCTTTTCTTGTTGGCTTTCATCGTAAATATTTTAGCTCTACATAAATAAATCTAATAAATCACTTTGATTTGTACCAGAAACATCCCACAGACCACAAAAAAATAAATTTGCAAAAATGATGTTATATGTTCGGTTTATATTAAAACAAAACATTGTGGAATAAAAAAACGACAAAGAAGTCAAAGATTTTAAATTTGGTTTACTTAAGAATCTTTTTTTTTTACGTTTCTTATTTATGCCGAAGATTTATGACTGTGATTTGATTAGTATGGCGTGTGAATATTTTAAATGTTGAAAAAAAAAATGTTTAAGATATCCATCCAAGTTTTTTTTTTGTTTATTTAAGGTTAAAATCAAGAATTTAACTAGAAACTATCATACAAAGAGCATTAACAAATCCTATGGCTTTTTTAAACATTTCAAATAAGGATTTGCTTTAAATTTTGCTTAGCAACATGCTGACCGCACCAAAATTTTAAGATAAAGCCTAGTACTCTGTTCAAATTTGTGAAAAATGTTGAGCAACATTGACTATTCCACACGAAAATTTTGGCATTTATCAATGTTACCAATCTTGCGAGTTTGTACAATTTGACGTTTTTATTCCTTCAAAGTATGCTACATTGTTTCGTGTATGTAAACAAACGCCACATGTATTTTACTAACATTATTTTTTTTTTTAAAAAAAATTAAATAAAAAAAAGTAAATACGGATAAAAAACTGTTACCGATTGTGTTATTTTAATTTTTTATTTCTTTTTTAAATATTACGTTCATACTTTTTTGCTTTTGCTTAAAATTCCACGTGAAATAAAGGCAGCTTACATTATTTCGCAGTTGTAAAAAAAATGTTGCCAGAAACATTTCGGTACTTTTTCACAAAAGAAACAGAGTACAACTCCATCAACATTATTTCACAAGTTTTTTTCATATGCATTTTGACAGCATTTCACGTGAAATGTTGAACAGAGTACCAGGCTTAACAAAAGAAACACATACACTGTGTTGTTGTGCATGTGTTGCCAGTACTTTTATTATTTTATTAGGCAAGCTCATAAGAAAATATTGAAAATTTAGTCTGCATAAGTCGATAGCGCTCGCCATTCACCGTAACGGCAGCTCCTTGCTTTCTTCGAAAGATCGTGTTAACCTTACCAAACAGTCAATTTTAATTGGATTTAATGGTGATTCGTAAACGGCTTGAAGGTTATCTTCGCTCCAAATACACCAATTTTGTTTAATGAAGTACCCATTCAACCAGAAATGAGCTTCGTAAAATGGACAAAGAGCTTTATGAACTTCGCAAATAGATTTATTTTTTCAAAGTAAATTTGCACAATCTCTTCCGTTAAACGATTTAAAATAATGGCACTGGCAAACCTAATTGAACGGAAACGTCACACAGTTTGACACTCTCAGCTGTCAAACCATAGTTATCGATATTGAAAGTTCTCATTCAGCAAAAAAACCTATACAAAATAAAAACTACAAAAAATTGGCGGCATGAAATAACTCCCCACGAAATAACTCCCCAAAAAAAAATGAAATTACTCCCCAAAAAAATATACAGGAAACAACAACAACGTTTTTCGGGGACTTATTTAATTTTTTTAGGGACTTATTTCATTATTTATTTTAGGGAGTTATTTCATATGAAATAACTCCCCAAAAATTTAAAATGAAATAAGTCCTCAAAAATTTTTTTGGGGAGTAATTTCATTTTTTTTTTTGGGGAGTTATTTCATGCCGCCGGTCAAGACAACTCTCTCATTTCAATTTTGAAGAACTTTTCCATTTTACATTGATTAATAGTTTTCTTATTTTTATAATTAAGAGGTAATGATTTTCCCTTTTACTAAAGTTAAGTATTGAAATCTGGCTTCGCATACTAAAGTTTTTCTGCTTGGCGGCCTGCGGCCGCGCTTAGGGGTTTTTTTCCTCCAGTAGGACGCGTGCGTCACAAGAATAAAAAAATGTTTTTCAATGATAACTAAGGATTCTCCCTTTTACAGAATGTTTACACCATGCGTAACAATATTCTGGAAAAATATGGCTTTGCCTCTCATTTGGGGAAAAAAATATGGCTTTATCTCTCACTTCGCAAAATTGAGCAATAAAGCCATCATGGCCTTACCTCCCATGGTAAAAAAGCACCCCCCTATTTTGAATTGATTGGATGTTTTTAATACTTTTTGGGGATTTATTTCATTTTAGGAAATGGGGACTTATTTCCGATGAAATAACTCCCCAATTTTTAGGAATTTATTGATAAATTATTGGGGTCTTATTTCATTTTAAGAATTGGGGAATTATTTCATATGAAACAAGTCCCCAAAGAAATGGGGTGTTATTTCATATTAGTTTGGGGAGTTACTTCATTCCTTTGGGGACTTATTTCATTTCTGAATTGGGGACTTATTTCATTTTATTTTTGGGGAGTTATTTCGTGGGGAGTTATTTCATGCCGCCCAAAAAATTATCAGATGTTCCTAAAGTTTCCGTGCGAAATTATATGAATTGCACACAATGTTTTCAGAAACATTTCGTATGTTTTTCTCAATTTAAACAGAGTACAACTCTATCAACAATTTTTCGTATGTATTTTATAGATTTTTTACATTTGGGGGATTCATGAAGTAGTCATAAAGTTGTACGTCTTAAACTTATGTCAAGCAAGATATATGACTTCTGTAGCCTACTTAAATTTCTATTATACAGTTATGACGAATCGATGAACAAACCATTAAAATTTTTATTTTGTTTCAAGCTCAACAAAATATTTTTAAAACAATTGTAAAATATTATTTAGGACATTATGACGATATGACTTGATAACACACCTTGTGAATCCCCCAATTGAGTTTGACAACATTACGCATGAATTACTAAACAGAGTACCAAGCTTAACATTGATTTTTTTATCCGACACAATCGCTAAATCTAACAACTTTTTTTCTATTTCGTTTTGTGGCTTGTTATCTTTATAAAGTATAATTTTGCATTGACCATGTTTTGTTTATTGTTATTTATTAAACAATGTTAAATGGATACAAAATGATTGTCACAAAGTGTCACTAATGAATCTAAATTATGATTATTAAAAAAAAACTGAAAATTATTTTTATTAAAATGTCTGCAGTATTTCAAACAACAGCACACCAACAACAACAGCTACAAAGACTGTGTGAGTGCTAAGCAACAACTGTTGCAAGCAAATACAAGCTAATAAACAATAATTTTTAAGGCATTCATAAACATAGTTAAATGCAAATGTAACACCATTGAATCATACAACAGCATTAGAAAAAAGTCATTCAGTAAGAAAGAGAAAAACATGGTTATATATAAATTACAAATGCAGCAAAAAAAAAAAAAAAAATATTGTCACGCAGTGTATGACAACAAATGAAAAAAAAACAACTTGGAGTAAATAACAAGCTTTTAGTTAACCCTTTAAAGGAAAAATTTAAGTTGGTTATTTTATGTGTTTGGTTTATAAAATTTTTTTATAAAACACATGTTGCTAGCAACATTATTTCCTGTTAAATATTTTTTTTTTAATTTGCTGAAACTATCCCTGCGGGAAATTTGTGTCAATTGGTCCCACAGACTGGTCCTGGGAGTTGTGAAAATAGAACAGGTGCAAAAAGAAAGAACTCATGACCAGTGAAAGGAGAACCAATCATGTAACTGGTTTATGGAGAACAAAAAGGTAGAAAAAGTAATGAATTACAGTACAGTCTTCACCGGTGGTGTGATACATTTTTTTGGGACTTTCTAAAATTTGGCTCTTGAATTTAATTGTAGGACTGTTTTATTGAAATAATTCTACATCGTATTGAAATAATACTACATTTAAGTAACTGTCACTAAACACGTCCATTGAGAATAGATATGTGACTGGTCAAATGGTGTCAATTGACCCCATCGAATGACAACCCCATGTAAAAGTGATAGGTCTTATTCATAGAAAGTGTTAAAACTAGAACCGGTCTCTTCCACCAAAGACCTATCACAGGACTACTTTGGTGTCAGTTCGCTTCCCTCTAGGGTATATTCTTATTTTAAACAAAACTTAAACAACATTTAAGTAAAAAAAAAAAAAAAAACTAGCTGCTGCTTTTGATTATTAAAATTGCAACACATGTTGCTAGCTCATTTTTTCAAATTAAATGTTTATTGTTTTAAATTTGCATTTTCGAAACAAAATTTCAGCGAACATTTAAGACTAAAGCCTAGTACTCTGTTCAAATTTATGAAAAATGTTGAGCAACATTTATTATTTCACACGAACATTTTGACATGTATCGATGTTACCTATCATGCGAATTTGTACAATTTGCCGATTTTATTCATGCAAAGTATGCGACATTGTTTTTATGTAAACAGACCCCACATGTATTTTACAAAATAATTTTTTTTAATAAAAAAGGAAGTAAATATGGATTAAAAACTGTTGCCGGTTGTGTTATATTAATTTTTTATTTCTTATTAAATAATCGGTTCATCCTTTTTTTGCTTTTGCTTAAAATTCCACGTGAAATAAGTGCAGCTTACTTTATTTCGCAGTTGTAAAAAAATGTTGCCAGAAACATTTCGTACTTTTTCATAAAATGAACAGAGTACAACTCTATCAACATTATTTCATAGATATTCTGCACAAGTTTTTTTCATATGCGTTTTGACAGCATTTCACGTGAAATGTTGAACAGAGTACCAGGCTTAAATTAAAAAAAAATATATAAAAACCAAATAAAACGTCTACTAGTTTTCAAAGCATCATGTTGCTAGTAAAATTTATTTTGTTAAAAATTTAAATATGGTTTTTAAAACTTAACCCAGATTAAATAAAAAAAATTTTGAAGCGATAAAATGATTATATACATAAGCAGTATGCTGCCGACAACATTATAACAAAGAAACATTTCAATCGTTGTAAAAGCATATACCTCTCGAATCCGTTAATGTTTGTATGACTATTGACAAAAACATTTCTCACGCGCTAATTTTTCAGTAGAAGTATGTCTTTATTGTCACAGCTAGTTAAAACCTCTTAGCAAATTAAAAAAAAAAATACTGCAAAAATACAATAAAATTTCTTTAAGAACATGTTGCTGGTGAATTCTTTTCAGTGTATGTTAACTTTGTTTTTGTTTAATTTATATACCTTCATAAACATATTTACATATAATATTATCTAAATTTTGAAGCAACATATTAAATTTATTTTCCGCCAACATTAAGATGTTTAATTCAACCTTTAACGGGTTAACCTTACAAGACTTTTTGTGCAACAATACTTTAGTAATTGTGACAATTGTTAATAAAAAGCGCAAAAACGTGATTATAAAATATTACATTAGAAGCAACAATAACCAAAAATACATAAAAATAACTAAATTATCAACTGACATGTTTATTAGATAAACAAATGACTTTAAAGAAAGAAAAACAGCTCTTAACATAAAATTGATTTTTAAAAAATAATTTTTTGTTTTTTTTTTATCGTTACAGAACAAATACACAAACAACATGACAATTTTATAAAACACAAAAACCAGTGCAATAAACCTATGAAATTATTAACACAGAACATGACATGTCAACAAGCTCAACAAAAACTCCAACAACAAAAAGAGCCCGTAATTATCAATAATTCTAGCAACATGTATCAAAAATTAGCTGCTAGTAAAGAAAAATCTTCATTTATAAACGATAAAGTTGATGGCAAACAAACCTCAAATGAATTAAAAGATGACACAAATGACAATTTAAACCACAAATCATCATCAGCAGCATCGTCTTCAACACCGTCACAACCCATCCCATCGTTATCAACGACAACGTCATTGTCTATGTCTGCGACATCATTATTAAAATCCTCAAAACCTGGTTCAGCTGCCACTGTACCACGTTGTAGTCAAAGTCTTACAAATCATATTGCTGCTAATAAATACGGAAGCATTAGAGAGACGCCAACATCATCGTCATCAATTTCTGAAGCAGCAACAAATACCGTGACACTTGATGAACAGCAAAATATCTTAAGTAATGTCTTGTTGACTACAACACAACCATCATCATCATCATCATCAACAGAAGCAGTAACAACGTGCTCGACAAAGTTGATGCCTTTTGCTTATAAACAACCAAGTGACACATCAATTGATAACAGTAACAACATTTTAACAGCAACAACAGAGTTAGCAAAAGTAGCTCGTGGTAATACCAACCGCAACAAATTAGCTGCTTTGGATAATTTGGATTTGGCGCTTAATTTGTCCAACTTGCCATTGGAAGGTGATGAAGATGACGATCCATATTTTGAGTTGCAAGAATATTTAGAACGTGTTAAGGTAAGTTAAACAGTTAATGGTTCTTCTTCTTTTATTTGCCTAAAAGCTTAATTTATTATTTTATTGTTGTTTACGGAGGGATAATTTAAAGTGCTTAATACTTTTATGGAAAACATAGACTTTTACAATACCCTGATGGTTTTCCTTCTGTGATTGCTGTATAAAAAATATTCAAAATTAGGTATAAAATTATCTAAAGGAAAAGGTTAATACTAGTTTTATAAGACCCAAGAATGTTTTACTTTTATATAAGAAGGCAACATGTTGATATATACATTTCTCAATAAATCCTAGTACTCTGTTCGAACTTGCGAAAAATTTTGAGCAACATTGATTATTTCACACCAAAATTTTGATATGTATCAATGTTGTCTACCTCGCGGTTTTACAAAACTTCGCTTTTTTATTTGTTTCAAGTATACAACACTGTTATGCGAAGGTAAACAAAAACCAAAAACTTTTCTATATATTAATTTTTTCTTTTATTTAACGCTTGTTATTAAAATTACTGTACAAATTTAGCTTAAAATTTCGTGCGAAACAATATGAGATGTACTTGTTTCTTACGGAAAACAAAAATGTTGCTAGAAACACATATTATGTTTTACGCAATAAAAAGCGAGTTCAACTCTTTTTTTTATGTATTTCGCAGAAATTTTTTATTGAGTTTGACAACATTTTGCACAAAATTCTTAACAGAGCATCCATTTTTAAATTGAAAAAAGGTATATTAAAACAACATAGCTCATATCAGAGAACGGCTTTTTGCGATCGCAAAAAAATCGCAGTAAATGAACACCAACAATTACACTCGCTGGTTTGCAGTCATTCGAATAATGCACATCGTGCTTTGTTATTTATTCCATCGTTTAGCTTCGTTTGTCAATTAAGATGTTTGTGTGTTTGGTCCGACAATGATTGTTTTGGCAAAAAAAAAAATATACAAACCAAAAAGCCAGAAATCAAGCAATTATTACTCATGTAGACATTTAGCAGTTACTATGTAGTACAAGAAAAAAAAATTGAAATGAAACTAAACGCACATATGTAGGTACAAACAATTTCCACAGAAACAGAAGACTTTTTTTATCATCTTAAAAAGTACAGTAGTTCTGTATGTACAATGTATTCTTGTTATTGTTGTTAATTTTAACAAAGCGTCTCATCGAGTGGTTTATTGTTGTTAAGGTTAACAAAGCGTCTCATCGTGTGGACAATCACTACTTGAATGCAAAAGTATAAGAATGTGTGCCTTTTAACTTTACACAAATAAGTTATATTGCGTGCGCACCTGATCCATTTTGTTAAAATGGACTACTCCATGGTATGCAAGCATGGACCATGTCATTGTTAAAAAGTGTTTGTAGTGAGACGCCATGTCTTCGCTTTTTAATGACATGCTTTCGTTTTTAAACGACTTCAAAATCCTCTTGAGTATACCATGGAGTAGTTTTAAAACTACTCCTTGGTGTCCAAAGGTGGGTTATATGGTCCTCTCCTAGGACATCGTAATGTTAAATAGACCAGGTTTTTTCCATACGTTTGGGTAAGTTTTGGGCTACTCCTGATCCCTTGTGGACTACTCTTTACACGCGTGCTTGGACTGGTCCTATTATTTGCAGGGAAGCACTTTCAATAAAAAACGCACACGTGCAAAAATCAAATGTGTACGAAACGATGTAAAAATTACCAACGTTGAACTTTGTTTTGCAGGCAAAGAGTGAATGTAAATTTGAGCGTATGAATAAATCAAGAAAAATAGTGATTTTGCAGTTCTCTGGCTCATATTAGAAGAGCTTAGCAACATGTTACTTATGTGTTTTAAGTAGTACAAGTACAAATACTACGGTATTTTCAGCTTTTAGCTTGAAATGTTGTATATACAAATATGTTAATATTTCGTAAACAATATTTCGATAGCAAAAATATTTTGACAATTGCAAATTTAAATTATTTAGATATTTCTATTTGATCCACACTAATATCGTTGGCAACATTTGCAGCATGTTGCAATGACTAGTTTTTTAATAATAACACAGAGGAAACAATAACAATTGTTATCTGTAGAATGAACTATTAATCTCTAAAATGATCTATACAATTTTTCTATATTTTAAGCCTAGTACTCTGTTCAAATTGCCGAAAAATATTGAGAAACATTTATTATTTCATACGAAGAATTTGACACATACAATGTTGCGTATCTAGCGATTTTGTCGAAATCAACACTTTTATTCCTTCAAAGTATTCGACATTGCTTAGCTTATGAAAACAAACCCCATATTTATGTCACAAAAAAGTACTGTTTTAATAAAAAATAAGGCAATAAGGAAAGTAAAAATGGATCTTTCTCATTTCATTTTAAGTTGTAGCTCTTCCATTTACTTAAAATTAAATTCTACGCGAAATTTATTATAATATTATTTCGCAGTTGTAAAAAAATGTTGCCTGAAACATTTCGCAAATTTTTCACAAAATGAAATTTAATTACCGCATACGATATCGAGCAAAATTTATCGAAATTTTTTATTTTGGTATTATGACTCTCGACATCGAGTGAAATGTATCGTAATTTGAGATGATAGCATTTGATATCGAGTAACCAAAGACATTACATCTCTCTAGTTTTCATTTGATACGTCAGTGTCTGTCGTATGCAGAAAAATACGATAGTTTACTCGATACGATAGCTTACTCGATACCGAATGCGGTTATTAGGCCCCAGATTACAACTCTATCAACATTATTACATAGATCTTCCACAAAAGTTTTCATATGGGTTTTGACAGCATTTCACGCGAAATGTTTAATACAGTAAGTACCAGGTTTAAAAATCAATATCAAAATAGAGACTTAATAAGAAACATGTTGCTAAGCGTCACATTAAGTGTTTTGTGTATTGCAAATGTTAAGTTCAAAATTTTATAAGATTTTTTATATTTATTGTTCCCTTTTATTAGAAGTCTTTTCATTTGAATTTTAACTGCAAAATTTCTAAATTGCCATCAAGATTCTAATGTTTATTGCATTCCATTCAATTCGATTTCCTTAATAAATGTTTAAGATTTTTTTTCACATACAAATTCTTAAAAAAACAGGCGCCAATTTTATTACACATTTTGTTCTTAGTGTAGCCAACCATATGTGGGCAGTTGTGAACAATGTGAATTTTTTTGACGTTGTATTTTTCACACTTGTTTTTTTAGGAATTTTTTCCTTAAGCAAAATCAACAAATTTTGTTAGATCGTTTCTTATTTTATTTCTAAAATATTTATTTTATTTTGCTTTGTCATTTTGTTTATGTATGAATAGTAAAGCAACATGTGTTTGCAACTTTAAGATAATGTTGCACATGTCATTCTGATCATATCACTGGCCTTATCAACACTTCTGTGGAACATGTGAAATATTTTAAATGTTTTGTTTTAGCTTTTTCGGTAAAAGGTTCTTATTTCTTTTTTTTAAGGAATGTGTGTAAATCAAAGTATTTTTAAAAAACTTCTTCAACAATTTTAAGCTGTTAAAGAAATTTCTAATATTTTAAAATAAATTTCTTAGGCTTATAAAAATCTAAAAGAAAAAACTAAACTATAAAATTATTTTTATTTTCAAATTCCTTGAACTTAAGTCTTCAGTTTTGAACATCACTAAAGCTCAACTTAAACTCTAGGCCATTTCATCCTAAGCAAACTTATAATAATAAAATGCGCCAACGCTTATATTTTTAGCTAATAATGAGTTGAGCCGTTAAACATTTTGTAGTTAGAGTTAATTGCACTTTTTTTAACTAAACATGTCTGGTCTCAATCATGTAAAATCGAAAAAAAGATGAAACTTTTCAAAACATACGTAGCAGAAAATTGTGTTTTTTTTTAACTTCACATGTGGTAAAAATACTAAAATATATGAATAATAATTTAAATAAAAATAACGGTCTATTTGTCATAATAAAACTAATAATTTTGCGCTTTCGTTAAGTGTAGGATGTTGAATTTTTATGGCAAATTTATGACACACACACAATTATTTAAAAAAAAAAAAAATAGTAAAATAGTTGTATTTGCAAAAAGTGGAGGTTTTAACTTTCGCTGATCTGTTTTTTGTTAGTGCGTAAAGGGAATTTTTTTTTAACATTTAAGTTTTTCGTTATTGTTGAGTTGAGTTCCCCTGAAACTAATGGTAATTTTTCTTTTCCGCAAAATCGTAAAAACCAATTATAATTTCCAGTATTTATAGAAAAAGGTGATGACACCCATTATTTTTTTTCTTTCTTTTACCTGTATTCATTTACGGTACGTTACTTATTTCATTAAATGTAATTTATAAACATGATCGTATTTAAAGTTTTATAATTTTTGCTATTTTTTTGCTTTTTACAACTTTGAATACACTCGAAATAAAATGTTGGTAAGATCTTTAAAAATCAGCTATTTTACATTATATAATAAAAAACAAGTAAGAGTGCTATATTCGGCTGTGCCGAATATTTAATACTCCGCAATGAGAGTTTAAATATTGCAGAAGTTGGCTTAATATAGGATCTGTGAATTATGCAGAGTAATTTATAATCTCGTAACACTATAGAATATCAAATTGTTCTGAAATAGAATTATATATTATGGTTTTAGATGAACTGAATTTTTATCCAAGAGTGAGTTTTATATGGGATCTACGGTAAATCATGGACCGATCTTCACAAAATTTTGTAGTAAGATTTCCATTAATTTAATGAATAATGGTATTTCTTTTTTTCTGCTTAGAACCCTATTCAGACTCGGCACTTGATTTTAAGTTCGCACTCGGCAATTTAGTTGCGCAATTTTCAATTTCGTTTTTACAAAAATTTTTCCTAATTTTTGGACGTTTCTTTTTTATTTTTTATATCTGTCTTCTTTATATTAATTGTGAAAAGTGATTTGAATTGTAAAATTTGGTTGAAAAAATTATTCTTAAAAATAACTGTATTAAATGCTCGGGCCTTCTTATTGCGGTCCATATATTCAGAACATCTAACATTAGAAATGCATTGATGCTGCTGAACAAAATGAATTAATTGTTCCGTTTCAAATCGCGACCAATTTCTCATTGTTTTATGTAATAATAACGACTTGCCGAGAACAACAAAGTCTTTACTCAAAATTCTTCCCCAAATCCGACATTACCTCTGATATCTACCAGAGAACAGCTTTATGCGATTGAAAAAAAATCGCATTTAATCAACAACAACAAATACACTCGCTTGCGGTCATACAATCAAATATTGCACATCATGCTTTGTTATTTATACAATCGTTAGCCTTGTTTTTTAATAAAGATGTTTGTTTTGGTAAAGAAAAAAAATACAAACAAAAAAGCCAGAAATGAAGCAATTATTACTCATGTATTCATTTAGCATTAACTATGTATGTAGTACAAGAAAAAAAAATTTAAATGAAACTAGACGCACATATGTAGGTACAGACATACAAACAATTTCCATAGAAACAGACTTTTTTATCTTAAAAAGTACAGTAGTTCTGTATGTAGGTACAATGTATTCTTGCTATTGTTGTTCTTATAAAAATAATAACAATATATTGTTGTTAATTTTAACAAAGCATGAGAGTGGTTTATTGTTGGTATTGTTGTTAATGTTAACAAGCGTCTCATCGAGTGGACAATGACTACTTGACTGCAAAAGTATAAGTATGTGTTCTTTTGAATTTATACAGTTGTGTTATATTGCGTGAGCAACAAAAATGCAAATAAAGCACTTTCAATAAAAAACGAATAAATGCAAAAATCAAATGTGTACGAAACGATGTAAAAATTACTTTTGAACTTTGTTTTGCAAGCAAAGAGTGAATGTAAATTTTAGCGTATGAATAAATCAAGAAAAATTGTGATTTTGCAGTTCTCTGATATCTGCCAACCAAGAATGGCGAAACATACTTTTATTTATATACATTTTCCAAAAGCATTATCTTGCTAGCCTCATGTATGTATGGTTGCTATTAAATGTGGCTCAAAGAAACATCTGAGAGGAAAATTTCCAATACTACAATATGTTGCTAACCAAATTTAAAGCACATACCGTCAGCTCAGAATTGGTTTGACCTACCGACCATTTTTGAAAAAATTGTGTTAGGTATGGGGTATATATATTATGAATACCCCCTTTTTGAATCCAAAATCAGTTTCGCGATATTTTTGTGGTTTCTGATATATAAAGCATTCATTCAGGACATTGCATGTTGAATCTTATGTTTTGAGGTCAAATATTAACGATAATTAAAAAATACCAGTTGTAGAACCAAAAAGCTGATGAAGTTATTAAATTTCCCGTATTTCCCATTTTGGTACTATTTTTCCCCCCATTATAGTATTAAAAATTGCAAAATGCTTTGTAAAAAGTACCAAAATTATTTACGATTTTCACCCCTTAAACGTTCGAATTTCGAAAAAGTACCAAACTCGTATTCGTATTTTTTTGATAAGTTTCGAATGTGGTATAAACTTTATTTCTAGGTTTATTGGATCAAAAGATAGATGGGCTGACAAAAACGTACCAAAATTCAGGCTTTACCCGTTTTCACCCTAAAAGAGCCGAATTTCAAAAATGTACCACACACCTGTCCACTTATTTTTCAAAAGAACAACGACATGTATTACAGTTTTTTGTATCTCTTTTAGTTTTGGAGATAAAAGGTTTCCGAATTTACCCTTTTTTATCCCATAAACATTCGAATTTTTAAAAATCCCGTATTAGTGGATCGATTTGGGCAGAGATCCACCTCCGGTCAAAATTTCAAGTCTTTAGCTTCAGGCGTTTAGGCTGTACGATGATGAATGATTTAGTCACTCACGCAATAACTATACGTATGCAGCACAAAAAGCCACTTTTTTAATTTTTTTTTAGAAAAGTGGCGTATGCGGCACAAAACAATATTTTTTATTTTCAAAAAAATACTATTAAATTCTAACTTTATTCATGAAAGTGCGCAAAAATTTACATTTTTCTTCAAAACATATACCGGAAGCAGTGGTAAAAATATAGAAAAATTCTATGGGGTACATTTTGAGAAATCTTCATGTAAATCTTCTTTGTCGGTTTTCTCCACTGCGACTTTTTGGCATATGCGCCAAACCAATTATGAGCTGACAATATACTGCAATACATTTTGTAGAAATAAGCCTAGTTCTCTGTTCAAATTGGTGTTAAATATTGAGCAATATTTGTTATTTCATACCAAAAAGTTCGATACGTACAATGTTACCTTCCTTGTGAGTTTGCACAATTTGTCATAGTTTTCAACATTTTTCCATTTGCTTGAAATTCCACGCGAAATGAGTTATATTATTTCGCGGTTGTAAAAAAATGTTCGCCAGGAACATGTCGTAACTTTTTCACAATATGAAGAGAATACAACTCCATCAACATTATTTCATAGATATTCCGCACAAATTTTTGGACATTTTTAGTAGTAAATAACCTAGCAAACATTTAATTTTCATATAACTTGTCGCTGTAAATTTCTTTGGAATAAAAGAACAAGTTCATAATGTCTAAAATATTTTTTAAAACATCATGTTGCATTTTATCAATTAATCTTAGAAATATAAGAGAGTAGCCATCGATTTTTGCTTTATGGATGCCCTATAAAGCATATGTGATATGATCATAAGTATCTGAGAACACCGTTTGATTATATATAAAGTCTAGTTTCAAACGTTTTTAAATTTGTAGGTTTGTAGAAAAAAATTTGGGAATTTGTTGCAAGGTGTTTTATATAAATGTCAAACAGCAACAACAAAAAAAAAAATAGGGATGTTGCTCTTGACTCCTTTTACCAACTGCAACATGTTGCTAGTAATAAATAATTTTAAACTAATAAAAGCTCAATCAAGTTGCTATAACATATTATCATTATAAAATTATCAATTGTAATTATTAAACCTACAAAAACATGTTTTTACTAAAAATATATTTCTAGATTCTACTTTTTACAAACATTTTTTCTTGAGTTTGTCTCCTAATAAAACTTCTTACGCATTTGAGGGTAATGCGCTCATAAAAAATCAACTTGTAAAATTTTCTTTTTTTTATCAATATAAATTCGAATACTAACTTTTTCATATTGCATATGTAAACATGTACATTTTTTACAAATGCCCCCGGTGTGTGTACACACAATTTTGCAACTAGTAGTTTTGTCATTTGGTGTCATATTTATGCATACGTACGTTCCTCTTACGGCGATTGTTAGTTAATACCTTGTTTAAGCCGATTTTCTTTTTTGTCTAAAATTGTCTCTACAATTACAACCAGAGTTTGCTGAGATTTCAAAAAATGGTGTACGCTGACTGGTTGGCTTCTTTTTCGCCGGTTTAGCCGTTTTTTTTTTTATTTTTATTTATTTTCGCCCATGTGTCGTGCGATTATAATTGTGGGTGATAAACTTTAACAAAATTGCGTTAAAAGTTTCAATAAATTTTCTAAAACATATATTGTTTAAGAGATAAGTTGACAAATAATGGTAAATAATTTCAAAAATGTTTATTCTAGATTTACAATGTCATTTTAAGGAAACCAAATAGGAAAAACCAGTAATGATTGTGTTAGACAGTTTGGCTGGAAACTTGTTGGTAAATGGTGATAATGAAATGATGTTAAGAAACAAGTAGCTGGTGATAAATTTTAAGGATTTTTTTTTGTTTGCAAAAGTGTCTTAATATTTAGAGACTTAAGGGAGTATATGTTAAATGCAACATGATGCATAAATGTTTATTTGTGTTTTAAATTATAGCCCTTAACTCTGATCAAAATTGTTAAAAATGTTATGCAACATTGTTGATATCATAAAAAAACATTTGACATGTATCAAATAGCTTGAAATAGTTTGCAGAATTTTACGTTTTTTTCGCAGTAGGCGACATTGTTTTGCGTATGTAAACAAGACCCCATATTTTTTATTATATTTTCGTTTTGAAAAACGATTAATTATAATCACGTGTTGTTTTTAATAATTAATTAAAGAAAGTGAAATATGGATTAAATCTGTAACCGGTTGTGATAGCTTCATTTTTTCTTTCTTATTCAAGATTAAAATATATTTTTTTCCATTTCTTACAATTTGATTACAAAATATATTTAAACTACACAAAACTGAATATCAGTTATTTAAAATTGCAGAACAAAAAAGTGAAAAAATGTTGCCAGAAACATTTTGCAACTTTTTGACAAACAAAAAAAAAAAAGCAGAAAAAGTTCTTGACGAGTAAAACTTGATGTGAACCAGCGCTACAACTCTATCAACATTATTTTTTAAAAATTTCGGATAAGTATTTCTATAAAGAGTTTTGACAGCATTTCGCGTTAAATATTAACCCCTATTCTGCGTTTCGATTCGGATCGAAATTTTCTCCGTTTTTAGCAACTTTGGTATTTTGTGCCCATGTTCTGTAACTCCCGCGTTGAGAAACTTTTCGATTGAATTTCCTTACGTTACAGCTATTACACACCAAAAATGTTACAGTAATAGTTTAGTGAGAAAAACATGTTTGTTTCAATTTATGTTATTTTTGTTTCAGTTCTCACATTTTAATCGAAAAGTCTCTCAACGCGGGAGTTACAGAACATGGGCACAGAATACCAAAAACGCGGGATAGGGTTCATTAAACAGAGTACCAGACTTTAACGAAAAATTTTCTTAAGAAGGTTTTCGTTAAATTTTACACGATTATTGTGTTAAAAAAAAACTTGTTTGTAACTCAGCTCTTAATTTTCTTTTCAAATCGATTATCTCAATGTATTTCACCCTAACAAAAAAAAAAAAATCAGTTTTTTATACAAAAAATACAAAGCCCCATTTATACTCCTTAATAAACACGTCTAGTAATTGTTTTTGTATTGAAAGCAATATATCAACCAAACAATTACAATATCTATATGACAACATGTTTACTAGTGGCACAATTTTGAAGACAACCAACCAAACCAAACACTTTTTCTTAATTTCCTAACAAATGCTGCACCCCGAAAAAAACAATGCAATTTAATAAAAATATACATGCAAATGCCACTATTTATGCCAAATAAATAGAATTGTAGGCGTATTAATATAAGCAATCAACATTAACAACACTAACAACAACATATTGCATCTCCTCACACCAAAACACCAACAAATAATCACGGCTACATAAAAGTTGCTAGAAAAAACAAGCAACATAAGAAAAACCTACATTCGAATTTTTACAATTGTTTGCAATACCAAACAAAATGAACACAAAAGAAAAAAAAACACAAATAAACAGATTTAAGTGAAAAAATTGCAGTAATATGCAACATTTATGGCGGCATTTAAAATGTCATAAAAGAGACGTGTAAACTGAAAACGTTTTAAAAGGAAACAAACAAAAAACATAAGTTGCAAGCAAGAAAAAAAAACTATAATACAAAATGCATACAAAACTGACAATATGTGATGATACATTTTTATATCACTCGGTGTTGCAGTTACTTACATACAGCACAAGGAGCTAAAGGAAATTACAATTAACGCTTGAAATCCTCTCCAAAAAAAAAAAAATAAATAAATAAAATAAACGAAAAACCACTCGTTTCTTTTTATTTTTCAGATTGTGTTTAACTGATAAGGTCTGTATGAGTTGAACAATTTTCTTTCACAAAAATAATAAAGATTTTTTTGTTGCAAGCTTCATTAGTGCAGTTGAACAATTTTAAGTAACTGTATGTATTCACATTAAGTAATGAAAGTGTTAAAAATCTGATAACGTCATTTATAATAAATAAACAACAATTGCTGCAGAAGCTGCCAACGACTGCACCACAAAATGGTAAACAATTGTAGTAAATATAAAACTCATTACATTTTATTATATATTTTGCACTTGTATATACATTTGTTGCAAAAGAAGAAAAAAAAAACAGACAGCTTACACTAGAAGTGTTCAGGTTGAAATGGATTTAAAATATATGTTCAAAAATATGTCAAAAAATCAAAATTTGTGTTTACATTTTAAGAGAGGTCTTATGGCGATTTCTTTTTTGAGAAAAATATGTTACAGTATATACATGTAACATTTTCTAATGTTACCTATAATCACTGGAAGTGTTACATGTTGTGCAATCTCAATAGAACACAACTAGCTGCTTTTATTTACAACTATTACACTTTCATAATTAATGTACTTAATGAGCGATTTTTAAAGCTATTTGAGCGGTTTCTGCACCGTATTATGGCTTGGAAACAAATATTGACATCACTAATGGCTTGGAAAAATTAAAACGATTATAATATAAAGAGACTTTTTTTGATTTGTATGTGTAAATATATTTATATTTTGTTTTAAAACAATTTTTTTACAAAATTTTGAGCGGTATGAATTATGACAATCAAAATAAAACATTGGTTGTACAAACAAAGTTGTAAGTGCCAAAGTTGTAAAACAGGGCAATATGAACATCTTAAGTAAAAGTAAGTGTAAAATATGCAACATGTTTTGCATGTTTTTCATCAACATATTAACAAAAGAACTTGAAAATATTTCCCACAGTTGTATGTTTTGTACAAACGAACACAAAAATGTAGAACATGTAACTTTAATGCAACATATTTCTCAGAAAAGTAATTGCCATTAGTCAGGGTTTTAAAATTACGGAAATTGCATTATTATCTTTATAAACATATCCCAGCAACATGTTGACTCATACATCTTGATATGTTTTTATATTGATTTATTATGTACCATAAGGACACTTCTCTAAAAATATCTTTTAATTTTTTAAAAACTAAGTTCAAATGATATTTAAACGTAATAACAACTTCTTTTTGATATACATTCCTTCAACAACATGTTGTCTTTAATTCCGTATAAAGTCTGGTTCTCTGTTCGAACTTGCGACACTAAAATTTATACATCTATCAATATTGTGTATTTCGCGGTTTTGCAAAACTTAAATGTAAAAAATTTCAGTATTTTTTTTTATTGAGTTTGACAACATTTCGCACGAAATACTGAACAAAGTACCGGGTTTACTAGATTACTGATAAAAAAAAGATATATCCTTTCTTATACCTTTATTTAAAACCAAATCTTCCATCATTTTATCAAGCGTTATAAATGTAAAAAAGCAATATGTTGCAGAAAAAAAAAATGAAATTGTAAAGTAATAAAAAAATTTTAATTTAATTGGACAAAAAAGCATTTTCTAAAACTAGTGATATCTGTCATTATTATTCTTAAAAATATACCAGCCGTATTTTTAAATAACAAGAACTATTCAATTCTTTCTATTCACTTTCCTAGGAACATGATCAAAATATTGAAGCATAATGCTGCCAAGTAATTAAGATAATCACCCCTATTATATAAGTCGCTGTCGATGTCGACGTCAACTTTAAGTTGTTGTCACATCAAGTCAATGTCTACATCACATTGAAGTTAATTTGGTTTTTCCTAAGAATTTTGTGTCGATGTCGACCATTCTACAAAAAATACCATCACTAATAATTTTTTTCTTCGGACATTTAATGTTTGTGTTAAATAAAAACAAATTAAAAGGTTTACAGCCTGTTTATCGATTTCGAACGTTAACGTTCGCATAGAAAATTATATTTAAAACAAAAACAAAATTCTAAAATTTGTTTTTGTTTTAAATGTTATTTTCTATGCGTATGTTGACGTTCCAAATCGTTAAACAGGCAGTTATTTTTGGAAAACAAAGTAAAAAAAAAACTAAAAATTAGGTATTCATCCTGACGGCTTTAGTTATTCCAGGATAACTCTATAATGGACATGTATTTTATGTATTTAAAGCACAGGTGTTTTTCAAACTTTTGGTTATATAAATTATATTGTGCCCATAAATTGTTTAAAATTGGCTTTTTTTTATCTAAAACGTATTTAGTAAATAAATCTACTTTCTTACTTGAATTTTTTATAACTTTCACTTGAGTCGTCGCAGAATTTTCTGTCGACTACAACGAAGCCAATTCTACTCGCCTTCGTGTTAAAAGCGCCGTAAAAAATACCAAGTGACTGTCAGAAGTTATCAATTGTTGTCAATAACGATTTAGATAATACAGTTATTGTTCCGTTGCAGTCGACTTTCGAAATAAGTTTAAAAAGTAAAATAGTTAAAAAAGGCATTTCATGTTTGAAACTTTTCAGCAAAATTTGAAATATCCAAAAAATCTTCTTCTGCATTAACAAACAAGATGGTAAAACCTTTTGCTAGACTGTTATGTTACTGTATGGATGCAACTATATTTGCATAAAAGAGCTGTACTAAAAACAAAGTGAAATGTTTCATTAATCTTTTTAAAAAAAGTTCTCAAGTTAAAGCAATTAAAACGTTTATAATATTTAACTGGTTAGTGTCTGCCTTAGAAACGCATAGTTTACCAAACACGCCAAACTTTACAATTGTAATTTTTTCCATCACAAAATTGTTTAGCTACATTTTGCGCTCAACCTCAACAGAGTTATTTATTAGTTTAGCTAAACTTATTAATTTTAATTATTTCTTTTGCCACGCTTTTATTAATTTTAAATTTTAAACATTTATAAGCTGTTAATTTTACAATTTTAAAAAATATGAATATAATCATCATGCCGTTTCTAAGAAGTAAATTTTGGGCTCCACAGTTGTTAACAGTTTTGTAGCAGGTTATCTCAACAGCTACGTCTTATAGCTTTTTTACACTTATCAACATCTAACATCTACCATCAATTTGCCACCATTTGCGAAGATGTTAACATCTTTCCATAAAAAATACATAGGGCTAAAAACCAACATCTTTCAACATCTTTAAAAGTTGTTCCTATCTCATTTTATTCCATTCTACATCTTTCGATTATTTTAATGTCATCACTAGAAAAGTGGCAATAAGTTCTATTATTATTAAGGCATCACTGACAAAAAGAAGTTTGTTTTGAAAGCAGCGTTACCATTTGTCAAGTTTTAGCTTTTATTGCAATGTTTTTTTAGTAATTATTTTTTATATTTTTAACCAAATTGAACTTCGATACATCTTTTTAAATTTTGGCACTTTTGTGAGAAAAAAACATTTCTAATTTAAAAAAATGTTTTTTTCAAAAATGGCGACATTTTTGTTTGATTGTAGATGTGCGCATCTATGGCAGATGTTGATGGTAGATGTTAGATGTTGATCAGTGTAAAAAGCCTATTATGAACGTACCCATTGTATACAGTTATTTATAAACATGTTGTTAGAATCTGCTAAATTATTACGTGGTACACGTAAGCGTTTGCTCACACTTTAAACAAAAATAATATCTTCTACACTTTAGTTATATAAATAACATGTTGTTAAATTGTCATGTATATTTAACAATAATTAAACAATTATCTTAAACTTAACAAGGGAATACCATAATTAATCACCTCTTAAAGTAAAAATTCCCTTAACATCAACAATAACTTAATATGTGACTGTTCTGGAAAAGCTATTATTATTATTAAAAAAATTAATTTTAACAGACTTTGAGATGAAAAGTGCTTTATATTTCCTTTATTTTAGCATTTAATCTCGTTTCTCAAATTTCTTCCTACTTCTTTTTATTTTAAGTCAAACCAGCCACCATAGATCAGCCGCTACTTATTAAATAAAAAATTAAAGAAAATATTAAAATAGTATCTTAAGCTTAAAAAGCAAACAACTACTAATATAATTGCAAGACACAGTGGCTACAGTAAGTAGCATTTTGCAGTAGCTATAATTGCAATAGCGACTAAAAAAAACTGAAGAAAAAAGAAAAACAATCTTTGTTAACATTGACAGCGGTAAATGAACTTTTTATTTTAGTTGTTATTCACATTAAGTTGTTAATAATGTAATAAAAATGATGGCTGAATGACGATGCTGTTATTCGTTTGTTCATTTGATCCGGCTGCTGCTACTGCATCTGCTGATCGGCTAAAGCTGTGCCACGAACCAAAGTGTGCACAATCAACCAGCCAACAGTCTTTTGTCAATGATTTGTTGATAAACTTTCGTTTTTCACTTTATCAAGCATACACAAAAATATACATACATTTGTAACTACATATATATAGGATTTTATATATATTGCAATATTTTTTCCAAGTCATTGCTTTATTAATGTCAATTCATTACATCTTTATGAAAGAGATCATAAAACACTTAAGACTTTTAAATTAAATGTTTGTTTTAAAGTAAAATGTTTTTTTGATTTGTCAACTTATAAAAATGTCCTAAGACAAACAAGATCTTAGAATAAAGAAAAAAAATGTTGATGTTATGAAGATCTCAATTTATCACCATTTAGTTTCAGATTGTTAAAAATATCTAGCCAATGTTTTTGTTAGTTCTAAGCATTTTATGCAACATTGTTGCAATTGAGTAAAAGCAAAACAACATTAAGAATTTATAGTATTGTTTTTTTTATCAAGGATTATAAATTTTCTTTATGAAGAACTTAAAACTGGTTTTTGGATTTAATTAAGGAAAATAGTTTGGTGCAATCTATGATGATAGCGATAGAAATTTATGGTTTGATATTTATACTTTTTTGTTTTAACTGAAATGCTTTTAATACAGGTTGGTTTAAAAGGGAGTTGCCGGAGGCTTTGCATTTTCTTAGTAACATGTTATTGAATTTATCAAATTGTGCTGAAATTTTTCCAAATAACTAAACAGAATATCATCAAAAGTCTGGTACTCTATTTCGTGGGAAATTGCTAAATACCACTACACAAATACAAAAGGAAAACTAAAAAAAAAATGATCAGCTGTTACTTAAATCTCCTTCTTTCGCATGAAAAACATAAATGTTGATAGACAAATTTCGTATGTTTTCCGCAATATAATTAGACTAAAACTCTAGTAACATTTTTTTTATTGGTATTGACAACATTTCGTACGAAATACTAAACAAAGTACCAGACTTAACATTCAAGCCAAAAGAACGCTAAGCACAACTGAAACGAGAGAGTAAAAATGTGCTGAGCCGAACACAACGAAGCTTGTGGTTAAAAAAAACAGAACGCAATAAAATGTTCTTATTTTTTGTTCAGTTGGATAATTACAGTTTTATTTTTGTGTTTGAAGATCACAAACAGAAAAACGATTTTTTTAAAGATTTACTACACAAACACTATAAGCGTTTGCGTTTTCCACATTTTTACCAAACCGCACACTAAAGAACAGTAAATAATGTTTATTTGCGAACACTGTTCGCAATGAACTTGAAGGATTTATCAGAAAATCGTTAATTAGCAATATCTAAGCCAGAGTTCGAAGCAAAATACTGTGAAAGAGGCCGCATGAAAATACAGAACACGTACGCTTAAAAAACCAACTACACGTACGCTGAAACAAAATCGGTACGTTATCTTAGTATTTGTGTTCATAAGCTCACAGTCGTTGTGTACCTACCGTACTTTGTTTGTGTACAAATTCACAAACACAAAAAGATGTCTTTAAAGCAATTATATTTATATTTTTTAAAGGCGCTACCCAAACGTTTTTTAATTTGCATTTTTAATGCCTTTTTATTGTATAAAAAATGAGAAAAAAGAATACGAAGAACAGAAGTCGTGTCGAATTCGATAGCAAATATGAAAACATGTCCTTAAAATGATCGCATTAATAAGGCCATAGAGTTTGTATTTTCTAAAAATACACTACGGAAGTACACAGTTTTTTTCCAGCTTTACAAACGATAGCTCTTACTTACGGTTATCGTAATGGAAATTATTTTTGGGAAAAATTACTTTATTCTCGTTGACGTCCAAGCGGCAAATCGTACATGCAAAATTATTTTAAACGTCTCACGGCTTCATTTCGGTGGTCATTGTCTTTCGTGTCAAAATCAGTACCTCTGAACCATCTCTCGCACGTAAATGTCGATGAAAGATATATACGATAAACTTTGGTAAGTCATCAGTGTGCCTCAGCTACAGTTATTAGTTTAAATTAAAAAGTTAAGCAAAATTTCCCTCAAATGATAATTTGTTGGAAAAAATTTACATTTTTTCCTTAAAAGGAAAAAACCAATTACGTCCTTTAAGTTACTAAAGAAAAAACTATTTCTAAAGACTGCCATTTGTTGCGTATCTCGCACCCAATAATTATTATCAAAATTAAAAGTTTTTATTTAGTTCTTTGTTAAGCAATTTTCTTAATTGAGTGTGACAGTTATTTTACCGGAAAGCGTAGCCTGAAATATCTCTTGTCAGCATCTTAATTTTTTTTTTAGAAAATTGACTTTTAATAATTTTTTTAACAAAAACTATACATGTGGCAATTTAATTTAATGAAAGTAAATAAAAATGAACTTAACAGCACAAAAAACAAATTCAACAATTTTTCTAGGAAATCTGTTTTATTTTTTTCCCTCTAAACCAACATGACAATACTCAAGACAATTAGTCTTGACAATAAGACAAAAATACCAAATTAAAATATGGCCATAACAAAAACCAAAAGATACAAAAAGCAATGACCACTAAATTGCAAATGAATCCCAGGATTTAAATAGTTAAAAATACTAAATGGCAGCTTAAAAGTAAGAAAAAGACAATCATGGTAGTAACTAAAATTTTGTTGACATTGCGTTGATTTTCTCGACATGTCTTTTGTTAAACCAAAAACAAAAAATAAAAATTGGTCATTCAACTAAAATTGACTTTTACACACAGACAGCAGATACAAAAAACGGATTGCCTGACTGTCTAAGACATCCAAGTGAAAAGAAATGTTAAGCCAAATGTTGCTGCTGCTGGTTTCTAGCTGCTGCTGCTGCTTTGTTTTTGCCTTTCATGCATGTCATGTGCTGTTATATTTATAGTGTGTTTCTTATTTTTCTCTTTCTGAAGTAGCACTTGTACTTTCATTTGACAGTTTTATGCTTTGGCCAATGAAAGTGACAGCAAACGTAACTTGAGTTTCGACAAACCCAAAAATATGCCGTGTATCTTGTGGTCTAGGTACATTTGAATAACTATAAATTAAATGACATGTATAACGAAAGGATATCAGTCGAAAAAGTGAACATTGCCACAGATAAAATTCATTTATTTTCAAACAAAATTAACAAACTAAATAAAAATAAATTACATACCAAACAAATATAAATAAATACTCGTAAACATTTGTAGTTAGTTGTTTGGATGTTAGAGAAAAGTAAGGAACTATGAGACTTAATACATTCACTATATTTCGAAATATTAATGCATATAATCGACTGATTTGATGTCTTATCAGTCCTAGTATTGGCTTATTTTATAACTAAACGGCTAATTTTTTAGGTTCTGAGTTATCATATAATTAATCCAACAAATTTATTGCCTGGCCTACAATGTCGAAAAGAAAATTACTGACGTTTATTTACATTGAAAACAAAAACAAAATTAATTTTTTTTTATTATTGTTTTGAATACAAGTAGCCGAAAGAAATTTTCTTTTCGACATTTTGGGCCAGGCAGTTAATAAATAAAAAAAAAAAAAAAAAATTTTATGTATTTCTATTCATAGATGGTATTGTTACGATATTTTCTAACAACATTTTTAATTATATAATGGTTCGTTCAGCCGATTTGCTGATACACGTAGAGAAAAAACATGTTTAAATATGGTCACCTCCAACCAAACTATTTTTAAACGAAAGGTTAATATAACCATATAATTGTCAGCGACAACCATATTATGGTTAAATTAGTCCTTCATCAAGAACCCATAACCATATTATGGTTGCCTCTAAAAATGTTATGATTAAATCTGATAATAATATGCTTTTAAATTTACAATAGTATTTTCCTCTTTTTTAACACATGGTTGAAAACCAACCATGCTATTATAAGTGCTAAGCAAATTTTAGTTATTATTAACCATAACATGTTTGGAGGCAACAATAATATGGTTGGGGCTTCTTAAGGGAGGCCTAATTTAACCATAACATGGTTATATTAAACATAATATGTTTAAAATTTTCTTTAAAAATAGTTTGGTTGGAGGTGACCATATTTAAACATGTTTTTTCTCTGGGTGTATGTTCTGTTAGCCAAACAATGTCAATGCTTTTGTCCAGGCAGTATCACTGAAACAAAGATGATGTGTAACACAAGCACTAGGACTAGATTACAATGACTGCGAGGCTATTACAAGAAAATACACGTTGATAATTTTGTTTTAGCTCGTTTGCTACCCGGGTATCTAAGATTATCACCGACTCAATCTAATTTTTCGGCTTCATTTTACATGAACTTTTGTCCATGAGAATTCTTTTTTTGAAAAGGCTGCCGCGTTTGCTCGCAGTACACCAAAAACAACAACGTGTCGATGATACTTAAAGCTGTTTGGAGTAGTTTCGGTGATATAAAGAGGACTTTTTTCATGATTGTCCTTGAAGGAGCCTTTGTGTTCATGAATAAAGACGAATTTTGTAAAAAAAAAAACAATTTGCATGTTATTTCAAGGCCTTTTCAGCCTAAATCAGCTTAGATATTATTAGTAGATATTTTTCAACCCGAATTTTTTCTTCTTTCAAAATAAATGTGCTAATAAAAGATATAAAGTTAATAAATCATTATACACATATCTGTGGCATTTTGACAAAACACCTAAAGCATTCCCACAAAGAACTTTTATCTTAAGTCAAATTTATAAAGTTAAAAAAATTTTTTTTTTTTGTCACGAATTTTCAATTAAAATAATTTTTTTTTTACAGTTTTTATAATTTTTTATTATTAACGAAATTTTTATTTTTAATTTTTTAATAACAATTATTTTTTTGCCGTGTTTTTTTTAACTCTTTTGCTATATTATCTCGACTTAAGATGTTTTGTAAAAATGCCACAGATAATTTCTAAATTGTTATTAATCTTGAATATAATGAATGGTTGTTAACCGGGTTGAACTGTATTCTGTATTTCCTTGCAGAAGTGCACAATATATGTATAACCATGTTATAACAATCTGAGGCGGTAAATTATGGTAAATATGGGTAAATTTGGTAACATCATATCTCCAAAACTAGAAGAGATACACAAAAATTTAATACTTTTCGTTGTTCATTAGAAAAATAAGCGGACAGGTACATTCTGGTACATTTTTGAAGTTTGTCTCTTTAAGGGAGTTAACGGGTATAACCTGTATTTTGGAACTTTTCCCCACTCCATCTACCTTTTAAATCAATAAACATAGAAATAAAGATTATACCAAATTCGTAATTTAGCTAAAGAATACGGATATGGATTTGGTACTTTTTCGAAGTTCGAAAGTTTAAAAGGTGACAATTGTAGGTACCTATTTTTGTACTCTTTTACAAAATATTTTTCTCTATCCATTGACATATACATACTAATTTAATTATGGACTCCCGCTGCAATATTGAAATTTTGGATACTTCGGTGGGGAGATGAAAAAAACTGTAAATTAGCTCTCTTTCTTTTACTCTTCCGTGCTGTTAGTGATAATATTTAAATTTGTTATAACACTGAACTCAGATTATTGGTAAAGGATCCTATGAGATGAAATATGTTGGTACTTTTCTGTTTCTCAACTGGTACTTTTTTAATTTTCGTTATATTGGACGCAGAAACATTAAATTCATGGTCCTAAGTGAGTAGGAATCTGTAAGGGGGCTTTTTGGTAGTTTTTCCTTCTACAACTGGTACCTTCTTAATTTTCGTTTATATTCGACATAGAAACATAAAATTGAACTTGCAATGCCCCGAATGGATAAGAATCTATAAACGTTAACTTTTTGGTACTATTTTGTTTTTCAACTAGTACTGTTTTGAATTTTTGTTAGTATTGTACCAAGAAACATAAAATCAAAGATGCAAGGTCCTGAGTGAATGAGAATGAAGAGGGTTTTTTTGGTACATTTTTCTTCCTTATCTGGTACTTTTTGAATTTTTATTAATACTAAACCTAGAAACATAAAATTCAACATGCAGAGTCAAGAGTGATTGAGAAACTATAAGATGAAACTTATTGGTACTTTTTTTTTGTTTTTTAATACGTATTTTCTAATTTTTTTTATTTTATTAAACTTACATAATTTAATAAAACATTCACGGACTGGAGTGGTAGATAACATTTCGACCGGAGGTGGGTCCCTCGCCAAATCGATCCACAAAGACGAAAAAAAAACAAATATGTACTCACAACAAGTAAATTTATTTAAATTTATATGTACGTTCTCTTCATATTTGCATAAATGATGACTGGCCAAACACTAGTTTCAATTAGCAGGTACAATTTTTTTTTATTTAATTTGTGATAACAGTTTTATGCCATATTTTTATTACAACATAGATACTGTGATACGAATTCGCTTCCAATTCCAAAAAATATTAATAATTAGATATACAAAATTTTATAAATTTCAACATTCCAAAGTCAATAAACCAAATAGACACACTTAAAATTCGTAATCTTGTAAATGTCGCCAAAAGTGCTTGAAATTTGCTGTCATTTTCTTAAACAGTGTTGACAACCAAATCGAAATGCTGTATGTTAAAAGCATAAAACACATTTATTTATTACCTTAAATTTAAAAAAAAAAATGCATATTTGTACCAACCACATATTTCTAGACATTAAAGTCCATTGGCTTTAAAGTTTTAACTTACAAAGCCACTCTCAAGTGCTCTAAAACAAATTTACTTATTTTTTTTTTTATTTTTTTTTTTTTTTTTTTTTTGTTTCAAATAAAAAATAGCTTTAGATATTTAAATTTTTCTTAAAAGTGCTCTTATAGCCGTCATAATCTAAATTAAAATTCAATTGTCGTTTTTTTAGATCAACAAATATGGAATTGATCAATCTACTCAATGTGTCAGTTTGACAGATACTTATAAAAAAAACTATTTACCTCAATACAAGTTTTGTTTTTTTTTTTTAATTTACTCTCATCTTTAAAATGACCTTCACCTCACAGTTGTATTGCGATGTTGTTTTTAGTCTACAGCATATTCATAATATTTTGATTTAAATCTTTTTGATTGCTGTTGTTGTTTTAACACTTTTAAACACCGCACTACAAAGTTAGACTCACGCTATGCTCTGGTTTATGTTATTAACCCCGCTGTACCCTTTAACTGATAAAAAAAAAAAAATTGGCTACATTTATTTTGAGAAATATTTTTGTATTTATTGATGTGTTTTTGGTCAATGTCAATGTCAAATAAATCATATACACTTTTAAATGTTCCTAGCTACAATTTTGTTTTGATTTTTGTTAAGCGATGAAGCGACTATTAACACGCGACTTTAAAAATATACGAGTATTCGTATACAAAAATTGTATTTGTTTCATGTGTAGTTAAAACGCGATCTCTGAGAGTTGGAGGTTTTAGTTGAAAAATTAAATTAAAATATATTTGAAAAGCTTTTAAAATGCTGACAACAACATTTTGAAAAACAGGATGCTGTAGTTTTTTTTTATAAATGAAATTTTATAAAAAATATTTTTTATTTACTATCAATATTTTTTTGTATTTGTTACATTTTCTAATTTTTTAAAAAATCGAAACTACATACTTGTTAACAAATAATATTAGATATGCAACATGCTACTACACAGAAAGAAAAACACTGGGAATAAATCAAGTTTTTTATGATCATTTTAAGTACGAGTCGTACTCAAAAATTCAAGTACGAATAATACTAAAACGTACTCAAAACAATCCTAAATGGGATAACTTTCGAAAATCAATCCCGGAATTTCTTGAAATAAGTATAAAATTCTTAAATCAAGAAGTAAGGAGAAAACATGCAACATCAATTAAAATGGATAATCATTCAGAAAAGGCAAATTTCGATCTACCAAAGGTTAAAATACGATTTGGTTTAAGGATTGATGTTTGACTATTGACGTCAGCAGTCGTCGATGGCTGCGAGTGTAAGACGGCAAATCCATCTGAAGAGGTCGAGTGGTTGCGATCGAAACATGTCATGGTAACCTGCCGGCCAGGGTTCGAGCCCCGGCCACGGTCAAGAATGAAAGATTATCAATAACAATTTTAATTAATTTTCATGTTGTAAAATTCCTTTCTTCATAAAAATTATTTAATGAAAATTAAATTTGATGAACTTAAGCCTAATTAAAAATATTAAAAATTTGGATTAAAACCCATAAATAGTTTAACAAAATAACCACAATACTAATCATTCTTAAATCAAGTAAAAAGAGATTAAACTTTTCGTTGTGTTTAACCCTCCGGCTTATGCATGTTTTGATTTTCTATACACATTGAAAAAAGGTCTGGCTAGACTCATGTTTTCCACGAAGGGTTAAAAAGTAAATTTGAATTCTTGCTTCTCATTTAGTTTATATTTTTTTGGTTAAATATGTACATAAGATTTCTATGGTAAAAACCGAATAAGTAAATCCATCATAATAATTTTTTCATTCTAATTTGGGATAAAATCAACTTTATCCCCATTTTGAGATTGATTAAAACTTAGTTTTACTTAAATCAATCTCATTTTCGTATTCTATTAAGTACGAAATCGGCATTGCATATGGATAATTTAAGTATTTTGCGATTGAGAATCCGTACTTGCATCAATCTTTCTGTACTTGATTCAAGAAAATTCGTATTCACCGTACTACACTCACAATATTCTGTACGTAAAATTAACTGAAATTGTAATATAAAATAAATGAAAATTCAGTTAAAAACCGGTCTACTTATCTTTCATTTATTTTTAACAAAAAGTTCATTTAGTTATTACTATCAAAAATTCAACACCACACTCAGTAAAAACAATTAAATATTCAGTTATTTTATAAAATTTTACTGTCAAAAAATTGACCTCATATTCAGTAAAAACAATTAAATATTCAGTTATTTTATTAAATTCCGTAATTTTCGTTTACTCCACAAAAGAGCCGAATTTCTAAAAAATACCAGACAGACAGCTGTCCGCTTGTTTTTCTTATAAGCGAGAGAGGGAGAATATTATTATTTACTTACCCTGTTACACACGTTTGTTTTACTTTTGTTGTACTGACCATGTTGTTTACAGAAGAACTCTCAATTATAAGACACCAGCAGCATGACCGATATGGCTTCGCAGATATTTTACTTTTAAAATTTGATGTATTTAACTAAATTATTTCAACAAATAGAAAATGGGAATTGCTTACAAAAACAAGCAATTCATTTTTTATAAATAAGTAAAAATATATTTTTGGTAGTTAAATTTTATAAAATTACTGAATATTTAATTTTTTTTACTGAGTATGGTGTTGAATTTTTGACAGTAAAATTTTATAAAATAACTGCATATTTATTTGTTTTTACGGAATATGTAGTTAATTTTTTGACAATTCATTTATATAAGATAACTGAATATTCATTTGTTTTTACGGAATTCGCGGTTGAATTTTTGACAGTAAAAATTAAATAAACTTTTTGTTGCTTTAAATTACATTTTTATTTAATTTAACATAAAAAAGAATTTAACTGAATCAACGGACAATATTAACTGCAACTGAAAATCCGTATTAATATGCACAATAACTGTTAGAATCAGTTAAAAATAAATTTGCTTGGAATTTTAAATGTTTATTTATTTAAAAATGACTGAACGGAATATTTCTTAAATAAACTACAGTCCGTTACTGTAACAATATTGTGAGTGTAGTTTCAAAGAGTTACGTTTTTCTGAACTCATATTTTCGTTAACAAAAACACGTTACTACAGAAGGAGTAAGGTCCTTCAGGTGTTGCCACTTTAAGTCTTTGTAAGTGCAACTTTGAAGGCTCAAAAGCTTTTAACTTTCTTAAATTCTTCTCATCTGCTACATATAATTTAAAACAAAATAAATAATACCTTACCCGGTTTACAAGTTTAAAAAGGGAACAGTGGAACTGTTTACAAAGCTCAGTGATAAAAAAATCTATATAAAAGGTCAAAACCTACTATGAATTATTAAACTTCAACAGAAATAAATAAGTGTTAGTTATTCTAAGCACCAACTATGTTGTTACAATAGAACTTGCTTTTATAGTTGTTCAATCTATATTGAACACTTAAATGATTCTTAAAAGAATTGAATTTTTTCTCATCATTTATATTAGATACCTAATATGCTTACTTTTACATCTCTGACAATTTAGTACTCGCTATAAATAGCAAGTGTCAAATTTATCCGTACTTCGTTTAAATTGCTAACCGAAGTTACATCTAACTTGAATTATAATAAAATGGACACTTGCTATTCATACCTCCGAGTACACACTTGCCAGTTGGATGTTTTCCAAAACTTAATCAAACATTAAATTGTCCCTATTTTGAATTTAAATTGTACACATATCTACATACATACTTGCCTCGTTTATACATACCTACGTTAAGAACCTACCTGTGGAAACAAATAAAAACAAATTGAAACTGAAGAGCTACTTACCGGTTTTCTCATTTATAGTGCACCCTACAAAAGGTAAGAAATTCGTGACAAGTCCCTAGTGAAAGAAAGTCTAACCCTATTTTTCTTTCTCAATCTCTTTTCTTTACCCATGATTATAATTACTTGTTGTGAGTAATTATAATCAATATCTTCTTTATAGATTGGCTCAATAATTAAACGCAACCCTTGCCCCTCAGCCAAATTATAAAGAGATTTATAAGTGATTGATTAACCTGCAATCAAATCATTTCAATAGTAACGTTCTTTCGATTTTCGCTTATAAAATTTCTAATTTTCATTATCTGAGAGAACAAATTGGAAAATACATGGATTTGATATGCATCATCATCAGTCGAGCCCGATTTCACATTCCAGCTAACGATACATAAGTTTGTCATTTCGTTTGTAACTAGGATGTTTAACCCTTGTGTTAATACCCGGGTACCCGGGTACCCACCTAGGTATATTTAAATGAAAAAAGTGCATTAAGAATTTAAATTTTTAAACAAGCTTCTGGATCGTCGTTATTTACCTTAAAATAAAGCGAATTCAGATGCTAGATTTATTTTTTTGCTCCTTAAATACTCAAAAAAATTTGCTTAAAATTTAACCATCGCATCATGCGCACCCGGGTACCCTGTTACCCAATACACTATAATACACTTAATGGGATAACACAAACACGTTTTAACTGCTCAAAAAATTCAAGAAACTAAATTCTGTATCATACAATTATATAAGTTAAGTTTCCAAAGCGTTAGTATTATAATACGTGGAAGTCTCTTTTACACATCATGTATGACCAAAAATGTTCAACTGTTATACTAAAAAATACTGTCCTGTATAAAAAGTTTAAGATTTAAGCCATTGTGCAATACAAAGCAAAAAAATCATATGTTATCATTAAAAAGTTTAAAAATTTTATTTATTTTTTTTTTTATAAAAATATTGATTATTTATACATTATAGTATATGAGTACCCGGGTGCTAAACAACGTGGATAAAGTTGGGTATTAACACAAGGGTTAATAATTTTTTCAAATATACTCCGCTTAGATTTGCTATTGAAATTCATCCAGATCGGCCCATAAATGACTGAGATATAAGCAGAAAACTATAACAGCTTCTACATTTTTTTAAAAAAATCCCTTGATATTGTTGGTGTTTCTTTTATTTATATTTTAATGTGTAGACGATTTCTTGCATATAACAAATACATTCATGATTGGCGCTTAAATAGAGGAAAGAGGTTAAAATGGAAAAATGTACTCAACATATTTAAATTTTCTTTTTTTGTTTTTCTGTTTGTGTTAGTGGGTTTACTTGAAGGGTATTAAAGATTCGTCATAATTCAATATAGCGCATTTAAATTTATATGAACATTTAAGTGCTTTGCTGCCAGCAACAAATCGTTCTAATTTACAAGTTTTTCGATCAAAATATAACCCGTAAGCCCAAATTAATCAAAAATCCTTTTCAATCTTAAATTTATTTTGATTCTTTAAATCAATTTGCAAAAGTTTTATTTATTTTTTATATCTTTAAACATGAATAAATAAATATATATATACACTTTAATTTGCAACTAGTACATTTATTTTAAATATAATTAACAACACATCAAAAGCTCTTTTCCTGCCACAAATGTCACAAAATCTCTTGATTACATCTCTAACTAAATTTAATAACAGTGAGTGCCATTTCCAAAAAAAAAATCAAATCTTATCATTTAACAAAAGATCTTTTAACAAAAGATCATTTAACAAAAGATCTTTAAATCCGTTGAAGTCTTTAGCCATTTAGATAAATTTAAAAACTGGAGTGTCTGGCAATTTTTTGTTATCAATTTAATCCAAATCTGTATTATAGAAATTATCAAGATCATTAGCAATACCATTATCCAGTTGATCGGATGCATACGTTAATTGTGTCTCTTGAGGCGTTGCCAGTTGCAATTGTTGTTGCTGTAATGCAGGCAAGTGTTGCAGTGCTGTCAAACGAGGATGTCTCATTGTCAATAATGGTTGATGATGTCGATGATGATATTGTTGTTGTAGTAGCTGTTGTTGTTTTAGCAACAATTGTAATTTATGCCAAGACAAAGGATCAAA
Source organism: Pollenia angustigena (assembly GCA_930367215.1). Taxonomy (NCBI): domain Eukaryota; kingdom Metazoa; phylum Arthropoda; class Insecta; order Diptera; family Polleniidae; genus Pollenia; species Pollenia angustigena. The sequence continues at coordinate 198,888,100 of OV884056.1, forward strand.
TTGTTGAGCTAATGCTTTCAATGAATCTTGTTGTTGCTGCCACATAAATTTGTTGTCCGATTTTATGTAAGGCGGAGAAAGGTTTGGTAGTTGTTGTTGGTTTTGTTGGTATAATTGTGTTAGTTGTTGTGAAGGTGACATTGATCTTAAAGTTTTCTGTAGTCTATTTGTTGTTGCCATTGTAGGTGATCGTATTGCTTGCATAGCTCTATCTTTGCTATTTGTTGGTTGTGTCAAAGATGTTTTGGCTGACTGGTATCTTTTCCACCATTGACGTCTGGCATTAAAGCGATTTGGTAGATGTTGTTGATGCGGTTTTTTGCGGTTGTGTAAAATATTGATCATTGATTTAAAACGTTTTTTCAATAATGATGGTGATGCTGATGTTGCTGCTGGTGGTGCTTGTTGAAATGTGGTTGACATTCTTGTAGTCGGCTCGTATCTATTGGACATTTCATCAAAACTATTTGATAGTTTTTTTTCTTGAATTTGCTGCTGTTGTTTAGGTCGGTGTAATTTTCTCTTCATTTTCGCCATTAAATTTTCAATATATTGAATTAGTTCATTTGACAACAAAGGATGTTGCATTTCATGTCGTTCACCATTTTCTTCATTATTGTAATATGCTGCTTGATTTTCTTTGATATCTTCGATGTCATTGTCGTCGCTTCTTTCATCTGTGTCGCCATTGTCATTGAATGCACTAGTCATTTGTCTTTTGCCACGATTTGGATAGAAGAGATCATCATATTTAAAAATATCTTTGATTTTATCACGTCTACCACGATTCGGCACAAATGTCTCATAACGATGCAACAATGAATCTAGATCGGGTAAATTATGCTTACGTCCTCTAGGCGGTATAAATGGATCCCCGCCATAATTTAAACCTGTCAAGCGTTTGCAATATTATGCAGAAAAAAAGACAATAAAATTAAATTGTTAACAAGTGCAATTTAATTAAAATTTATATGGCTATAAATCGGGGAATTTTAAGTATTTAAACATTGAAAGCTGGTGATATGAAAGTAAAATTGTTGAAAGCGGTAGCAGACTGAATATTTTTTTTGTTTCAAGCTTAAAGGCAAATTGGAATAATTTTTAAATTTATTAAAAATAATTTTCATTAAATTGAAATTTTAAAAGAAATAATTTTAGTAAATAAGCTAAAATTTGAAATTAGTTTTGTGTTAGTTCGCGTTCTTTTCTTAAACTAAAAGAATATTTTGCTCTTTAATTAAGTTTTGATTTAGATTAATAGCTTGCAGTGCTCTCCTGAATAAAACTTGAATACTTCTACTACAAATGTTGATTTTCTTTATTTAACAAATTTTCCGAATGGTTCCTCTGCCGTTAGCATTAATGTTCATTTACAATATGCTTAAGTTGGCTTAAGCAATTGTACGAATACATGTGATTCAGATTTATCGAACCATATTGAACTTAAGAAAACTTTTTGACTAATTTTATGAAACTGGCATTTGCTTAAGCAAGATGCGAAACAGATCGCACTTTCCGTACGGAATAAAATATTTTTTGATTTTATATTTGTTTTTTTAAATTTGCTTGTTAATTTTTGACAGTAGCTTAAGTTAGTTTATGCATATTATAGTTGGGCCTTTACGCTATTTTGCTTCCTTATTAGAGTGCATATTTTTTTTTTTATTCTTTCTATCGAATTCTCTCGAATTTCAATCCACAACAACTTTTTGTCACTTTTGTCTAATAACTGCTAGAAATATTTTTAGTTAAACTAATTCTGAACAATTATCGATTAAGCAAGGCGAATTCACTTTATAGGTGCCACTGGAAACACAGCTAAGCTATTATTTTTTTCTTAAGCCCTTATCACACTACATTTTTTATTCATTAATTGATATAGAATTGATAGAAAGAAATGTAAATGCTAGAAAGAGCAAACTATAAAAAATGTAAACAAAGTTATTTAGTGTTATGGTTTCGTTTCAGGGATGGCGTTGAGAATTTTTAAAATTATACCAACAACCTTTAAAAATTGTACCTAATTGTACGAAAAGATTTTTTTAGTTGAAATTAATTGTATTTATGTTCTTAAAAATTACCACAAAAAGGTATTATAAATCTTAGTTTTAAAAGTATCAACAAAAAAGTACAATTGAAACAACTTAGCCATCCCTGTTCTGTTAATTTTATTAAATTTTTGTTTATGAGAAACCTAAAAACATAAAGCGGTAAATCGCTGAATTTGCCCATAAACCGCTGATATAGCAACACTTTTAATATTTTAAGCTTGAAATGTCAATTTTAAGTTGAACAAATTTACATTTTTTTTGACATAATCTCATTTTGTATCGATAACTTTAGTAAAATGTTTGACAGCTTGCCATTTATGCTAATACAGCTGAACCCTTCGCACTTGGTACATTTTTCTATTACTTAATATTTGCACTGTTCACCAAAACTTGAACAATGCATTACAAATGTAGTGTCATAAGGGCTTAATAGAGAGAAATGTCAACAAAAGCAACAATAAAAATACAATAGTGGAGTTCAAAAATGATTATAAATGGCCTTGCAACATAGCAAGTGCAAAATGGTGTATTAATTTGTTATAGTATACTTTTGGGATTATAGTAAATACTATACTATTTTGCAAATGCTAAGTGATCGTAATTGTTTTTGAATTTTTGTAATCGTAATTAATGAGTTATAAGAAATTCTATTGCACAGATCAGTAGCCCAATCCACAATATTGTGCAAATGGTCCTGCATCTTAGCATTTGCAAAATGGTATTGTGTATACTATAATCCCAAAAGTATACTTTAATAAATTACTATACCATTTTGCACTTGCTATGTTGCAAGAAAATTTGCAATTTTTTTTAAACACCCACTAATGTTGTTCTTTTATTGTTGTTCTTTTTGTTAAATTGCCACAACAGCAGTGCATCGTTTTCATGAATTCGCCACAATTCTTATTTATAAAGCAAAGAAGGTTTTTATTTCCTGTACGCAAAGCAGCAACCCTACAGCAATAGAGCGAAAACAAGTTGATGTTTTTCGCAATTTTTAATAGTGACAAGGAGAAGAGTGAATGAATTTTATTTTGTAGTAATGCCGACATCGCGTTAGCAGAAAATTTCGAGAATTTGTCTCTCAAGTCAGTTGCTTTTTTAAACTTTTCATACCAAAAATCTAAAGTCCTGCCAATTTTAGTAACTCATCTATATCCTCTCTTAACATTATCCACTTACCTCTCTTATAATCATTTTCATCATTATCATCATCATTTTGATCATATTCTCTCCTCACTATCACATAACGGGGCTCCTCAACTAATAGAGGTGGTTCTAGGCGTCCAGATAGATTTAATTTCTTCCACATATACATACCCGGATGATAATAGTCCGCATCATTGTCCGTTACATTGGCAAACTTACCATAAGGATAGAGTTCAGCCAAAGCCCAACTTAGGAATTGGACTAAATTTTGTTCAGCAGTCAAAAGTAAGAAAATGTCATCATCATGTATATTATTGTTGTTGTATGCCCAAGAAGTTGACTTTTCATCTGCATTAGCAAACGGATGATTTTCTCTATATTGCAATTGCTTCAAAAGAGCATTATTTCTATAATTATACAGAGACAAAAAAACAAGATTTATTATAATTTATGCAACATAGATTTTATTTAGAAAAAAAAATAAATAAAAACCTATTAAAGGTTTTATGTTACACCAAAAGATGTACGTGTTATGTTTAGCGACAGAAAAACACTTGTACTTTAATTTAAGGATTGTCTTGTATTTTTTTTTCATCCTTTTTTTACATGCAACAACAACTGCGTGGGTTGCATGTTGCTTGCTACATGTTGGACTCTGTTGCTGGTTTAGGGTTTCCAATTACCTTCTTTAGCTGTCGCTGATGCTGTGATGTGATATATGGGTGCGTAAGTTTTAAGAATGAAATTCGTGTTTTATATTGACACCTTTATATATGACTATACTAAATTAACTGAAGAAACTATGATATTCATATGTTGCAACATTTATTTCTACATATGTATATTTGAAAAGGTATTATAGTTTTATGTTTGAAAACTTTTTTGTCCGTCCGTGTGTTGGATTTTGGGTGTAGGTTTAATACATTTATTTGTAAAGATTCTTTTATAATAATCAAAGAGGTGTGCCAAAAACAATAAAAAAAAATTTTAAAACGTTTTACAATAAAAGTTAATGTTATTAATAAATTTCGATGTTAAAGTTTAATTGGAAATTTAGTTATACTGAGAAAAGAAAATTGAAAAGTTTTAATTGAGAGGCAGTATTTTTTCACCTTAATTCTTTAAAATAACGAAGAAGTTCATTTGACAACGGCAGCTAGATTGTTTTAGTACTCCAAGCTGTAATATATTTATACAATTTGTTTTAAAAAATAACATGTTTTTGCCATAAAAAAGTACCTACATAAAATGTTACCAAAAAAACTCTTTTTATGTATTTAGTTCTACTTCTTCAAAAAATGGATGTGCAAATGATTTTAAATTTTATTTAACTTTAATTATTAAACGTTGCACAGTAGCGCCCGTAGAGCAAACGAGGTTGCAAAAATCAAAATTTTCATGAGCACCGACGAAGTTTTGAATAAACTCATGTTATAGGAAACTTTTCAACGATTTCAAATCTGCCACTCTTAATAATATCACATTTTTAGTTTAGAAGATATAGCCGTTCAAAGTTGACCGACTTTCGGTTTTCAAAAAAACACACAATTTTTAGTAAATTTGTTGCGATTTCAGGTGTAATATCACGAAAAATAGGTAACGAATCGCCTTATTTTTTGTTTGTATTGATTGATGCATTTATTAAATGTGTAATGATAAAAAAAAAATGAACTGTTTGCTTTGTGTTTCTCCTGGTAAATCACTATTTAAAAACTATCCGTTTTTTCACTATTTTTCAACTTTGACGGAAAATAACAAAAATCTATATTTTTCTATATTTGCCATATTTGCAAAATCTGTTCTTTGATTATTTCTTTACATAATTCAAAAATTTTATCTGCCCGTACGTGCCCGTTTGGCTTCTAGAGGTAAAAAAGGTTAAAAAGACATGGTTGCAGAAATTGTATGACAGTAGTTTGATCTAAAATCTAAAAAAACTACTCATTGAAATTAGCAGGTACGTACCTCACTTAAACAATACTTTGGCGTACAAATGGTCAAGAACAATATTGACTACAGGTAGGCACAAATCTTATTTGGACACGTGCATAATATCAAAATTGCATTATTCAGCCTAATTCCATTTGTATGCAGGGAACAGGTAAATTTTTCGGCATGGTAGCATAAGCCTATATATTGCAAATGGTCAAGAACAATATTGACTACAGGTAGGCACAAATCTTATTTGGACACGTGCATAATATAAAAATGCATTATTCAGCCTAAATCCATATGTATGTAGGGAACAGGTACATTTTTCGGCATGGTAGCATAAGCCTATATATTGCAAAATAAGCATAATGCCTGGATTAGTCTACGACTGAAAGTTGGCGCAACAATTACTGAAACCATTAAACAATTTAAGTACTGAAAACATGGCGTTGAACAATTTTAAATTATTTGAACTGTTTAGAAAGTCAACCACACCAAATTTTTTCACGGAAGCTGCTTTAGAAGAACTTGATAGCTTATACGGAAATATTGAGAGAAGCGAAATTATAAAAAATAATTTTTATCTGATATATGCAAATAATATTAAGGCAAAATGGGTGAAATCTAATCGAACCATTCAGAACTTCAACTCCAAATACGAGGACTGGCTTAATGAAGATACCATCCTGGATATATTGGCAGTAGATAAACCCACCACATCAACCAGAGGAGCAAAAGGAAGGCCAAAAAAAAGTATTGAGGAGTGTTCAATTTTCACAAGAAAGAGGAAACTTGCCGATGCCACCAATGACTTGACCACGAAGCAATTATCGGAAGCGCTGTCTATTAAATTTACAAAGGATAGTGAAAGAGTTAGGTCGCACATAACCAAATCTGTTGCTGATGCAAGCCCACTGCGACTAAAAAGGATTAAGGAAAGCATTCCCACGCCCACAAACGCACACATTAAAAAGTATGGTTCCGAAGAAGCCTTGGCCTTGTTTATGGACTTAGAACTTTCCAAAGAGAAATATGAGAAACTACGGGCATCTTTAACGCGACACGGCGCTGACGTTTTACCCGGATACAAGCATATTACGCAAGCCAAAATAAATTCACGACCACTGCATACGGAATTTACGGAAGTCTCTGCGAAAGCCAATCTGCAGGATCTCATGGGCCATACAGCAAAACGGTTGTTGGAGAGTCTTCCTGAAAATGAGGTGAAAATTCTTCCTGAGAAGTTGACATTGATCAGCAAATGGGGCTGCGATGGATCATCCGGACAAAGCGTTTATAAGCAAAGGATATCTTCCGATGACGCTACAATATCGGACGGAAATATGTTTATGGCATCTGTTGTTCCTTTGCGGCTTAAATCGGATGTTTCCCTTCACTGGAAAAATCCACGTCCGTCATCAGTGCATTATTGCCGACCAATAATGTTTCAGTTTGCAAGGGAATCGGCAGAACTCATAAGGACCACGGTGAAGGACATTGAAGAACAAATAAGCAAGATTAAGCCTACAAAGCTGCAAATTGGAGAAGGAAAATATATTGAATGCAATTACGAGTTCCATCTGACCATGGTTGACGGAAAAGTCGTAAACGAACTGACAGGAACAACCTCAACAATGTCATGCCCGATTTGCAAAAAGAGTCAGAAGAACTTTGGTAATTTAAACGATTCTACAAATGAGGAGAATTACGAATATGGAATGTCACCATTGCACGCAAGGATAAGGTGTATGGAATTCTTGCTAAAACTGGCGTATACCCTACCACAAGAGGAGGAAAACTTCGATGAAAATACATCAATAAAGGATAAGGAAAAGATCAGAAAGAAGCAAATACAGGATGCTTTTTTTAAACAAGTTGGACTAAAAGTAGACTGTCCCAAGCACGGATACGGTAACTCAAACGATGGAAACACTTCTAGGAGATTTTTTGAAAATGATGAGGCAGTAACTAGAATCACTGGAATTGACAATCAAATCGTGAAAAGATTGGGAACGATCTTGGATGTTTTAAACTGCAAAGAAAATGTCAATTCTACAAAATATGGAGAATATGCGTCGAAAACTGCATCTCTTTTAGCAGAAATGTATCCACAGAAGAAGTTGACCCCGACCGTCCATAAAATATTGGCGCATGGCAAAGATATAATTGAGTACCAGTCTTTGCCAATTGGAGAGCTTTCTGAAGAAGCACAGGAGTCTCTTAACAAATTTTATAAAAAATATAGATTGCAGAACACATTCAAAGCATCAAGGGTAAGGCAAAATGAGGACCTCTTCAACATGTTGGCAGCATCTTCCGATCCACTTATATCTTCCCTGCGGCATGTGAAGTCACGAATAGAGTTAGAAAATAATTATAGTTTAGAAATGGTTAGTCTTTTAGATATACCTTCTCTTACGAACTGTGATGAATATTTTACAGAAAATTGAAAAAATAAATTTAAAAAAAAATAATTTTTTTTTTAATTTGTTGGGTAATAATTTAAAACATAAAAACCTAAAGAAAAAAAATAAAAACAATCTAAAAATGTAAAAATAATTTTTTTTAGTTACCATAAAATTGATTTTTCTACTAATTTTAACTTTGATAACCCATAATTAGGCCCCTACAGAGCGTAGCACCCTTTCCAAACGCTCATTTCATAGGCTGAACAGTTATCTATCATATGCTGTTTAAACTGTTCAATTATCTTATTCGGTTCAAAAGATATGATTTTTGCAACGAAAAAACTCAAATGGCGCCACTGTGCGTTGGTCATAAGACAATTATGTATTTCAATACTGAGATCTATTCTAGGATCTCCAGTATAATATACATACCTTCTAAAAAATTGGAATACATACATTGGAATCCAAAAACATATACATAAACTTGCCTTTGTATGAGAACCGTTTGAACCAAAGTATAATAAGTAACACGCCTCTTTTTTTAAATTTAATTCTCTCACATGTAAATGTCCTGTGTGAATTCAACACGCTTGAGAGAAACAAAAACAAAAGAAATGTCACGAATTTTTCCGTAAAATATTTTGGAAAATTGGGATTGTTCCAGATTTTTATTATAACACATCTAATTATTTTAATTTTTTATAAATGTTTTTAACATTTTAACACATTAAATCAGTTCTTATTGGACAAATAAAAAACATAATTTTTTACGTAAAATTTTTTTATCGTAGATTTTAAATTAGTTTATCAGAGTTGCTAATTTTAGTATTAATGTGTTTTAAAAAGGGATAAAAAATAAAAATTGACAAAGTTTACATAAACCTTTTAAATGTTAAAATTACATTGTTCAACACATAATTTCTAAAACAAAGTTATGGTTATTGAAATGTGTATCTTTAAGATAACTCTTATTTCACAAAAACACACAGACGGACATTGTTAAATCCACTTCGCTCATCATAAGGATCCAGATCAATATTGTAGAAATTACAAACGGAATGACAAACTTAAATACATACATATAACCTTTTTCACCACCTGTGGTGAAGGGTATAATAATGACTTATGGCGATTTCTTTTCTGAGAAATATGTTGCATAAATGTTACATGCTCTATCTCTTTTGTGTAGAACATGTAACATTTATGCAACATATTTCTCAGAAAAGAAATCGCCATTACTTTTTAATGCATTCATTTTGGGACTTCGCTTGTAAAATTTATTGGTTCTTTCAGTAGAATTGTAAGTAGCCTTTTTACTTTTTTCTGATTAATCAACAGATTATTTTGTAGGCGAAGTTTTTACTGTGTTCTGTATCGCCATTTCTATAACTCTATCTAATCATGTCCGTTCAACTAGTTGACTGCCTGAGTGTTACTGCCTGTTTGTAGAACGCGAGCAAAAACTAATTTTGAAATATTATTTTTGTTTTAAATGTAAGTTGAACGAGTCGCTTTTGCGCTCGCGTTCTACAAACAGGCAGTTTATGTTACATCCGTGTATACAGTACATTTGTAGCAGGGTATATAAATTAAACAAAATATTTTATTTGTATAAAACTTATCACGAAACAAATATATAGAATAACAAGTAAGATTGCTAAATACCCCGCTTTCTTCCTTTGTTTGTCAACCGAACCTTTATGGGGAAAAAAAGGGGAAATACGGGAAACTAAATTTCTTTTTTTTTTTGCTTTTCTGTGCTTCATGTGATAATTTTTAAATTTTTTATAATATTGAACTTGGAAACATAATATTATAGGTGTAGGGTCCTGAGTGAGTGATAACCTATAAGATAAAAAATGCTGGTATTTTTTGTTTTTCATCTGGAACTTTTTGAATTTTCGTTAATATTCGACCTATAAAGATAAATTTATACATTAAACTGGGTGAATAAGAACATGTAAGGGGAGCTTTTTGGTACTTTTTCATTCAACAGCTGGTACTTTGATTAATTTTCGGTAATATTAGACATAGAAACATAAAATTAAACGTGCAACGTCCTGAGTGGATGACAATATATAAAGTAGACTTTTTTATACTTTTTTGTTTTTCAATTGGTATTTTTTATACTGAACTTACAAAATTAAATTAACTCACGTAGAAGGTCCCTCGCCAAATCGATCCACTTTGAAGGAAAAAATAAATGCTCGAAACAAATAAGTTCATATATACTAAGATGAATTATGTTTTCTTCATATTTAAAAAAAAAATGGATGGTCGAATTTTGACCATTAGGCGAACACTAGTAAATTGAAAACAACAATTTTTTCGGAAAAACTAGATAACTCCATTTTTCGAAAAAACAAGATAACTCACATTGATTTTCGGTTTTAATGCCCAAAAATCTGTTTAATGGCACCAGAAATCTTTTACATAATTTTAAATTATGTTTTGTTTAATGCGCATGCATAACAACATAAATTCATATAAAATAATTAGCGAAATATGTTTAAAACTTTAAGTGTGTTTTTCTCGTGTTTTCAAAAAGTGGAGTTAACTAGTTTTTCCATACGGCCACAGATATGTATATTGATTTCTCTGATATTATTAGAACAGTAGGTAATGGATATAAGCAAATAAAAAATGCCACGAAACTTTTTCTTATAAGCGTTTTTTTCTTTTCAGCAACTAAATATTTTTTATTAGAAATATGTATAGTTCTTATCAAAGTTTATACTACACAATCAGAAAACAAAATATTGTAGCTTAAAATTTGCGTACAGATGTACACACCAAGTTTGATATTTTGCGTAAGCAAATACAGTTTTGTAAAATCATTTTATTTTAAATAAAAATATTTCTAGTTATTTTCTTGTAAAACGTTTTCTTATACAGAATAGTATTTATATTAACGAGTATGGAAAAACACACTGTGCTGAAATACTTTCTTATGAGTTGTTCTTATATCCGTTATCTTCTGTATTAAGCAGCGTTTAGAAAACTGCAGTCGAAGTAAAAAAAACTGCCATTTCTTGTACTTCTGATTCATTAAATATAAGCCGTCGCTGTTAAACTAACTCAAAAAGCGAAAAGTTGAACACAAATTTTCGTTTTTTGTTCGACAGTTTTTGGTTTCTACTGCAATTTTTTAAACCCTGACAATACATCTTAAGCCAAATTTTAAAAGTTAGAAACCATTTTGTTAATCATACCACTTTTCATTCAAAAAACATTTTTGTTTACGTTTTTAAAATTTTGTACTAAAAACAAAATTTTTTTAAATTTTGGTTTATTTTCTTATTTGATAAAAATTATTTTTTCACCGAGTATTTAAACTTTTTTGCTATCTTATCTCGTCTTAAGATGTTTTGCCAAAATGCCACAGGTATAATCTCTTAAGTGTTTTAAAACATTTTTAAATTGTTCCCATTTTAAGTTTATATTTTATGTTCTTTTATTTTACTTTACCAATTTAGTCCCCATCCATATAATGAAACATTTGCTGCAAAACATTTGAATCTGATAGTGAAAGGAAAGGGAAAAATTTAATGAAACATGCAGTTAATAATTCAATACATGAGATGTTAAGATTTATATAATAGTTTTCGCCTCATTCAATTGATTTTGAAATAAAATTATATTTTTCGAATTTTTAGCTTTTTGTGTATTGAACGTAACATTTGCTTTCACTGTTGTTCTGGAAATGATTCTTACGAAAAGAAGAGTCCACACAAATCGAGTATAGATGTGGCTTAAATAAGTATACTCGAGCTCTAACCGCGACAATAACGTAAGCGACACATCATTTTTAATTTTCTATTTGTTTTCCTTTAGATCTTCGTTTTTTTTTTTTTTTTTGGTAAATGACTTTATTGGCAACACTTGCATCATCTCCTAAAATGTCATGGTCACATATGGTACCGTTATGAGTTTATAACAAGAACAATTTTATCGTAAGCGAGAAATTTCATACAAAATTTATATGAAATAATATAAAAAAACTCTCTCCTGTAAAATTTGATTTTTGGTGCTTTCGTTATTTTAGCTTAAAATTGTGATTTGTTCCTAAATTATTCTTTCCAAAAATTTATACATGATTAAATATCAAATTTTCTTTAAAATAAAACAAATTTTATGTGAAATTATTTCCGACAGGATTATTTGCTCAGTAATTTTTTATATATCAAAAGAAATTTTTAGATTGATTGCATTTTGGTACGAATAATTATAATGGTGGAAGGTTTGTCAATTTCAAATAATTTTATTTGAAATTATTTAAGCACAGAATGAGCTTCCCAAGTTAGGGCACTTCAGACATGTTCACTTTCCAATGCTTGCTATTTTATTATTTCTCATTCAAATCCAAATATTGTTTCTGTCCTTATATCCTTTACACAAATTAAATAACATAGATAAAATAGTTTGAGCAATAAAACAATTTTTATTAAAGAAGTTTTAATAAACAACATTAGGGTATCCTAATGTTTGAGTTATTTGGGCGTGATATGCTTTCAATGAAATTCTTTGGCGTTGCGTTGCGTTTTACATGATAAGGGCATAAATATCCGGTTCAGCTAAACAAATATAATATTCTGACTTTCTGGTGGTGTAAATGTTTTTACCGTCCTCAAATTTACAGATAAACTATATAACAAATGTTGTCAATGTAACGCTCAATACATTTTTGTATGAATTTCATATTTTTCACAATACAAATAATGTAACAATTGAGGTGTACATTAATTCTTAAATTATCTATACAAAAGGAATTTTCAATTGATTTTAAATGTGGGATAACCCTGAATACAATTTTTTTAGGATACAAACTATGATCGATCGATGAAACCTTTTTCATAAAATTCTCAACATTTTTATACAATAAAAACGACAAACCGAATCTGTTATTAAGGTGTAAATTGTGAATGCGATTTAAAAAATTAAGCTGAGTAAAGATACATTATAAAAAAGAATAACGTTCAATACATAAAACTGCGTACAAAAACAAATGATTAAAAAAAATTTTTGAAATGTATTATTTTTATATAATTGATGTATGAAACAAGTAAGAATGTATAGTCGGTCAAGCCCGACCATATGATACCCTACACCACAGTTTTTAAAAACACATCATGCTTATGTGTCCATGTAAATATGGATTTACCTATGTTTATAAAATTCATGAAAATCGGTTTGAAAGTTTGTGAGAGGCAGAAATTGCCCCCTGCCTCCCCTTGTCGTCCTATTTTTTAAAAACTGTATAGCTAATGTGTCCCTATAGATATGGATCTATCAATGTTTTAAATTTCATTAAAATCGGTTTGAGAGGCAGAAATTGCCCCTATCTCCCCTCCTGGTCCGATTTTTTTAAAAATTCATACATTTTGTGTCCATATAGATATGGTTCTATCTATGTTTTAAATATCATTAAAATCGGTTTGATAGTTTCTGAGAGGAAGAAATTTCCCCCTATCTTCCCTCGTGGTCCTACGATTCGGCCCATTTTCAATAGGCTTGGTGCCAATAAGAACCTATGACCCAAATTTTATCAAATTATCTCCAAAATTGCCACCTGTACTTTGCGCACAAGGTTACATGGACAGCCAGCCAGCCTGCCAGCCAGCCTGACGGACATCGTTAGTTCGACTCAGAAAGTGATTCTGAGTAGATCGGTATACTTTAAGGTGGGTCTAGGACCACTATTTTAAGACGTTACACACATCAGCACAAATGCATAATACCCACTCCACTATTGTGGTGTGGGTATAATGATAAAACCAAATTCATGGTTTAATAGATTTAATAAAATATTTGGTATCAAAAAAAAGACACATTTTTAAATTTTTGTTTGCTGGGTTAGTGCAACATTGTTGCACCTTGCGAATGATTATTATACAACTTCTCTACATTTAAACTTTTATATGATTTAAACGTAACAACTCATAATCTGTTGGCTTGCAAATTTCAATCTTTTAAAATGGCATAACAAATAATTTTAAAATTATTATTTAAAGGCGTTACAAATTGAATGATAATCTTTTTTTCATCAGGAAAAAAATTAAGCAAAAAAGAACACATATGGCGCCATAATTTTAAGTTTGACTTTCTTTTAAAATGCCCAGATATTCGGCATGAACTGTTTAAGTTTTTTGCTTTCATTACTGAACACACACGTTTTAATTGAAATATCAAAAATCAATATCGCTGGTAATTTTTGTTTTTTTTTTCGTTAAATTTAACATGAATTCGCTGTGTTTAGCAACGAAAAAAAATCAAAATAAATTTTGCATTGAACATCGTACGGGTAATGAAATAAATCATAAATTTTATAATAAACAAACCCATGTTTAAGAAACAAACATAATTTTTAACAAAAAAAAAAAAATTTGGACAAACTTAAAACGCCTTCATTATTTAAAAAAAAAAGTATGCTCCAACAAAAAAGCAAGAAAATTATTAATCATAAATAATATTTAATTTTATAAAAAAAATAATTTACTAGTTTTTTTGTTAAAACCGTCATACCGGTGGCATTTCCTTTTTCTGTTTTAATTTTTTTTTTTTTTTTTGCTATATTGACGAACACCCGGCCTGCCCTCATTATTAGTGTAATCTACCGCCTCGATTAAAATGAGCGATAATGTGCCAATTGTTCGTCATATGCAAACAAATGAAATGGTAGACAGTGGCAACCATGAAACCCATTGTTCGTACTGCGAATGAACCAGTCCCACAAAAAAGTGAAATTTTTATCTTTATTTCTGATGTTTGATTTTTTGGTTGGATTTCAAGGAAATAAACCAGTAGTCCATATTAAATGCATTTTTATCGTTTGTTCAATTATTCAAAATACTTTTTATTTGTTATTGTGTTTTGAAGAGCTATTTTTATTTATTATTATTTTTTGTTTTGCAATTTTTATTTATAATTCTTGCAGTTATTTTTCATTTTTATTCCCTTACAACTCCTTTAATGGGATTTACTTGTCGTTTTTATTTAGTTGAATATTTTGTTTTTAAGTAATTCTTTTCTTAAGTTTCTTTCCTTCTTCTAAAGGCTTTAAAATAAGTCTCAAATATCAGACAGTCTTTTCTTAAAAGAAAGTGATTAATGCAATGTTAATTTTAAAATTGTGCATGTTCAGCTTTATGTGAGTTTGTTTTGTCGGTTTTTATCTTAAAGTCAATTTTTTTTTATAATGAATGATAAAAAAAAAAGAAATATTGATAATATCAGGGTGGTAAATTTTGTTAAGGAAAAATAGATGTGACTCTGTTTAATTATTATATAGAATTGATCAGGGAATTTAAGGAAACGCGATAATGATTTTTCTCATAATTCTTTTATTAAAGCTGTTTGCTAGAAACAATAAAACGATTATCTTGATTTTCTATAAAATATTTTGAGGAAATGGAAATCTGTTACACTTTTATATGTCCAACAGTTACTTTACATTAAATTTTAAATTAAATAGCTTGCTTCCCTTTTGCATTACCTATCTTACTTAACTTTCTTTCTCTTCATTTCCTTGCTAAACAATTCTTTAAATATTTCTTGGTGTCTTTGGTGGTAGAGACCGGTTCTAGTTTTCACACTTTCTATGAATAAGAATTTTTTTTTTTTTTTTTTATAATTTTATAAAAATATCTATCAGCTATTTTACACTGTCGATTTATTTTTTTTTTAAATTCCCTAAGCTAATCCCGCGAAGCTTTACGCTTGTCTGCAGGAACCAGAGTCTCTGGCGGGAATCGAACCCGCAACCCCGGCGCTGATAGACTTGCTCACTACCAGCTAGACTACCGGGGCACTTATTATCACTTTTACATGGGGTTGTTATTGGAGGGGGTCAATTGACACCATTTGACCAGTCACACATCTATTCTTAATGAACGTGTTTAGTGTCAGTTACTACAATGTAGTTTTATTTCAATACAATGTTGTATTGTTTCAATAAAAAAAGTCCTATAATTAAACTCAAGAACCAAATTTTAGAAAGTCCCAAAAAATGTGTCACACCACCAGTGAAGACTGTACTGTAATTCATTACTTTTTCTACCTTTTTGTTCTTCATAAACCAGTTACATGATTGGCTCTCCTTTCACTGGTCATGAGTTCTTTCTTTTTGTACCTGTTCTATTTGTATCACTCCCAGGACCAGTCTGTTGGACCAATTGACACAAATTTCCCACAGGGTAGTTCCAGTGACTCGATACCCAGCACAGCCTCACCACATGCTCCCCTAAGATTTTCTTTTCAGTTATAAAAATTGAGCGTTGGTAACTATAATCACTGGTCGGCGAAAAATGGGTTAAGAACGCTAGTGGGTTATACATATACGAGAGGCCATACAGTTGCTTATCGAATAAAGATTTATTGTTTTTCCGAAGTATTCTCCATGATGAGCAGCACTTGCACCAACTTTCTTTACAGTTTTCTACATCAATTAAGGTAACTTCAAAATATGATTTTTGATTGCATCAACGGTTGCTTCAAACGCCGAAAAAAGTAAGCCATGCAAATTTTTTAGAATGACAAGAAGTTACGTACTGTGAAATAAGGGCTGTATGGAGGATGATTTATCATCTCGACGTTTTGACCGATGAAATATGTGGTTGTTTTATTCGATGTGTAAGACCTGCTGTCGTATTCTGTAATTCGCTTAGCTAAAGCTAAATCTCGATCGCTAAAATTCCTTAAAGAAAATAAAATTTAAAATTTTTAGCAATGACACTAAAAGCTAAAATTGCGGCAAATTAAATTTGTATTGCATTGCCAAATTTAGCACTGCACATTACTGAATTACATTTGTAGCCAAAAATTGCTAAATCAACTTTATAGATTTTTAGCGATAGAGATTTAGCTTTAGCGAATTACGGAATACGGCTGCTGATGCAAAATAATCCTTTTCGTATTTCGCCAAGCACATTAAGATGGGTACCTTCAAACTAGAGCTAACCCCATGGTGGCCTTATCGCTCCTGTGTTTGAACGCAACCAGCAGACACACTCGCTCCTTGTTTAGAAGATGGAGCTATCTAACCTTCGCTGCCGTTTGGCATGCTAGCAGCATCTGTTGCATAGCAACCTAGCAAGTCAAACTTCCCCACAAGTGGTCGCAAATTAATCCTGGAAGCTGACTTTTGAAGATTTTCTTTCCGCGACTTTGAGTCAAAACAACGGTTACCCTGTGATCCCGGAAGGGTCCTCAACCAATAGTCAGCTGGAATCAAAGTCCCAGTGGCTATTTTTTCCCGTGGTACCATATAGGATCTCTAGTCAGCCGCGATCTGTCAATTTTTAACTCTGCCGAATTCCAGGTACTGACCGCATTCCTGATTTCTCGTAGGATGAATTCCCAATAGGAAGAATATCCGTTAAATGTTTCTCTACACAACACCGGGAGGAGGAGAAACCTAATGGTGGCCCCGATTAAAATCGTTCTATTCATCGCCAAAAGTCGACTCAAGTCGCAGTTATAAAACTCAACCCATTTCGAGCTAGATTTAACATTTTTTTGAGTACCTGTAACGCGATAAAAATGTTTACCTATGTTATGTATGTTTACATTATGTGTTTTTTTTAGCTAAGTATGTATATCAAGTTGCAAAAAAGAGTAACTTTTGATCCACTTTGCAATTGGTAACAATTAATTTATATACAGTCGAGCCTCGATTATCCGTGATAGTCGGGACCAGAAGCATTACGGATAATCGTTTTTCAAGGTTAATAGAATATCAACAGTTTTTTTTAATATTTTTATTATTTAACAAGTGAACATTGGTGTACATAATAAATATTTACATTAACAAAAATAATTCAAGAAGTTTAAGTACATTTTTAAATTAAATAAGTATGTATACATTAAATTTTCTACTGAAAACAAAAAAAAAAAAGGCAAAAAAGGACATAAAGCAAAAGAAAAATAAATTTTCGTAAAAAAAGTCGTGTAATGTTGTTTGTCTAATATTTTTCAACTGTCATCACGGATAATAAGGGTAATCACGGTTAATCAAAGCAAACAATATGAAAACATTGCAAACAAAAAACAATAGACTGATCTTTTGCCATCACGGTTAATCGGGGTTACCGGTTAACCGGATCACGGATAATCGATGCCCGACTGTTTTATTGTTTTGCCATAAATATTAATTATATCGCTAACGCAAAAGTTAAGAGGACTTTTTTTTTTTTTTTTTTTGTTTACATATTTACATTTTTTATATGAAGTACCTGCCGAGTAAAGTCTTAAAAATACCTATAAGTAACATTTCCCTAAGACATTCGCTTCCCCGACACCAGTTCTAACGGATCTAAATTCTTTAGTAAACATTTTTAAATTACTCAAATCCCTGCATCACCTCTAAGTATCTCAATGCTTTTCTAAAAGACCTTGAAAGATCTTTACCATAATTTTCATCTTCTTAAACCGAAACAGCATTTAGGAATTTTTTATGCCAAACCACATTAAAACTAAATTTCACTTTCTTTTGAACAAGATTTTACAAATATTGTCAGCATATTTCTTTGCATGTATAAGATTTACCAAAAAAAAAAAAAAAATTCTCCACTCAGTCTTGTAAAACTTAAACCAAGACTAAATAGTGTCATTAACTCTTCATGCCAACAAACATACGAAGAAAAAAACAACAGCAACACTACGGTCACATTTTTAACACACTTGAGGCGCATTAAAAACACCAAAATACTTTAAACAGTTTTCTGAAAAACAAAACTTAAGATTAGCAATAAAGCTTAATATCAAAATCAACTGCATGCAACATAAACAACATCATAAAGCAGTAGCTGCAACAGCAACAAAAACAACAACTAAGTGATTGCAACACCAACAGCAACAAGTTATATATTTTTTTTATAATGCCGCTTAAATGAAAATTACGATGGTGCATCATCGTCATCTTTTTAAGCATCAGAGGCGGCAAACACTTTCACTGCAACCTTGAAGTTTAAGAGCATGTTGTTCAGGCAAATGAATAAGAATGAATTAAAACAAAAGAAAAAAGAAATGTACAACGACATGTGTGCCAAATTTTGTTGTAGTTTTTTTTTAAATAATATGTATTACACTTTCTTTGAAAGCCAGAAGAGCAAGGGCTTCGCCTTTATGGTAGTGTTAATGGAGACAGAAGTGGAAAGGAATTGTTTCGCATTAAGTTCCTAAAAAATTTTGCTTTATATACGAGGGCGGGTCAGTAATTTCGTGATTTTTCGAATGAAATACAGGTTTTTTTTTTTTTTTTTTTTTGGTAATAAAAGATGTCTGTTGACGGCAGTGTTGCCAAAACTAATTGAGGAGAACATGATTGATTTTGTTAAAAAAAATTCTGAAAAATGCTTAATAAATTAAATGCTAAAAATAATTATTAAAAAGGATAGAAAGATCTTCATTAAAGTACATTTTTTATAATATGCTGCATTTTGTCCTTCAGCTTCCGCGACGAGGTGTCAAATTGTTATTAACAAAGTTTTGTCAGATGATCGACAGGTGCAACCAGACTCTGCACTGCACATAAACGGAATTACGCTTCTGCTGAACATTGTAAGAAATTCTTTTAAAAGGGAGAGGATCACGTAAACAAAAATATGGTTGGAGGCAACCATGTTCTAAGAGCAACATACTATGGTTGGATTCTAACATTGTTGGTGTTTGCAGGTTACCATATTATGTTTCAATATGACCATAGTATGGCTAAAATCAACAAAAAATTTCCAGAAATCACCCATAATATGGTCAAAATTAACCATATTTTGGTCAATATTAACCATGATAATGGTCAAAACTAACCATATTATGTTCAAAATTAACCATAATATGGTCAAAACTTTCCAGAATTTTGACAAAAGTAATTTTTAAATTTAAAATCGAACATATTATTGTTGTTAAATATTAACCATAACATATTTGGAGGCAACCGTAATTTGGTTATAGCTTTTGGATAGATGAATTTAACCATAATATGGTTTCCTTGATAATAATATGGTTAAGGTAACCATAATATATTTAAGTGTATAGTTGCAGCTTTATTTTATTATTATATTATTTATAATTGATTAAGCTTGAGGTCGTTTTATTAAAAATGATATTATATTTAATTATTTCTCAATATTTTGCTAACCTTTGGTTATCATCTTCGGGTTGTTAAATTCAACCATATTTGAAGTTTCAAGGGAGGTAAACACTTTATTGTTAGATAGAAACAAAATGTTATCAATCGTGAACAAGTTTTGTTAAAGACAACAAAAGTTGGTTTGTTGTCATTGCAGGGACCATAATATGTTTTTTTAACCATAATTCAACCATGTTTTTTCTCTGCGTGATGGTTTATAGTTAAATCCGTTGCATTTTTGTGCTTTCTTTTTTCTTCATGTTGCTCCAGGCCACTTAATTTAGAAACAATATCGTATTTGCAGCAATTGCAAAAGGGTTTTCACCAGTTTCTTTCACCCATTCTTTTCACTTAAGGTGCTTTATCCAATATTTGTGAAACTTTTTTGAATATTTATTTTTTATTTTTTTCAGTTTATTTATAACCACATTATTGAGCATTCGCATTGTTGCATTTTTAAGATCTAATTAATGTTAGAATCTTTCGTTTTTCCACAATTATTTATATTACACTAATGGAAAATATTAAAAATACCACAAGAACTAACAAATGCTAGAAAATATGCTACATGCCTAATCAGTTTTTTTCATGCCAAATTAATTTACAAAATGACTGAAGCAGTGTGGCACTTTCAATTTGAAAAAAGGGAAGTTAAAAAGACCACGGACTTAATAATTCGCCCTTGTATTACAATTAGAATTTTAACAATATGTACTTAAATCCAGTCTTCAGTCAGTAAGTTATTAAAGCCTAAACTAAAACAAATTGGCATTTTGACAAAACATCTTTAGTCGAGATAAGATAGCAAAAAGAGTTTTTAAAAAAACTCAGGCTAAAGATAATTTTTATCAAATAATAAAATAAAACAAAATTAAAAAAAAAATTGCGTTTATAATACAAAATTTTAAAAACGTAAGCAAAAAATGTCTATTGAATGAAAAATCGTATGATTAACAACATTTTTTTAAACTTTTTAAATTTTTTTTTTTTTTTATTTATATTTCACCTTTATTTACATTTTATACTTATGGCCATTTTCTCATAAGGCAATTATCTTTTTTCCCAACGAAAAACTGCACATTAAAGAAATTTGGTTTTCTCAATGTTTCATTTGCTTCGATTTTATCGCAAAGCTAACCGGCACTCATCTTTTACATGTATTTTGAGTGGCGTTGCCAGCTGAAAACAATGTTTTTTGTTGGTATATTGAGAAACTAACATCTTAAACGGACAGTTTATCGTTCCAATAAATTTATGTTGACAATAAGTAACAGACAGTTTGTCGATACATTGAGAAAATGGCCATTAGTATACAAATATTTCTAATTTTCGAGATCTAAAGATACTACAACGAGTGATTATAGTGTCGAAATAGTCCTGATAAAATTTGTTTAATTATGACGTTATAAAGTTAGAAAAGTAAAAAAATATACAAATATACAATGGAGTTATCGACATGATAACGTATGTATACTTGCCGTTTTCAATTTAATGACTAGTTTTTCGGAGATGTAGTCAGGCCCATTGTGTACATTCTCTTATCAGACGATAAGGAGAAAGTTGATTGGATTCAAAATATTTGTTGTTGAGTTTTCTTATGAAGTCGATGATTAGATCATGCCCAGTTTCGTTGTGGAGTTTTTTAAATTTGACTTAAGATGTTTTGTAAATTTTAAAAACAAAAAATTTCGATAGGAACATATCACATCATTACAAAATTAGGTCGTGTGAAGTAAGTCTAGCAAAGAAAGAAAAAATTGTCCACACGCTACAACACGCTCCAAACATTTGTTTCGACTTTTTTCGAGTGCCTAAGGTAGAATCACACGATTGTCGAAATGCACCAATTTTACACAATTTTTTTTTGTGCTAAATTAGGGCTGTCGCAAAATGGCATAAAACGCTTGAGTGGTAAAAATTGCAGCATTTCAGTCACACAATTTCGAAAAACAGCTGTTGGTCAAGTTGTCAAATTTAAAAAAAAAATTAAAAAAATACAAAAATTAAGTTAAAAAAATGACGATGATACTATGAATAGCGAAAAATCGAAAACCTGATGTGAAGGAGAAATTCTGAGAACAGACACAACTCTAACCTTTCGGAAAATATTGTCCTAGCGTTTCGACTTTTTCTAAATTTTGCTGGCCTGTGTAATTCTTGCGGCTAGAAAAGCATAATCCATTGTTTTTTGAAAATAACACTATCGGGAGTGTTCTAGAATCCGAATCCACTCGAAAGTGGATTACTTTAGCATTTTTGGTGTTCTGCATTTCCAACCACAAGTTTTTATTCGTTTTCGACCTTTATTCTAATATTTGATAACATTTTTAACAAAAAAATAAATTTTGTTTTTAGCTTAAAAGCTTCTTTATACAATTTAATCAAAAATATATCGTTATCTAAAATGCAAAAGTCCCAAACTTAACCTAAATTTAAAATCGACTTTTTCATTATTTTGATGTAATAACGGTTTATTTTTTTTAACGATTTTTATGTTATTTTCAGACAATTTGTTTTTTTAATTGATTAAGCGATCTCAAATTAGTTTTTTGTTTGTTTAAAGTTTTGCGATTTTCGCGAATTTTAGCCATTTCGCGATATATATATATATAGTTTTATGGACTTTTAACCAATTATATGGCTGGTTTGAAATATAAAAAATTTACGCGATTTTTCGCTATTTTTGCAATTTTTTTTTGTTATTATTAGCGATTTCAAATAAATTTTAGTGTTTGTTTAAAAGTTTGCAATTTTTCGCGAATTTTAGCCATGTTCGCGATTGAAGCTATTTTTTCCTGTGATTCTTTAGAGCTTTCACGATTTTAAAAAATATTAAACATTGCTATCATGCTGCGGTTAGCAAATTAGCGATCTTTAGTCCAAAAAAAGCTTTTTCGAACAAAAACTTCGAATACACAAAAACATGCGGATTTGAGAACACCAATTTATGAATTGTGCGGATTTAAAAAATTCTTCGTTTTCAATTCGAGTCGAAACCTAGAACATACCTGTGTGTGACAGTTTTTGACCAAATGTATTAAATACCTTTTATTTATGTAAAATATGCATTTAAGTGACATCATCTTTTTAAAAACCGCCAAAAACGGTTATTTTGGAATGTCTCGAAAACTGTTCTACTTTTGACCGTTCTGACTTCACATCACATTCGGGTTCAGTGGGCAATTTAACATTAAGATTAGATGTGAGATTCATTTGGTCATTTGTTGAAAATTTGTGACACAGTGTAATTTTCAAAAAGCTTTCTATTTTTTTTTTTTAGACGGTCTACATTTAGGAGTCTACATTCCTATCCAACTCTGCTATATTTAGTTATCTGCATTTGTTTTTTATGAATTTTTGTATGTTGTACAACCAATTAACCAATTTTTTGTTGTCTTTCTTTTTCTGGGTGCTACGTGTCCAAACGACACATACACTTTTGTGCCTTCAAAGAATTATAAAAATAAAGTACATATGTGCCACATGCAACTCACCTGTCAGCAATAAGAGCGCCATAATATTCCTGCAGGCAATTATTTTCATTTTCCAATGGACATCGTCTCGACCAATATTTTCTAGACTTTAAAAATCTATTCAAAACTGGTGATTCTTCTGTTGCAGTTGAAGGTGCTGCAGCAGCCAAGGGCATATTTTCTAATTCTCTACGTTTGAGATGCAGTGGTTCTTGTATTTGATGAGGTGGCGAGACAAAAATATCGTCAATCATTTCTGGGCTGGAGGACAGCCATTCATTGGTATCGTCATAGTCTTCAGCTGAGGCAATTTTCTGTAAGGGAATTTGCAATTGTGGCTGAGTATTCAAATTCAAATTTGTGGCTTCATTCATATTTGTGGCGGCGCTAGAGTGCAATAATGGCAAGGGGGAAGAAGATGATGTTGTCGAACTTTTTAAAATGTTATTTTCATTTTTATTATTATTATGAATGTAGTTTTTATGGCCAACATTGTTGTCGTTGTCGCTGTCGTGTGGCTGTAGGCCATTTTGATTTTTGTTGTTTTCCTTAATTGTTGCAATGGTTTGCTGCCGCTGTTTTTGCATTGCCGCAACTTGGTCGATATCATCATTATCATCATCAAAGGTATTACGCTCCTCACGTTTTTGTAAATTTAAACTTAGATCGTTATGCCACAAATTCTTAAAATTTGTGTATAAATCTGCTGCCAAAGTTGGCTCATTCGATGCTTCTTCATCTTCTGGGGTTGGTAATTGTGGCTGCAATTCATTGTCTTTGTTGGCAGAAGGTTTTTGTGTCTTAAGACTGTCGTCCAAGGATGCCGCATGAGCTATAAATGATGGTGGTAAAGATAATACCGTCGCACATTTACAATAAATTGTTAGTCCAGCCAAAAATAACACAACAAGCGTGATCTTCATTGTGGCCTTGTTAAGTTTTCTCTATGCTGGACTCGCTCCTTTAATGCTGTT
Source organism: Pollenia angustigena (assembly GCA_930367215.1). NCBI lineage: Eukaryota > Metazoa > Arthropoda > Insecta > Diptera > Polleniidae > Pollenia > Pollenia angustigena. Next base: position 198,912,211 of record OV884056.1, read on the forward strand.
TTTGGCTACACCTTTTTAAAGCACGCTTAAAAGCACAATAAAAAAAATTTTGAAATGTTTTTTTTTGCAGCTTAAGCTGCTTTAACTCAAAAAAGAAGTTACTGATTGTTATATATATTTTTTTTCAACTCTTTATAAATAATATTTTTTTTTTTGCTAACGCGAGTTCCACGTTCTCGTTCGTTGTGCAATTTTCTTTAGAAACTGAAAGTTGTTTGTGAAATTGATGCCGCTTTTATAGCAATTTTTCATCAAACTGACCACCCATATTGCCCTAAAACAGAATCACCATTTCAAATACTGCATTTTTTTGTCAAGTTTTTCTCTTCTAGAAGTAGCTTTTCTTCTTTTTAAGATTTTTTCCATTTTCATGTGCCATACGATTCCTCTGGGGATCGCCTACCACACTCTCTTGTTAGGTGGTCAGTAGTTAATATCTAGTGTTATATTTGTTGCTCTATTGTTGTGCAAACTTTGCTTGGTGGTGTTTACTGGCCCATATGTTTGAATTGGTTGCCGACGCGTGAAATTAAAAAATTGCGTTATGTGCTCATATTAGTGTTTTAAAATATTTATTATTACAAATTTCTATTATTTTATACTACACTTGTTTCGAGTTATTAAAGTTCTACATTTGTGTTTGGAGTCTCTGCATCAATCATGACATCTTATACCTTTCTAATGTAGCTGCATAAAAAATCTAAAGCAGAAGTAAAGTTTGTCGTATTAAGGGGTTTCTGTTAGAGCTGAATCTTTTATATTGTTTTATAATTTAAATACTATGCTAACTAGATTTGCTAAATTCGACTAACTTAATGAAACTAATACTGAAATCAGACCAATCAATTAATGTACTTAAAAATTAGCTCATCTTCTGCAAAATGATATTGAAAACGAAATTTACTTAAAACATTCGACTCTTTTTATTGAATTTATCCAGAGGGAAAGAAGAAGTAACAAAGCTTCCATTCCTCATATAACAGTCCATTACATTTCGTTCTTGTCTCATTCTAAACTTAAATCCATTTTACAAGGAGAAATTAATTTCATTGGGCAAAGTTCCAATTTTTTGTCATCACCGATATTCAAAATTTTATTACGCCTTGTAAAATATGTTAAGGCTTAGAATAACTAGAGAAGCCAAAAAATTACGTCCAAATAAACAAATATTTTCATAATAAATGCAAAAACCAAATCAAAAGTTCAACTTTGACCTTAAATGTATCAACAACTGCTGAACCGATTTTAATAAAATTATATATTTATTTATTTATAGCATTAGAAAATAATTACAAATTATAGACTAATGAATAACTAGGGCATGGCTACAAGGCCTTAGGCTCCTTAATAAAATTAAAACTGAAGCGGAGTTCAAGAAAACATTTAAAATAACTCTATCGGTTCAATAGTTACAAACGTTTGGCCAATGAAAAACGATTCGGTACCACTGTGCCGCGTATAGTGCATTGATCTCATATATTGAATCGATTGAAGTTCTTGTTGATTAATGCAACTTTGTACATATATTTATTTGAGCTTAATATTTATACGTGGAAAATTGTGAATAATCGGTAAAAGGACACGCTTACATTAGATATTAATATGGTCCAAGCAATACGCACGATGTCAAATGTAAATAAAAAGAAGTTTTCAGAGAATTTTCCTTATAATTTGTATTGTGATAGAAAGATTTTTGACAATTATTTGTGAAACAAAATATCGGCCATATGATCGCCAGGGCTTCGGTGGCATACCTTTATCTTATGATCCATATTTTCAATTACTCTGAGACATAATTAAGATTCAACGTCGCTCGAAATATCTCATCCTTTAGCTCTTGAATTGTTCTTGGCTTATTGACGTACACTTTTTCTTTTAAATATCCCCAAAGAAATAAGTGCAACTGTGTCAAAATCACACGACGTGAGATAACACGGCCATGGCAAGTGGCCATGTAGGAACCACATATCGTCCAGGTCCATATCCTCAAATACTGGCCACAAGAAGTGCGTTATCATATCGCGATTGCAAACACTATACGGTAACTGCTTGGCTGACCTCATTTTCAAAGATGTATGGCCCGATGGGGCCATCAGCCCATAAAACGCACCAAACAGTAACTCTTTGTGAATGCTTCGGCTTTTCAACAATCACTCTTGGATTCTCATTTTCCCTAGTGCGGTCATTCTGCTTGTTAACCAATCCACTGAGGTGAAAGTGTGCCTCACGAAGTGCACAAACGTATTTTAATTTGAACGCCCATTTTCGTATAAGGCTGCAATAATATTAACGCGCTGCGCAATTGTGCATCTCTCCATGAAATTTAAATTATAACGATGAGCATTTTAAACGACTTTGAAGATACTGACTATAAAAATATTGACTATAAAGATACACCCTCCATAGATTATTTTAGATATAATGTCCTTAAGGTCGGTTAATAAATTTAATATAAATTTTTTTCTTTTAAAAGGAAGTTTAAGCTATTAATGGATGGAAGCAATTGGACACAAAAAGTCTATTTCAGAAAGAAGTTTGTATTGGGACTATTTGAAATGATCTTTTACTTTGCGTACTAGGACATATAAGCAAACGGATGGATATCGTTAGATCGCTGTAAAAAGAGATTATGAGTCGATCAGTATACTGAAAGATGGGTCTAAGTTTCTATGAAAACATATGCAGCCCAATTATGAATACAAATTCCCCAGGAGTTTTCTCTCTTCTCCCATTTTTTCTATACAAATTCAATTGTAACTAGTTAGAGTGCTATATTTGGCTATGCCGAATCTTTTATACCCTTCACCACGGTGCAATAAGAACAAAAACTTATGTAAACACCATTCTTAACACTAAGAGATAAAGCTTCATACTTATATGAAAATCAATCGTTGATGCAATGATTTTTGTTAAGAATTTTATGAAATTAATTCATGAGATAATACTTTTTGTTCATATATTGAATGACAATCTTTCATTAAATCATTCATCGTACCTACGAATATATTTCATTCAGATAATGAAATTCTATCGTCCTATCTATGAAAAAATTAAAATGCAATGAAATTGTAAATAAAAATTACTAAAATTTTATTTATAATATAATATGTATGCACATAAATTTAAGGAAGTTTATTAAACATATAATATAACTTACATTACATATCGGTAGCTTAATATAAAAAAGGCCTAACTCGATTTTTTGTATGTTAAAGGAGAAGAAAACTCTTAATAAAATCCGTACAATTTAACCCTCAAACAGCTGACAGTTTACAAATGTAAACTTTCCGACTTTAAAACGTTTTTTGTTTTATTTAGAATTGTCCAAATTTCTTAAAACTTCATAAGAGAACTACAAATTCACTTCTAAATGGAATGCAAGAATATAGAAGTGGTGAAACATTTATCTGTTCCTCATTTTACCAGTTTTTTAAAACTACCTGCTGAACGACTGACTAGTTTACATTTGTAAACCAGAATAATTTGATATATAAAAAATAAAAAAGTAATAGCACATGTGTTTTTTTAAGAAGATGTAAGTTTTATTCAAAATTAAATTAGAAAGAAATCAAAATTATGCAAAAGTAGAGAAAAAATTTAAATAATTATTGACGATCCAGGCACTTAGTTATCGTGACATAGTAGGTATCACATACCTTCTTACCGCAAAGGGAGCAAAACGTTCGGGTGACGCATTGCATTTTCTCAGTTGCGCAGAAGAAGCACTTTTCTTTGATGCGCGATGTTCCTGGATTCGCTTGCAATTGTGGCTGTAGTTAATCCGATGAAAGGCTCCTAATGTGCAGCATGCCCAGCATCGCATTTCCAACATGAGGCCAAAGATTGACGTAGCTAATATATTTTGATAATAATAATTGATGTTTGGAGTGGTCATAAAATTCGTCAGTGAAATAAGGAAGATACGAAGAGAGTATCTGGTCCCATGCGTTTCAGAATATAGCTCGTATGTAGCCAATCCAGACAATTCCACCATGTTAAAAAACATAGTTAATGGCCACCGACGCAATCTCCACTTTCACATGTAATTGCCAAGCTTTTGGTCCATTGTATCCACGCCAGCTTTCGTACGATTATATTCCATTATTATTTCTGGCTTGCAAGTGTCTGCATCAATGGCATTGTTGGAATGCATCGAGGATAAAACATAGATACTTTCACTACCAACGGTTGACCAGGCTGGAACCATTCTTCCCATCATTCATCTCATCGTCATCGTCTTCCAATTCTTCCATTCCAATGCTCCATTTGGAACCCAATCGATATTTTCAATGTTATCATTGCAATCGCTGCCACCACCGCTCTCGCTTGCTAGAAGTTCCTCTTATTCCGTTTCAGTCAATCTAATTTAAAATATACTTTCACATATAAAGAACACGATACACAACTGGTTACATCGATCTTGCCATTCCGGTTATACCGAATAGAGCTACCGTCACAAGGCAATACTACATTACTGTACAAATGAATAAACAAAAACATAAATGACAAAGTGTAAACACAAAAACATCGAAATCAAACCTGCGTTATTTAACATTGCTGGGCCCAGCGTCAGGCTCAGGTAAAATTACTGGCACAACGACTGGAAGAACTCCTCGTTGGAGTTCAAAAATTGGTGGCTCCACAACATACCGTGCAAATGTTTCTTATTTTTTTTCACTTTAAAACGATATTCGTGTTTTCTCTGAGCTTTAAAAAATAACTATTACTTTCTATAATTGCATCTTTCCACGCATATTCGTACATTACATATGGGTTTACAAATGTAAGCCAGTCCGCCGAAATAGGAAAAAGTAAACAGTCAGCTTTTTGAGGGTTAAGATAAAAAAGTTTTAATGCAATTTAAAAAAAAATACCCAAAAACTGTTATACTACAGGCCCTTAAAATGTTTAAATCAGGATACATGTGGTGGCATTAGCACTCAGAATAAACAAAAAATGCTATTTAAAAAAACTCGAGTTACGCCCTTTTTATGTGTACATATTATTTACAATATTTACATTCAAACGATTGCATGGATATGTACATTTATAAAGGAATATTTTAGCAAGAATAATTAAAATTGGAAAAAATAGTACTACTTATAACTGCCTGTTGGTAGAGCACGAGCGCACGACTCGTTCGTTTAACTATTAATAAAAACAAAATTTTAAAATTATTTTTTTTTTTTTAATATTAGTTAAGCGAACGATTCTTGTGCTCGTGTTCTAAAAACAGGCAGTAAGTTTTAATTATTAGTTTTGTAACTCACTAATAAGTATATTGTTTATTCCAAACCGTCCAAAATCTTTTCTCCCATCTATATTTTTCCGCAGAACCAATTATATTTTCTATGTCGAAATATGTTAATAAGTAAAATACTAAAATAAAATGGAATTAAGTTTCATATATTACAATATTTGCGAAAAATTAAATTACATAAAATCAATGTTAAGTTTTTCATGAATACAATGAAAGCTTAAAAATGAAAAAAAGTATGAAATAAAAAAATTCATTCCAGATATGAAATTGTTCATTACATCAACGTAACAGTTCATTCATACAGTGAAGAACTATCAATGAACCCGTTTCATTAATTGAATGAATGATTTTTCTCTTAGTGAAGATATAAATAAATCTTTTTTGTGCCACGCCCAATACCGCCCACATTATGTCGTATGTTGTGTATTAATAACCAAGATGATTGGATCTTATTTAGAAACTTTGGCTCTTGCCGTTCTCCAGAAATACAGAAAAAGGGAATAAAAAAAAACAACAACAATAAGGGATTTTTAGGTAAAATTAGAGGCGGTCGTGGTTTTTTGCAGATATTTCCGAAATGGCTGAATTTCAATATAAACGGAGTATATGTGACATAAATATATGACAACCTAGTCCCCATAATTTCTGGGGTCTTCGGAAAACCCATTTCAACATACAGATGGACAGAAAAAATGGTTTTTTATCTAAATTGTGCAAAAAATATGCACCAATAAATCGATGCCAAAATTTATAAAAAGCTCTAAAACGGATAAATCACCCCTATCGCGAATAAAAATTCCTTGGGAGTTTTTTTCCCTTTTTCCATTTTTCCTATGTTAATTCAATAGTAAAAATAGGGAAAGGGAAAAAACTCCCAAGGAATTTTTATTCACGATAGGGGTGAATATATTTTTTCTGCCTTCATTAGTCACACAAGGAAATAGATGCAATTGCATATTTACGGTTTCTCTAAAATTGAATAATATAACGTCCATAAAAATTCCTACAGTTCGTTATAAGTTCAGGTCTTATTGTTGCTCTTTTAACCATATCGCACTTGTTCAACAATGGTGTATTAATTTTTATTTTTTGGAAAAATTAGACAATATCGAGCTATTTCGTCAACTTTTGGAAAACTAAAAATTTTTTTCCAAATGTTTTTAATACTTAACGAAAAAGTGTTTCCAAAAAAGTGGTAGTTCTGTGGCATTTTGACAAAACAACTCAAGTCAAATTTAAAAAAATTAAAAAAAAATGTTGTTAATCATGCGAATTTCCATTCAAAAAACATTTTTGTTTATGTGTTTAAAATTTCGTATTATTAACGAAGTTCTTTTAAAATTTTGGTTTATTTTATTATTTGATTAAAATCATTTTTTCATCGAGATTTTTCTAAAAACGTTTTTGCTATCTTATCTCGACTTAAGATGTTTTGTCAAAATGTCACAGAATCGTTCCGCTGAAAACTGAAAATTTTTAGTTAATAGTGTATTGTTGATCAAATGAAAGGTTGATTATAAAGGGTGTTTTTTATAGAGTGACACAAGTTTAAATCATGAATATTTTATGAAATTAATGTTTAAATATGATTTCTGTCAGGTGGCCGCCACGGCTGGCGCGTCGAAGGAACAATCTGGAACACCAATTTTCAATAACTGTTCGCATTCTGACCATCATCGTTTTTGAAGCATTTGGGCCAATGACGCCGCCAGCCCACAAATAAATTTTCTGTGGATGTAATGGTGCTGCCATTCAATCAGAAATGGGCTGCATCGAAAAATAAAATTTTGAATGGAAATTTAAAGTCAATATGTATCAATTTGTGTTTTTTTTACAAAATTGCACGCGTTGTTCTGGTGTAAGTCGATTCATAATGAAATTTCAAAAGAAACTAAACAAAAAGCAACTATCAGTTGTTAAATGGGTGCTGAAATAAGGCAGTGATGCCAACTCAAAGTTATCACACTCTAAAAAACACCCTTTACGTGGTAAACATATTATAGTTTTTTTTTAGCCATAACAAAATCTGAGGCAAAGAAAGTATGGTTGTGATTTCCTTAAGAATAACTTATTTCACCATAATTTGTTTGCCGTTTACAAGTAACTGCGCTAAGTAACTGTAATATCTTTAAACAATTTGCGTTGAAAATAGTTTTATCTGTGGCCATATAAAATATTACGTTCTCTGTACGTTAACAAATGTTTCCCGCTATGAAATTACACTATTCCATTTAAAATATACTGTGAACTATCTTTTTATAAAGTTGTTCCTTGACTCTAATAGATTTTGTGCTCTTAATCAAGTTTTCCCCATAGTTTACCGCCTTAATAAACTATAATTCCTTAATTTCTTGTATTAAAATGAAGAAACATTTTTTCACATTTTCATTTACATTCATCTATGTCCATAATAATTATGCAATCAGTAGCTCAAGAAAAAAAAAATTTAAAACTTCCTCCTACACACTCTGGGTATTTATAAAATAAATTTTTTCCCAAAACAATTTAAATGCCTTTATTTAGTCAAGGCATTACTCCCATGTTTGCTCTTCACAAAGTGTCTCAACTTTAAGTAGTCTTTACTAACTCTTTGTAAAGTCAGAAGAAAAAATATTTAGAAAAGAAATGAAAAGAGTAAAAAAAGATCGTGCAGCTTAAGCGGCTTTATCTTTTGATGGATGTAGCAGGATCTTAACTAAAGTCAACTAATGCGTTAAAAAACTTCAGTTAAAGCAGTCAGTTTTTTTCTCATTTCATGCAGTTAGTTAAACAACAATATTGTACAAGACTCAAATAAAATTAAGTAGACGATAAGCAGGAGGAAATGGTAGGAGAAGAAAAGAAAACATCATTTGTCCAATGTCATGTGAGAGCTAATTTATTGTCATTCGAGGAGTTTTTATTGTTAGTGTTAAGAAAAAAAAAACAGTTGAATAAACAAACAAAAAAAAATGGAACATAGTTGAGAGTTAATGCTTTTAAAATGAAGTGGAAGGATTTATTTTTATGATAATAACACCATTTCCTGAAAAGGGAATACATGCGTTAGATCACCAAAGCAAAACATTAGAAATCTTGAGGGTCTTAAAAAAGTATATTTTATTTTTAAATGAAGATTATAAGCGTTTAAAGTTGTTCAGAAGTTTAAGCACTAAAGAGCCGAATGCGTGTTAACCAAATCCACAAGTAGAAGTGCAAGTCACTTCAGAATTTAACTCAGAAGCACTGTTGTCAATTACAATTTTTTTTTGCGAATTTAGCTTTATTATGTTGCATGTTAAAGCCATTTGCTCCTCCTAGGATCGAGGGTAACAATCAAATCAGATCAATGAAAGTTTGTTAATCGATTTAAAGAAAGTGTACGATTTGAAACTAGTTTGGATTTATTTATTATGAATTTAAGGCCTGGCTCACAACATCGAAACGAAAATTTTTTTCGCATATTTGCAATATGAATATAAGAAAGATATGTTCTTGTCGACATCGTGGGCCAGGAAGTTAATCTTAAAAAATGATTCTGATAAGGGAACAATTTATTATGAGTATATTGACATTTTAAATAATGTACCATAGAACGGGCTGATTGAAAGCTATCATGTAATTGATTTTAGGATCCGTACACTTACATTCACTTTCATGGTAACAATCGTGCTGAGATTGCGACAGAACTCTTTGCGCAGAGTAACTTTGAATGTGATTTTCCAGATTTTTTTACTCTTAACTGCGCGTAACAAAACAAATCTTTAAGGACCTAGTGTAAAAAATTATTGTATTCCTTAGTTTAAAAAATTACCAAAAACTTCGAAATCATGTTCTTTTTACAACAATTCCTTCTTAAACCCAATCCTAATTTTTAAACTTTTTTATCGTCTTTCCTTTAGCATGAAATCAATGAAGTTTTTGAATTACATAAGGCGCGACAAAAGCAGCAACAACAACAATTGCCTTCAGTAGAAGGGAATGGACAAGGGCAGTTTACCAGCCAGCAGTTGTTAGCTGTCGATAGTGTTAGAAATGCTTTGGAGAATCAAATAGTAGACACAATAAAAGCAGCTGTCTCAAATGATGAATTATCTCGGTCTACAGAATCTGATAGTGGCTTTGACAGTGCCAGTTGTAGTGGTGTTGCTACAGCTACCACTGCCACAAACAGTGGCAGCAACAAATTACCCTCTAGAGCTAAAATGACAAGTATAGAAAATGAAAATGGCAATAACAATGATAAACAGCAGACAACACAAGTAAATAAAAGTAAGACTAATCAAAAGGTGCCGACAAATACGTTGATCTCTTTGCAACAAGAAACAAACAAACAGAATGATTCAACGGCGACGTCGTCACCGTCATTACCATGCTCAAGTGCCAAGGCAGTTAAAGAAGAAGAAGAAGACGATGAAGAAGAACAATCAGCCCTAGCATCATCTTCTGCGTCATCGTCAACACTTAAGCGCCTTCGTAAACAATTGCAAATAAAATCAGCTGCAGAAGCTGCCACCGATGATGTAAATATGTGGGCAAACAAATTCTTGCGAGATTTGGACAACTTAATAGCATCTGATAAACCAACAACATCTTCATCAGGCTCTTCATCTCCAACAGCAACAACAAATGTCTACTGCTCATCACCATCCCCATCATCATCGTCGGCAACAACATCACCAATGTTATTGTCCGCTGCTGCCTCAGCCGTTATCCAAAGTCGTTATGGCAAGGGAGCTCATGATCGCAGTTTCACCAATAATAATAGTACTGGTGGTAGTACCAACAACTATGAACACAATACAAGCTCATCGCCAACCTCATCATCAGCAGCATTGACAACAGCAACAAATGGTATAGTTTTGCGACCAGAAAAGCATGTAAGTAAATATTACTTTACTTTTAGATTTTAACCTTCACCACATACATACATGCATACCTTTGGTTTAGATCTAAGGTCTGGTCGTCTGTATTGTCTGCATTTTACTTAAAAGATCATTGAAGTCATTATGGGTTTTTTCTTTTTCTTTTTATATTTGAATTTTTAAGAGGATGTCTCATAAAGTTAAATAAATAAAACAAAGTTTAGCTTTTTCTTATTTTAATATGTATTTTTGAGATGAACTTTGTGACTTTGGTTGCATTTTAGTTTTTGTTTTACATTTATACGAATTTTGAAATTGTGCATATTTTGCAATAAAATATTGTATTGAAATTAATGTTATTTAAAAAAAAAAAAAAATGTTTTAAAGTTTTTTTTTTTAGCTGTGTATGGCTTCTTCATATTAAAACGATTTGTGAAAAATGAGTTTAATTTTTGGAGTTTAAATGCTTTTATTATAATACTAATTGTGTCGCTCTACACCATTTTCAGCGAAAAATCATAAAAACCCAATTTTATATGAGATTTTTGTTTATCTCTCTATCTTTTTTCTCTCTCCCTATTTATCCCCTGAGCCCCCATGAAAAGCTGTGTAAATGCCAATTACCAAATTGACAATTCCAACAATGTTGCATTCTACTTAACTTCTATGGTTTCTATGTTACATTAAAATGTAACCGCCAACAATTAAAAAGGGGACGTGATACTTTTCTGAATTTTACTTGAAAAATATATGTTTTTAATGTTCTTGTACAAAATCTAATTAGAAAATGTAAATTTCAATTGTGCTTTTCTTAACTTGAAATGGAATACTGCCATTTTCCTTTGAAAAAAAAATGTTTTATAATTAAAACGTTAAAGTTTTCAAATCTTAAAGTTTCATAATCAAATATAAATGTGTCGCTCTAGTTTATAAATTGAAACGCTTTAATTTTCAAATCCTAAAGGTATTAAGTTCAATTAGAAACAAAAACTAATACAGCAGCATAAAATCATATTGGATTATATTAAAATCTCTAACACTGCACAGCGGAGAAGAATATAAACATTTAATATATGAGGTATTTTAAAAAAGACTCTGACGAGTTAAAGTTTTGACAATGAATATCCCAGACCCACGAACGACACTATTGGGTAATAAAGTAATAAAACTTGCTCATATAAAACTACTTAAGATTCTTTTAACATTACCCCCTTTGGGTGCATATGGCTTCCCCAAATTATCACCATCTTCCACGATTTGTTGCGGTTGTTTTCGCATCTTCCAATGTAAGATTTCACTGTTCTTGTTCTTGGAGTGTCGATGAATTCAGTGCTGATATTTTTCCTTCTGTCAGTTTCCTTAATGGGTTGTTGTTCCAGCTAAGTAGCTGGTTGGCCTTTTGTACCAATTAAGATTGTAAGATTGCACTGTCCTTGTTCTTGGAGTATCGATCAGGCTATTATTATTAAGCCTTGTATCATTTTCTTTCGTATCGGTTCCAGCTAAGTAGATGATTGGTCTATTGTAGCAGGTCTCAGGAAATGGGAGTTAAATCTTCCGTTGCCTAGAAACAACGCCCAAGGTGTTTTTGGTGTAGTGGTGAGGAACCTTGCTAATCTATGAATCTTAGCTTTTTTCCTTCGGGGTTTCGGCTGCCTGACCTTTGCTATGATTTTATCCTCTTTTCCAGGGCGAGGGTGGTAAGGGGGGGATTCTTGGATGAATTGAATGGAGGGGGTTGAAGCCACTTAATTTTTAAAACTCGAAAACCATGATGAAAATTTTCCGTCCTCGGTTAGGGATCGAACCTGGGGTTTAGGCACGTTAGCCACTACACCACGCCGCAACTGAAGCTAAAGCTATTTTAAAAATTAATTTTTCTAATAAATTTAATTTTTGTTGTATATTTCGCTTTATTTTCTATTACTCATAAAAATTTTAAAAATATGTTAGTCCTTTCCTGTCCAATCCTTTCTGAAAAGTGGGCTTATTCATTTTGCCTTAAAATTCCCTACCTTTTAAACAATTAATTTTGATTAAAAATAAGTGCTTTGTGCCAACACGTGTCCGATTTTGGGCCTCCATATCATTGTTACCGGGAACCTTATCGTCAATTAGCTCTCCTTCAAGAAGCCACAACCTGATTATAGTTGCGTTTGAACATGTTATCAACCAAATAAAACATACTATTGTTGTTTTTAAGCCATTAAATGTAGCTCTGTTTAATGAGAAAATTTGTTAATTTAAAACCACACCGTTAATTGTGGTAAATAAATTATAGTTATTGGGCTAACAATATTATGGCTTAAGTAACCATAATAGGTTAAAAAGTTTTGGTTAAAAAAGTTTTGTTTGAGGGGATCATATAGGAAAAAGTATCTTCTCTAAGTGTATTAGAAGCTTTTGGCTTTCAAAGCTTTTTCACTCTTCACCAAAGTTATAAGTTTGTCATTCCGTCTGGAAAAATTTATCTTAAATCCAATAAAGTATTTATATTCTGGGTCCTTTTGAGGAGCGAAGTGGTTTTAAAGATGTCCATCTGTCGCTTTGTCTGTCGAAATGCGGACTTGGTTGGTATATTTATCTCATATGTGCTCCGTTAAATTTTGCTATTAAAATTCCACAAAATTGTATATGTATTATTTACTCATTTATGTTTTAGTGTAAAGCACCACCAGGTATACATTTAGTAACAAAAGGGATCCCATTTGAACAACATGGGCCAATAATACCAGCTTATTTGCTGGCTGGCTTTACGTTACAAAAAGTAAAATGCCCATATCTGCAGAACGGCAAGAGCCAAAGTACCTTGGTTATCAATACAAAAAAATGTGTGAGGGATTACAGAAATGAGCGAGGCTCCAAAAAAAGATTTGTTTATATCTTAAGAACGTAATTAAGTAACTTTCTGTTGATATCAGAACATGCTTAAGGTTATATAAGATTCCCTATAGCCGAGTATAGCTCTGTTGCTGTTTTTATACCCTCCACCACAATTAGTTGTGAAGAGGGTATATTCAGTTTGTCATTCCGTGTGAAACTTTTTTACTATTCATCTCAGACCCTATAAAGTATATATATTCTGGGTCCTTGAGTAATTTAAAGTCGATTAAGCCATGTCCGTCTGTCTGTCCGTCTGTCCGTCTGTTGAAAACACGCTCACTTTCGAAAAACTCAAAAGAAATCAACAAACTTGGTGTCAAATTGCTTGTAGTTATCCTAAGCAGTTTGGGATTGAAATTCAGCAAAATCGGTTCAATAGGATCTGAGCTATGAATCAAAATGTGGAACCACCACCTAAAAAAAATTGATAATTTTGTTACAAAAACTAACATAAATGGTGGAAAAATGCACAGAATGATATAAGATTTCGCAACAATTCGTTTTATTCAACTGGAAATCACGCTGTGAAATTTCGTGAAGATCCGTCAATAATTTACCCTAGGCCCCATATAAGCCCTACTCCCGGAAAACAGTATATGAAGCCTAAAACCCTAACTAACAATGCTATCATTACAAATTTTTTCAAGTCACAGTTGCATAGGACTAGAAATTAAACTGTTAAGTTTCGTGAAGATCGGTCCATAATTTACCATAGGCCCCATATAAAACCTACTTCCGGAAAACAACTTAGTACGCCTAAAAACGTAAAAAATAATGCTATCATAACAAAATTTGGTACATCAAACTTTTATAGAACTGGGAAAAAGACTGTGAAATTTCGTGAAGATCGGTCCATAATTTACCCTGGGCCCCATATAAACCCTACTCCCGGAAAACAGTTTAGTACGCCTAAATCCGTAAAAAATAATGCTATCATAACAAAATTTGGTACATCAAACTTTTATAGAACTGGGAAAAAGACTGTGAAATTTCGTGAAGATCGGTCCATAATTTACCCTGGGCCCCATATAAACCCTACTCCCGGAAAACAGTTTAGTACGCCTAAAACCATTATTAATAATGCTATCATAACAGAAATTGGTACGTCACAGTTTTAAAGGACTAGAAATGACGCTGTGAAATTTCGTGATGATCGGTCCATAATTTACCCTAGGCCCCATATAAACCCTTCTACCGGAAAACAGTTTGGTTGCCTTAAACCATAATTAATAACAAATCGTCACAGTTTAAGATTATAATAACATCATACAGATATTACTCTTTAAACATTCGAACTGTCGGTGGAGGGTATCAAAGATTCGGCACAGCCGAATATAGCACTCTAACTTGTTTTTTTTTTTATTTTATTTGATAATGTGCGTTAGTGGGTGAGTGGTTTAGTGTATGTTATAAAGATACAGCACAGACGTTTATAGCATTCTTACTTGTTTCAAAATGAAATGCGTTTTCAACGAAAAAATGTACTCAATAATTATACATATGTACAGGGTGGGCGAACTTGGACTGACTGATTTGAAATGCTTATAATTTTGTGGTTGCTTTTGAGGGTTGTGGTGCATCCCTCGGCAGCAATTCTTGAGCCAATTGAATTTTATATGGAAACATCTTCAGATTTAGAATACGTCGTAGCGATGTTCTGGAGATGTTCAATTGAGTAGCTCGTCGACTAGTACACACAGCTGGATCCGTGTGAACAGTTTCTCGTAAAGCTTCTATAGCTTGTTCAGTGCAAACAGGACGAACAACATATATTCGTAGTTCATTACCCACTGAACCTAAATTCTCAAAACGGGTCATTAAGATTCTTATCAAGCTTACACTGGGAGCCTCTGCAGTATTAAATTCTATCGGTATTTTCTTTGCATTGTAACAATTGATCGTCCGGAAACATAATAAAATTCAGCATTATTACACGTTCTTCCATTGAGTATGATGACATTATAAAATTTTATAAAATTCTGTATTATCTGCAAAAAAAATACAAAAATTATAAGCAGTTCAAATCAGTCAGTCCAAGTTGGCCCACCCTGTATATGTATGTAGATGTTGTATATATTTTTTTTAACGCTGGTTGACAATGTGTCTTAGTGGATGAGTGGTCTAAAACGCAGCATTACGTTAGGTGAAGGGTATTAAAGAATCGGCACAGCGTTATTTAGAAGTCATAATTATTTTTTTTTAATTTTGAAAAATAACACAGATGCAGAACTTGCAAGTTAAATTTAGTGCCCAAACACGCTAGCTGAGAAATTAAGAAAATAGCCATAACTGATTATTCATACAATTCATTAACACACATCTCTTTGGTCTTCAATAAAATTTAACCATATTCCTTGCTAAAATAAATCAATAGTGATTAAACAATTTCATAATAATCCTAGATGACACTACACGTTTTATAACAACTTTGAAAAAACAAAAACACTTTGATAAACATATGCTAAAGCTCAGCTCCTTAGAAAAATTATAAATTAAAAAAAAGAATAGTTGTCGCTGTTCATGCAAAGCGACAGCTAAGAAGATTTTAAATTTATACTGCAATATACAAACATACATATTCTATAATAAAAACAAATACACATACATATTTACTGACTTACCGGAATGAATGGGTGAGTACAACATATGTGTTAACATGTGTTTGATCTCACGTTTGGCTTAAAGGACGACAACGTACGACAAGTTTAGAGACAAAAATTTAACGCTAAAGCGATCAGCAACAGCAACAAAGATATAAGAAAAAAACTTTACGAAATATCAAAAAAATAAAACACATGTAACCTTTTAAGCGACCTCATGACGAGAGACAAGCTTATGAACATACAGGCCAATAAATACACAGACAGCTCTTTCCATGGTAAAACCAATGCACCATAAAACCAAACATCCATCCAGTCATCCACCCAGCCAGCCATTCAACAAACCAGCCTTAACCGCAATAAAAACAAAACGTTCAAATTGTTGGCTGCAACGAAAAGAAAAACAAAACAAACAAAAAACTCCTGACTTAAGAAAAATGTGGTGAATTTAGAATTTATGGTTATTTCATGAACAATTTCATAAATTGATATGCAAACGAAACAAAACACAATAACAACAACAGCAAAAAATTATTATATTAAATAAAATAAAGTCAAGCTTATAAAACTTTTATTGGTTACATATTTAAAGATATATGTATGTATGCATATATGCTTTTTAGCATACGAATATGCATATTTGTATAAATTCAGCGACAACAAAACCAATATTACAATGTTGTTGTCAGAAATCTTTCAGCATTATAGAGAGTATTTATTTTTTATGTCTTGCTATCGATTTGGTCATTTCAATTTGGCCTGTGGAAATAAGAAACTTTTTATGTAATAATAACGAAAAAGTTGTGTCACCAAAAAATAAAACTGAAAAATATAGTAATAGAATAGATAAATTATGATAGTTATAATATATGGACTATAAAGTACTCTATAGAAATAAGGTTAGACAATTTCTGTATTTGTCTAGACTAGAGTTTATCTTTTCCCGGACTTTTCCATTTCCCGAGAATGCGGGATTTATAATTTTTAATTTCCCGGGAAATTCCGGGAGTTCTCGCTCAATACAAATCGAGGCAAAATATTATTTTATTTAATTTATTTATTCAAACAAAAAACAGATAACAATTCCTGCCATCAATTCAGTAATTTTCTAAATGCTTTACACTTTTCAATTTCTGTGGCAAAAAGGAAAAACTGCTTAATGGCACGTTAAGATCTTCACGTTCAATAGTACACATACACGCAGAGAAAAAATATGGTTGGGCATTGTTACGGCTACTACACTAATAATATATTATTGCCATACACAAATAATTGTTTTTTTTATTTAATACCAGCAATATTATTATTTCAATGTTTAACGAAATTATTATTTGAGTATTGTTGACCGAAAAATAATAATTTTTCTTACAACTTAATAATGATAGCATTGAAAACATATTATATTACTCACAATGAGTTCACGATATTTAACAGCCATAACATGGTAACTTCCTATACGTGTAATCATAATTTGTTTAAGATGCAATCAAAATATCTTTACTCAATAATATTTTGTTATCGCCATTTATAAAATAATTTTGCATCAGTTGTGTCGTTTCTTTTACATATGTATGCCTATTGAATTATTTGTTAGTGAGTGGTTCAACAATTAAAAAAATAACAAATTGAAAACCAAGTTTTAAGAAATTTAAAACATCATGATTTGACACCATTGGACTTCTTACTTGGGGTAAAAAATGTCTTAAGTCAGAAACTGTAGTTTTTCGCAATGTAAAATTTAAAAATAGTTCTAAAAATAAACTAATTTCAAAGAAATTTTTTCTAAAGAGCAGCTGATTACGATTAGAAGCAGTTGTGCTAGACTAAAGTTCTTGACTAATTTGACTAAAGTTTTTGACTTTGGCAAATCTGCTAAAGTACTATTTCAGATGTCTTCAGTAGAGTTGTTTGGCGATTCTTTGATTAGAATAGATTAGCCCTCTAACACCCATTTTAAGGGGTAATTTTTGTCCTTTTGTTTACTTTCCCACAAAATTATGCTCAAACAGCACTTTACAAGGTTAAAATGTTCAACGAATATTTTCTGCATCAAATTTCACTAGGTGTCTTCTAAGCCCAAATAATCGTACAATGTATGTAAACCGGATTTTAAATTTTTGGGGCCGATGTTTTGGGAACCCGAGCTCACTTTTCAATACCCTTTGGCAGATTTGCTCTACCTATAGTCTAGTTTCATTTCGCGGTCCAATTATTAAGAAATTAGCTTTTCCTCAACAATAAATTTCATTGTATTTATCAGAAATAAAAATTGGGAAATTAAAACGTATTTTAAAATAATTTTGATAAATAAGACACTTTATGATTTTATAGTAATACTGTGTAAAGATTGATAAAACAAACATTTAAAATTAGCATAACAAATGATAAATATGCCTGTTACAATTGCTCAAATTTAAATTTATTTTTTGTTAAAAATTTTAATTGTTATTTCTGTCATTAATTGTTTAATTTATTCTCTATAATTACTTTTTATTTAATTGAAACTATGTATTTATTAACAATATTTTCCCAATGTTGTTAAAGAGACTTGGTCTTGTAGCATTGGCGTGCAAAAAAGAAATAAATAAATAAATAAAATAAAATAATCCCAAAAATTTCCGCATAAATTTCACGGGATTATTTCCCGAAAAAATGTGTGGAAACCCGGCAAACCCCGTATGAAAAACGGTGTCTAGACTAGTGTAATTAATATTTAAATTTTTTTTTTTTTTAAATATGACTCCTTCCTTTTATTTGCTATGTACAATAAAATGAATAAATTTATGACGCGGTAGATTACCTAGTAATGAGTAATTAAGTCAATTGATTACTTTTGACAAGCTTGGCTATTGTAAAGTATAGTTTAGAATTACAAAATTCAAGAAAGCTAACAAGAAAGACACAATATATGTAACTCGATACTGTTTAACATTTCTTATAGGTCAACCATCTTATATCTTTTATTATACCATCGATTCCATTTAGTTTTGCAGCAAAAACTCTAGTTACCAGTAAGCCAACAAATAAGTTGATTTTTCTTTAGCGGTAGAAAAATTGCTTGACTCCACCTGGTTCGTCAAGTTTTTTTTCCAAAAACTTATTAGACATTGCTTTAAAAACGGAAAATTACTTTAAAATGTGAAAAATTGTTCTATTGGAGGTGACCATATCGGCAAACGTGTTTTCTCTGCGTAAACTTACCTTATAGTGAAATAAATCTTTACTTTTTTATAGGTTGCACTATATTGAACCTTACATACTGCTGTGAGTGGGAAAATTTCCTTATTTTCTACGATTATCTTTCCTATATCCCCATTTAGCGTGAATTTGCCTCGGGCATAAAACCTCTTGAATGTAAAACTTTAATACCTTAAAACTCATAAGTAGCGCTCTTTAACAAAATCAATAAGTTTTAACATTATTTTTAAACAAAAGTAAGAAATATTACCCAGATCATGAATCAGTGTTGTTGGTAGCTTTGGGTTTGTTGGGTCTTTGGTTTCGTTTTTTGTAAACGAAATTTTTGCAATATTTTTCACACACTTTTACAAACGTCGTCATATAGCAAGCGTGCAAAAATCGTTCCACGTTCGACATACCAGCAACGTTCACACATATAAATTGTGTCAGAGTTAAACTCACTCCACTCGCATGTACCTGTTAATAGTGTCGGCATATTTATTTATATTTTTATACAATAATTTTATTTTTTTATTATTCTGTTGTTGTTGGATTTTTAGGACACAAGTATTTATTTATTCTTTTTAGCACTAAAAAGTTGGCCAGGCCTAAAGTTTGGCTTATTGCAAAATGCGAAGACATTTATGGGACGTTTTTCTTTTTTTGTTAAGCTTTCATTTTTTATAGAGCATTAATGCCAAAAGTTGTTAAGTGTTATATTGGCAAATTCTGTTTCTTATAAATAAAAAAAAAAACCAAAAATAAATTGAAAAAATATAAAATGTTTTTAATCATATCGCTTTTTTAAGCATATGCTTGCTCTAGCTATACAAATATGTGAACCTTCTATATAATCTGTACGCCTGGTTGTGGAGTTGTGTGGAGTGGCTGAAGTGCTTAAACCTTAACTTTTTTTCATGGTGGCAATTCCGTCGTCGTACATATTGTCTACACATGTTGCTCAGTATTAAATTATTTTTAAGATTAGATCAACTTGTTGCTAAAGAAAAAATAAAAAAAGTGAACTCTTATACATTCCTACATTATTTAAGTAATAAGATGCATATTGTATTTTCAACAGCAGTGTTTTCCTGGGAACGACAATGTCATGACAAAGTGTTGTTAATGTGTTGCTATAATTTTGAAAAAAAAAATAAAAATTTTATTCCATTTTAAAAGGGGTCGTTATATTGACACAAATTTATGTTAGTCTACTAAGGCTTATATGCAATACATAAGTTTATATACTAAATCTGAATATTAACACACATGTTCCTTGTATTCGTTTATGTTTGTCTCTAAATGTTGCAATTATCATGATCTTTTAAGGCAATTTTTTATGTTGGTGCAAGAAACAAATCTTAATGAATGTTACAAATTACTTCCTTTTATTGCAAATGCCGCTTTAAAATTTTGTTCTACTAAATCTAGATTTGTATTGAGATTTCCATGGAGAGGAAATGAGTAGTTTTCCAGTTCAGTTGGAAAAATTATGGTTTTCCTTTTTTGAATATTCTAAAGAAATTGTATACATAAGTGAAAGATAAAAAATTTAATTTGCTTTGTACACAAATACTTGTCTTATTATTGTGTTTGTATAATTTGTGGTGAAAATGGATCCATAATTTTTACTCGTTTTGATTAAAAGTTACAAGACCAAGAAAAGTTTAATTGTATCTGTATGGGTACTAGAGGTCTGCTTTGAATAATTCACTTCTTTGCCTTTATTCAAAGTGCACAACATTTACTCAAATATTAAACATTCAAAAATGTAAGAAAAGAGTAAACCATATACAAAAATAAGAGAGAATGAATTGAATAAAATACTTGTTTACTGTAAATGAATTTGAGAGTCATTCATAAATAACAAAACAGTAGAATGACCCGTTAGAGAGAGTAACTTTACAAAAAATATTCGAATAATTTTTGAATTATTGAATGTCCATACATTTATTTGAATACATTGACATAATATGTGTGTAAGCTTGTGGCTTCTTTTATTTGTAAGAGTTAAGCTTACACATACATACGTAATGTGTAGGTACAGAAATTTTACATTCAAATTATATATGAATATTTCACTCATTTGACTTGAGTTGACTGAATTGAATGAGTTTTTATTCGTTTTGTCTTTGGTTATTCTTTCATTTGTTTCTTTGTTATTAGGTGCTCGACACATTGTAGTTAAAAAACAAATGAGTGTGTTGAAATTGGTTTTTATTTATTCTTGCAGACCTCTAATGGGTACCTATCAGAGAACTGTAAAATCACAATTTTTCTTGATTTATTCATACGCTAAAATTTACATTCACTCTTTGCTTGCAAAACAAAGTTCAACGTTGGTAATTTTTACATCGTTTCGTACACATTTGATTTTTGCATTTATTCGTTTTTTATTGAAAGTGCTTTATTTGCATTTTTGTTGCTCACGCAATATAACACAACTGTGTAAATTCAAAAGAACACATTCTTATACATTTGCATTCAAGTAGTCATTGTCCACTCGATGAGAAGACGCTTTGTTAACATTAACAACAATAAACCACTCGAGAGACGCTTTGTTAAAATTAACAACAATAAAAACAACAATAACAAGAACACATTGTACCTACATACAGAACTACTGTACTTTTTAAGATAAAAAAAAGTCTGTTTCTATGGAAATTGTTTGTATGTATGTACGGTATTTATCGGATATAAGAACATCTCATATAAGAACAAAACGCTTTTAAGAAACATTTTCAAAAACACCATGTCTTTTTAGTGATTTTTCTAACAAAAAAGGTTTCATATAAGAAAAACGCTTAAAGGAAAAAACGGATTAAAGAACATTTTTCTTAAACACCAAAACCACAAAATGTATAGAAAAAGAATTTATATAAGAAACAACGCTGTTTTATGACAGTTTTACAACAAGAACAAAGTTTTTTTACTTTTAGTTTTAGATGAGCGAGCTGGTACTCATGAGAAGCTTTGTGTTTTTTGCGAATAAAAACAAAAGTTAAAATTTTTAAAGAAATACAAAACGGTATAAAAAGAAGCGAAATTGCAAAAACATCTAAAATAGTGAAAAACTCAAAAGACATAGAAAATAATTATTTAAAAGTGAGAAATGTTAACAAAAAAAGAGACAGAAACCCAAAATATGAAAGTTTTATGGCCATAGCTACTTATATAAGAAATAAGTTTCTTATATAAAATAATTGCATATAAGAAAGAAACGCTTATAAGAAACTTTTTTCGTGGATTTTTTTTAAGTTTCTTATATCCGATAAATACTGTACCTACATAGTCTGGGATCACACTATGAAAGTTTTCTTTCAGAAAGTCCGAGTTTATTGGTGAGAGGGGAAGAGAACATGTTTTTCTTCTCTCCTCTCTCACCCATAAACTCAGACTTTCTGAAAGAAAACTTTCTAGTGTGAACGCAGATACATGTGCGTTTAGTTTCATTTAAATTTTTTTTCTTGTACTACATAGTTAATGCTGAATGAATACATGAGTAATAATTGCTTCATTTCTGGCTTTTTTGTTTGTATTTATTTTTTTTTCTTTACCAAAACAATCATTGTCGCACCGAACAAACAAACATCTTTATTAAAAAACAAAGGTAACGATTGTATAAATAACAAAGCACGATGTGCATTATTTGAATGACTGCAAACCAGCAGCGAATATTTGCGGTTGCGCAAGTTTGATTGTATGACCGCAAGTGAGTGTATTTGTTGCTGTTGATTTAATGCGATTTTTTACAATTGCACAAAGCCGTTCTCTGGTACCTATTAGGGAGATCGAAAGAATAGTATTCGACCGGTCGGATATTTTAAAATTTCCATTTTTCGAATATGGAATAAACCGGCTATTTTGGTAAAATAAACCGTTTATTTTAGTAATGGTAGATTTCATGTCAAGTGACCCAATTTTTTAATCGAGGTCTTCCGATATATGCTAAAAAATTTGTTTTTCAAAAGATTGATCAATAGCTATCGAGGCCAGGGACCGTAACAGATATGCCTTTTTTTTCATAAAAGTCAGATGAAAACAGTTATTTTTTAATATTGATTTTTTCGAGCAAAAATAAAAGTTATTCTCTAAATAAATATAAATCAAAAAATAACTGTTATTTTTGATCGAAAAAATAAAAATCAAAAAATAACAGTTATTTTTGTTCAAAAAAAAAATAAAATCAAAAAAAAACTGTTAAGTTTGATCGAAAATATAAAAATCAAAATTATTTAAATCAATATATTTTATCATTGACAAGTGCATAAAGAATAATATGAATCAGTTTTCTGACATTTATTTCTATATGCTTTTTTTGTTTTTGCTAACACCAATAGGTAATAAGTTAGATGGATGAGAAAGAACAGCGCTGTATGGCCAAAATGTCAAACTTTGACCCCCTCTAACTCAAATACTTTTTGACCGATCTTGTTGAAAATTTGAATTTTGAAACTAATATCCAATAGAACTAACCTTGGTGCAAATTTCATCCAAATCGGAAGATATCGATATAAAAATTGGTTCACTTGACATGAAATACCCCTAATGTGTAATTTATATACATTTTCCTTACTGTTGTTATAAATGTACCCGTAATTGAAGTATTTTTCTAATTTAATATTAAACAAACTTACTGCTGTTTAACGATATCGAACGTCATCGTTCGCATAGGAAATAACATTTAAAACAAAAATCGAACATTGTTCGAAGTTTGTTTTTGTTTTTAATGTTGTTTTCTATGCGAACGATGACGTTCGAAATCCATGAACAGGCTGTTAAACTTTTTATGAAAAATGTCAAAACAAAATGTAAAAGAAGTCAAATCGCTTTTATAAATAAATCACAATACTACAAAAATAAAAATTCAGCTTAAAAAGTTATTAGCAATTTGACAGTTTGCTAAATATTATCATTAGATTCTGGGAATTTGTTTGTCATGGTGAGCAGGGCTGTCAGATATGGGGATTTCTCGCCAAACGTGGCGATTTTGAAACGTGTTTGGCGATGGGATTTTCCATTTGACGATTTTGAAATAAAAAAGTTGCATTTTTATTTACAAAAGCGGAGTTAGGCCTCTCCAGTTAAATATATATAAATATATACATTAGAGCGACTCACCAAAAAAAGTGCTCGATGTACCCTCCTAAAAATGAACCTTGGACTTTTTTAAGATGACATTTTAAATATTTCGGCTCCAGCTTTGACCTCTCGTGAGCTGGACCAGTTTGAAGAAGGGTCTATTTTTGTATGTTTTGTTAGTTTGTGAATCTGTTCCCTAACCAACATATACAAATTGGGCATCATAAGAAAGGTTTTTTTTAAGGCGTGTCCAACTGTATATACAATTTGACCAAGGACGATCATCCATGTCCTTTTTTTTTAAGGATTTTATGTAAAAAAATGGTTTTTGAATTTTTTGTTCGGGGTTGTTTGTAATAAAAATTGCCAAATTAAAATATTTTAATCTTTAGTCGATTAAATTAAATACGTGTCTCAGCTTTTTTGAAATTCGTGCTAGTTCGCGTTTTGACAAAACGTAACCCTTCGTTTTAAAAAGGGCAATATGGGTATCAAACTTTTTTTTTGCCAAGTACATCATCTTTGTATATAAATAATATAGATTTTTGCGAATTAGATGCATTTTACACCGTGCTCTGGAATATATATAAATGCAATTTTTTAGTAACTCTAATATGAAAGCGGATCATGTATGGATGAAAATAGGACTAAAGAAAAAAAAAAGAAACGATTAAATATACCCCAAATAAAACTTGACTCTGTTCCAAGTAGTTCTTAAGAGACTGCAAATAATACTTAGCCAAAATAGCTGCCAAAAATTAATCATTGTGTAAAATATTAGCCTGTTGTGTTGCCAAGGACGGAATGCCCTTTAAGGCACTAAAACTCTTAAGTAGATTAGCATATCTTCATGCTTAAAACTTTAACATATCGGCGGAATCAACGATATGAGAAAATTCATCAGTTTTATTTATTAGAACAGCAAGAACTTACAAATCAAACAATATCATAGAAGGTTTTAAATTGTGTTCGATAAATTGACCGATATTTCACATAAAAAGCATGGTCATATTACTATTCGTTTCTATAATGCTAAAACTAAAAATATATAATGCTGGCTAAAAGGGTTTGTTTGCAACTTTTCAAAAATATGGTTGAAGTCTACTGATTTATTTAGACATGCTTAACAACAAACAAATTAAAACTCATTTAAAATAAATTTGTGAGAATATCTATGCCTTCAAGCTAGTGGCAGAGCCTTGCTTGCTAATTGGTGTGTGTTGACAATGTTGATGTTTAACTAAGCTGGTCAAGCAGTAAATGTAAGACATATCCTACACTTAAAAATGGGGTCTAAGCATGTGTCAGGTATTATAAGCTTTAATTTGCACCTTCCTTTCTCTTATTAAATATATTTTATCGCACTGGGTTAAGAATCTGTGGTTTTCAGTAAGTTAAGTTTTAAAACTATTGCATCAATTTTGTATTGCTAAAATTTTATTACAATCGTCAATTAAAAGCTAGTCAGTCCAATGATCCTTTATTCTCTATTCACACAGAAAAAAATACCAATGTTAAAATAACATGGCGATATGTTCAATATTGAATCCATGAAAACCTGTTTTATATTAAAATCAAAAGTTTTTATCATACTCCAACCAATTTGATTCTACATGAAATTCCCGTTGTTTCAACTTGAAATAACTTTCATTCAACGTGATTCGGATTGTTATTTCAATATAAATGACATTTTGCTCTAACTTTACTGCAATGTTAAATTAACATGAATTATAGTTATTTTAAAAGAAAAAATTGTTGTTCGCAGGTTATTGTAAAATCATGTTAAATTAACATGAAACAACAATGAAGCAAAAACACTACTGAAAAATGTCAAATCAACCTTGTTTTGAACGAATTTACATTGATTTTTTTCTGTGTGTTAAGCATCCAAGAAACCACTCAGAAGCAAACTAAAAAAATGTTTGATTTCGTTGAGTTTCAAACGAATTTTAAATTGGAAACAAGAACTTCGATTGTTTCTTTTTCTCTTTCTTAATAGGTGTTTGAGGCTATGCGACATGTCTCTTCAACATTATTTGTATTTTCTTATGCTACAGGAACACAACTGTGACGAACGACGAATTTTTGGCAGCGAAAATTCGTCGCCAAAATAAAACATATTTGTGTATATGAAAATACAGTAAAATCCCGATAATTCGTACCCCGATAAATCGTAATTCCCGATAATTCGTAGTAAACTGTCGGTCCCTTGAAAAAATCTCGTTAATTCGTAAAATTTTCATACATTTTGGTCCCCTCGCTAATTCGTAATTTTTTTTTCAAATAAAATCTTCTTTACCTCTTATAAATCGAAATTGTTTGCTAACTACCACTTATAATTCGTAATAAAAACAACAAAAAACATGGAAAGAATGATTTTTTGTTTACCACTATTTTATTTTTGCATGGGTTTTTGCTTGTGTGTGGATTTATTTTCTTAAGATCAGTTTGTTACATGAATAATTTTTATGTTTAATTTTTATATATTTTATTTTTAACAATTATTGTTTATGTTTTTTGTATCGTTTTAGTAAATAAATTGAAAAACCCCTTTTATTCGTATTTATTTTATTTTAACCCCGTTAAATCGAAACCCCGCTAAATTGAAAACCCCTATAATTCGTAAGAAATGGCCGGTCCCTTGCGATTACGAATTATCGGGATTCTACTGTACACACAATCATGGCGTCGATTGCAATAGATTTATTTCTATTTTATTACACCGAGCGAACGACGAACAAATTAGTACCAGGTGACCATGTTTGATTTTAGTTTTCAAGTATTTTAGTGTACGAAGTTACTTTTTTACTTTAATAATTGTTTTTATTATTTTATCGCATTTAAAATAAATATACAAAGTAGGAAACTATAAGACAAGTTTTTAATTGTGTTTTTGTTAATGTTTGTGTTTTTAAGTATTTTTTTTTTAAGTCACACTATTTCCCTCTCTTTGCACAAACAGCAAACAACTTTCTCAATTAGTAAAGCTGTTACATATTCGTCGTTATTGTGTTTCATACGACGAATTTACTCAGCGAATTTTTACTAAAAAAGTTGTCGTGTAGGGCGAAACTCGTCGTTCGTCCCAGTTGTGTTCCTAGCATTATTGTGTCCCTTCGAAACCTTGTATACTTTTTTATTGTAAGCTCTAGCTACAACTTGACGTATAATCAATAAATTCAAATTTCATTTTAAAAAATTGCCGGCGATCTTCTGTTTCATGAAATATTTCTGTGTGACATGTCGCAAAGTCTGAATCAGGTTTAATTCTATGAAACAATTTAAGAAGTATCTAGTGAAAATTTGATGTTACTACTTAAATTTTAAAGGTATTATTTAAAACTAAAAATTACATATTCAATTTTGAAAATGTTGACATGCTTGATTTTACATTTCGTTAGGCAATGTTAACCCCGCAATCGTCTCTACAACCTTTGACGGCGATCTTCTGTTTCATGAAATATTTTTGTTGAATCTTAATACCCCGAGCTGTATTCAAGTTGACTTCGTAATAGACGCCTCCTTAATCTTCGCGCTCTTATGGCATGTTAATGATTTATTTTCCTGATTTTTTTTAATGTTTAGCACTCATTTTTGATTAAAAGTTTTGATATAAACCTTAATTATGTCGGCGATCGACTGTCGATTTGTTCGCTCCGAAAATAGCACTTTTACTTATTTATCTTTATTTCCTTTTAACCCAACAATTGTAACCTTTTTCTTAAAATTTGTGTTTACAAAAATGTGTTGCAAAGCTGTCTAAATTCTCTCTCTAGGCTTTCTCGTCTTTATTTCTCGAGTTTATGGCCCATTTATTATTTTATATGCTTCATAAAAATATATTTTAATCCCCCTTTTCACATTTTAAATTCGAGTTCGTCTGCTTATCTGCGGTTTAGTTCAAAGTTTAACCACATATTTTTTATAGTTCAAGCATCATCTAGTGTCTGGTTTTCATTAACAAATTTTTGTTGAGTGTAAAAATAATTACAAGAAAACAAACTTAAGAAAATTTAAAAAAACATTTTTGTTTATTAAAGTAATCCTCCCTCCAAAAAACTTAAAAAAAATAATAAACGAAAATATGTATTGTGTCTGCCCAGATCTAGATTAAACAAACTTTATAGTCGTGGGGTGTTGTGGTGCATTTCGGTTGGTATGGTTTAGTATAATAGTTTTTGGTTAAGAAAAAATAAAACACATTGTTGCTCCAGTTTATATCTGTTAAATATTGCAGCATATCTAATGTAAGAGGAAATCATATGCACTCGTTTCAAATTTATAACAAACAGTATAATAGTGTAGTTATGCTACTGTAAATGATTATTTGTCTGACTGTCCGTCCGCCTAGCTGTCTTTTAGCTTAAAAAAAGTTTTTTTTTTTCTCCCTGTTGTGATATTTAAACATGTAAATGATGTGTTGACAGGCTGTAGTGTTCAAGTTGGATAAATGAAAAAAGCTAAATAAAACTTTTGTAAATAAATTTAAAGATAAAAAATGTTTATTGAAAAGTATGAGCAGTTAAATAAATTTAACATTTTGTTGTTTTTTATATCTGCTCTAAACGTTATATTTTAAACTGTATTACACTTTTTGCTTCCGACTGTAACGACTATTCAAATGTATGTAAGACTTTGTCTTTCTTTAGTCAAGAGAAGCAGTTAAAGTAATGGGGTAAAGTATTCCCCCCTTAAGCTGTTTTGTTTTTATTCTTCTTACCAATATTTATTTAATGTTTATGATATTAAACTTTTGACCTGAAATTTTTTCGTCGTTTTGTTTTGCTGTTTTTACTGTTTAATTAAATATAATAATACAAAAGGTAAAGGTAACTCAACGCTTTGCATATCATACTCATACTGCTTGTTAGAGAAGTATGAGTTTGATAGAAATTGGTTACAGGCAGCATCTT
This sequence comes from Pollenia angustigena, assembly GCA_930367215.1. Classification (NCBI taxonomy): domain Eukaryota; kingdom Metazoa; phylum Arthropoda; class Insecta; order Diptera; family Polleniidae; genus Pollenia; species Pollenia angustigena. The sequence continues at coordinate 198,940,973 of OV884056.1, forward strand.
TCACGTTGCCTTCCAGTTGAAACTGGGTAATGTTTGTCTTTGTTAGTAATCTTAAACTAATAAACATTAATTAAACATAAAATATTCCCGCTTTTGAAGTAATAAAATTTTATCTTTATTGTTTAAAAGTTAAATAAAAAGTCTATTGGTTTTTTTTACTACATTTTAAACTGTGGATTGTAGGTCATTATTAATTGTTTTAAAATAAATGAATTATAAAATAAAAGAATTTTAATTGTTTTCAATCTATAACATTTTATTTCCACTTAGGCTGTTTGGTTTAATAGGCAATCGTTGTTTAAATAGCTTACCAAGATCCTTCATCGATCTCCTTTCAAAATCCAAAGCCAAATACCCTGTATTAGAACGGAGTAACTCCATTTGTGTCACTAAAGATGTTAACCCTAAGTCTCCACTAGCCATCAAATGTTGTTGAGAAATAACTTTTAAAACAGATTGCTTAGAAATGCTGTCAAAACATTAGAAAACACTCTATCATTGTGACATTTTACATAACACTAACAGCATGTTAGTGTTAATGTTAAGCATTTTATGTCAGTTGTTGCCTTGTGCTCTTGGGCCAATATTTAAAGCTTTTCTGAGATATACAATTGGGAGCTTCATATATCAAAAACTGGTTGTGATGGGCATATAGAAAAGATTTCTTGAAGATGTCGGGTTAGAAAGAGAATTTCGCTTTTGACCTGCAACAATACTAGCGGCATTCTCTTTCATTCTCTGTGGTGTTGCTATTCAACAGAACTGCTTTAGCAGTAAAAGTAAGAGCTCAGTCTTAGAATACTGTAAGTTGTCTACTCCTGTATACCTCCTTAAAGACATTCGCTGTCGCTTCTTAAATACTTAATCCACATTATCTTTTTTCGGCGTCACGGCTGATTATATTAACGGGACGGTACAAACATGGTCCAAACATGAATGAACATGGACGAATAAATGAACATGGACGTCTATTTCTGTATTAAGACAGTCCAAGAGAATCATGACTTTGTCCCGTGGCAGTGCAGGTAGGCTACTTCTATTTGAGAAGGGGGATCTTAGGCTGCTGGTTGGCCTATTTACAGGGTTTTGAGGTCGCAAATACCATCAGTTTTATCAATCAATGGGTAATATTACTTCCAAGATATGCAGATTTTGTGAGGTTGATGACGACACATCGGAACATCCCCTCTGCTGCTGTCCCGCCTTAGAGACCTTCAGGCGGAAATTTTTCGGGGGAATAATGATGAGGCCAACTGAAATGTATCTTCTTTCAGCGGGCAGGGCGTAGGCTTTATACGTAGCCTGAACCAGACATGGTGCTCTACATTGCCTGCACAAAAGATTCTCTGGGTCGCGGTGCATATGGCCTTCTTTATATATTTACTTATCTATCTAGGAACCTTTTTTCTTTATTAAATATCAATTTTTAATTTATCTTAGTTGCCACTGTCATTGAAAAGTTTTTCCCGACAATATTTTGTGAGCGTTGAAAAATGAAGCAATTTAACATATGGGCATTACCGTCAATAGGTCCACCGTGACCGAAAATTTAAAATTATTAAAAGCTGATTATTTTACGATTTTGTTATAGAGAAATATTTAGATTTTACTAATTTTATAAATTTACTCATAAATTTGTTCACTTAGATGAGCAATCAGACTGCAAAGTTGTGAAAACGTAATTTCTTATATGTGAGAATGTTTTCTTTAATATTTGTCTTTCTTAAAAGAGGTGATATTTGAAAAAATTATTCCAAAAAATTTTCTTTCATGCTCTATAATCTAAGGAAGAATTCAAAGAGAAATATGTTATATGGATTAACGGTAAATTTTTATTTTATTTTAATCATTATTCAGTTAAATTATTATGGAAAAAATTTCACGTTCGAAATGTCACGTATCGACCCAGATTTTGGCTTAAAAAAAGAAAATCAAACAAGACATGTTAACGTTACATTTCTACGTAAAATTCTGAAAGTAGTTTGACTAAAAAATTGTGCCAGGTTTCGCTGAATTACGCCTTGTTATACATGGCCACAAAAACTACTTCTGTTTTTTTCACGCTCGAACCGCTACTTCTTTTGCCGTTATCTTTGACCTATAATCGCGCCCTCCATAAATTTAGCATAGATAACAGTGCTTTCTTAGTGCTTTAATTAAGGGTTAAGAAAATGTAAAAATATTTTTTGTTTAAAATGTTATTGCATTTTTGATGCTTACGACTGTCACGTTCAACACTGTGGAATTATATGGGTAATAATATGTTAAATTTAACCATATTATTGTCACCGTCAACTATATTATGATTAAAATAGTATTCCATCAAGAAACCACAACCATATTATGGTTGACTCCAATCATGTTATGGTTAAATATGACAATGATTTTTTTTAAGTTAAGGATAATATTTTCCTCTTTTCCAAGATTAGCATGCTATGGTTGAAAACCAACCATGCTATTGGAAGTGTTAAACATATTTTAGTTATTATTAACCATAACATGTTCGGAGGCAACCATATTATAGTTGTGGCTTCTTGATGGAGGACTAATTTAACCATGATTTGGTTGTCGGTGATAATTACATGCAAGGTGACAAATGTAAGAGGTAACCATACCCAATAAAAAATTTTATCATTTTGCGAAGCACTAATGGTACATTTAACAAAATAAGCTCACAATTATGCGCTACGCAATAAGACATACAGAAATGCAGTAAAGTAAGTGAAAAAACTCCCAACAACTTTTATAAAAAAAAAAAAAAAAAATAAAATTTCAAATGCTACGGCATTCCCTTACTACGAAGCAGGTTTGTAAGGGAGAATACTAAAAAATAACTGTATCAAAACATTAAGTGTGTAAAGCTGATCGTTACATACAACAATTTTTTTATGAGCTGAATAAAGCGCTTCATGTGTCAAAAATGTATTGCTTCAAAGTGGGAACTCGCCATATAAAATTCATGTCTCCCGTATGCGCAATGGTAAGCGCAACTCTTATGTTTCTCCCTTACAAACCTGCTTCGTGAGAAGCTCCATTTTTTACTGGGTATGTAAACATGTTTTTTCTCTAGGTGTAGAAGGAAATATGCATAAGCCCTTGTTCCAATAACATGCCTACAAAGAAAATAAAAGCAATATGTGAAGGCCTTTAAAATTTCCTATATTTAAGATTCATACTGGGAATATTTGACTTCTATTTGGGGGATTTTTTACATGCTGTATGTGTACCGGAAATAATCTTGAACATGTGAAACATTTATCGTATTTAAATGTACGATTTTTGTAAATGAATATTTCCAATGTTTTTGCTTTTGAAATAAAAACGCCCTGCTAAATGAGGCAAACTATTAAAATAAGTTACTCAAACTAGAAATTTTAACTTAAAAAAAAGCTTTATTTAAACTTAGTCCAGCTATTTTTTCTCAAATTTTACTATTTTCAAATCTTAAATGATTTTTATTTTCTTATAAAAATTCTTTAAATGCAATTTAATTTCTCTTAAAGTTTTTATGTGGTTCTTATAAAATATTTATTTTTTTTTACTACCGCTTATCAATTTCTCTGTTTGGACACTTGTTTGATTGCATTATTCACAAATATCTTCTTAAAGACTTAACAAAAAATAAATTCTACATAAATTAGTTTCATGATTGCACTGTGTCCTCAATCTGTTAATTCAATTGTCCACTAAAACTGTCAAATTTTACAATAACAAACGCACGGATGTTCGCAGACCTACAAGCACACACATCAGTTTCAAAACAGATGTTTTGCTAACAATATTCTGAAAAAAAGAATACTCGTGAGGCCTCATAACACAAATTAAATGAATTGCGGTGCTGTTGCCAATATTTGGGTCATTATTGTGATGCATTAAGCGTGTGCATCACAACACAACTGAAAACAGAAACAACAAACAAAAAGTGAACCCACAACAACAAACAAGCGTTAAAACTACTAACCCTTTTAATGGAAATTGAAAATACCGACGACAGACAGGGAACATCAACGTTTTAATAACAAGTAAGAAAGTATAGTCGGTCAAGCCCGACCATATTTTACCCAACACCACAGTATTTTAAAACAAATCATCGAGATGGTATCCTGTATAGGACCCATGGACAGTAATTTTAGTAAGACATGTTTTATTTTGGACCTACCAGTACATACGAAAAAGTTACTGCCGCCAATTTTTATGTCAATACCAATATTTATTAGGACGTTATGGCATTAAAAGCAATTTTCGGTTGTAGTATTTATATGGCAGCTTATGTTAAATATGCACCGATTCGTATAAAAATTTGGTAAGAGGATTTAGATTGCAATTGGTATACTTAAACGTGGGTCTAAAAACAATATTGTATGGTGTTACAAACATCATCACAAACGCATAATACCCTCTCCACACTTGTGGTGGGCATATAAAAAGGTCTCATCACTGACCAAAATAAATCGAAAAAAAATGCAGGAAAACAACAATTTACAAGCTTTTAATAAGCTCATGTTATTGTTCATGTACTCAAGTCAATGGTACTGGACAAAATTTTTACAACTCGAAAAACAAACCAGATCAAAACACCTCTACATTTTTCCTGCTCCATAGAATGTTGATTGTTGGTTGGCTGTTCTTTGGTGGCAGAGCACGTTCAAGCAAGAATAATTTCAAACCAAAAAAAGGTGATTGGAACTTAAAGATGTATGTTCAAGTTGCGTGTCTTTTTGTTTGTTATTTAAGAAAGTGAACTGATTAAAAAGAATGTTTTTAGTTTTCTTTATATCAACCTTAATGATTTTAATTCGCTTTCTTTATCGTTGTGATTGTTCTGTTTGAGAATTCTTTTGTTTGCCTTAAGTTTGGCCTGCTTCTTAATTTTATGATGAATTGGGGGGTAAAACAGATGTTTGGAACATTGTGTATACACACAATGTCCATGCTGCGATAATTTTTGTATACCCTACGAACAATTTTGTGTGGGTTTTTTAATAAGAAAATTTAATTTCTAAAAACAGGCTAAAGTAACACCACTTTACCTTAAGGAAGAATTTTGGTAAACATTAAGGTCTCCAAAGAATTTTAGTAAATTCTTTGCGGAAATCTGTTCATTTAAAATGCAAGTTTTGTAACATTTAAAGAGTTTTTTTTTATAAGCAAGCTTTAGAAGAGCTTTTTCTTAAAAGCTTAAAATAATAGAAGCTAGCTTTCCCTCAACAATAAATACAATGTATTTATCAAATATGAAAATATGGGAATTTAGTACGCCATACAGAAATCTTGTTAATAATTAAAAGAAAAAATTTCATTGTTACACCTAATTTTCACGATGATTTAAAAGACATGTCTTTTTTGTAGTTCTTTTTTAAAGAAACTTCCAAAAACATGTTAAATTTTCACAATGTTTCTTATTTTGTTTGATTTTTTTTTATTTTCCTTACATATATGTATGTATTGAATTTTTTTAAATTAAAATTGTTTATTTTTTTATATTTTTATAAGCAATTGTCATTTTGAAATAAAAATACAACATAAATTAAAAAACAAAATTAAGTGCAAAGAGGAATGTTAAAAAAACACAGAAAATACGATTCATGTCTTTTTTTCTACCCTGCTAACTTCTGTCCCCCGCTCGCTTTCAAACTAAAAAAGATATGTTTCAAAAATAGGGGAAAAAATCATCATGAAAATTGGGTGTTAGTTTCCAAACCATTGTGCGTGCCCACACAAGGTTCGAGTGATCAGACCAGTGGTGCCCAATTCTCATATTCCTATACTCTGAAGGGTGAGAAGGGAAAAAATCTGCTGATGCGAGGCCACGCACGAACACTTTAATATTTTTCATATTAATGCCGATGATTTTAACAATTTTAACAAAGAGAATCCAGATAATTGCCATTCAGTTATCGCAGTGGTAAGATCTCTGTATGCAACTTCTTTTAATTTCGTGTTTTGGTGCTTCTATGACATGCACATAAAATTTAATGTGTGTTTTTGGGCACCACTGGGCTTGACAAATTATGCTGGTGTAAAATGGCAGCTTGTTGGCAATCGAGGTGATAGGAATGCTTTTTCGTTTGCGTAACGTTTTAACCGCCTGCCCAAGCAGCACTAAACCAATACATTTACAACAGAAACAGATGAATGAAAAAAAAACATTAGAACATACAAAGCCGTGAAAATGCCTGATCATTTTACTATCGTCTGTTATTAATATAAAACAAATTAAAAATTAATCCTGTGCGTACATGATCATTTATCAATTGATTTTGAAACAGGCTTTTTACACTGATCAACATCTAATATCTACTATCAAAGATGTAGATAATGTGAAACACTCGTTTACCTTGTTCACATCTGACACCTACCATCAAACAAAAATGTCACGATTTAAAAAAAAAAATGTTCTTAAAATAAAAAATGTTTTTTGTCAACAAAAGTGCCGGAATTTAAAAAGAAAACACAAAAATGTATTTGAAGTTCAATTTGTTTAAAATTATAAAAAATAGCATTGCAATAAAAGAGAAAACTTGACAAATGGTAACGCTGCTTTCAAAACCAATTTGTTTTTGTCAGTGATGCCAGAATAATAATAGAATTTATTGTCACCTTTCTAGTGATGACACATTATTACATTATTGTTTTTATTTTTTATTTTAATATGCACCTACTTTGTTACTTTGTTTTTATAACGGGATCTGAAAAAAACAAAACAAAAAAATTTTACTCTTTCTCTTTTCCACTTCAACTAAAATGATTTACAGCATATTTTACTTTGTTTTTGTAAAGGGATCTGAATTCTTTTGCTTTTGCTTGTGCAAAAAAAAACAAAACAAAAAATGTTACTCCTTCTTTTCTCGCTTCTCATACCAAAGAGCCGAGGCCTTCTATGAGGCATTCTTTAGCAGTTACGTAAGAATATGAATTAAATCAAAAAATTTTTTAAGCAGGCCTTTAAAAAGGCCTGAAGTAAGAAGGTCTTCTGAGTTTTCCCGCTGGGTGGTTATAATCCAAAAAATACTTTTAAGAAGTGCTTTTTGTAAAGTTTTATTGTACCTACATTGTTTTCCATTGTAAGCTTTGTAAATTTTATAATTTTTTTAGAGCTTCTCAAATAATATTCAATATTATTTAAAAAGTTTTATTAGTTTCAATTGCTATGTAATTAATTAAAAAATAAAGATTTTAGTTGCTTTTCTGGTTTTCAGAGTTTTCTATCACTTTAAGCTTTTAACAGAAAGTAAAGTTTTTTTGTGTATAATTTTATTTTCGTTTTTAAATATTAAATAAAAACTTTAGAATTTTTTCTGCTTTATTACCTGCATTGAAGCTGCTTTTAAATACTATGCATTTTTAAGCACCATAATGTCTTTTATAAATAAATAATTAAAAAAAAAAATTACATGTTGTTAAATGTCTTTTTAATAATCTTTTGTAATAATATTTTACTTTGGTGTTGATATAATCTTTAACATATTATAAAGCTGTTTTTTATGCTTAAAAACCTTAGGGAACTTTAACCTAAATAATAGTTCTTAAATAAGCTCTCAAAAACAGCAAGACCCCAAACATTATGGGTGTTTAACAAAAACCAAAAAAAAAAAAAAAATAATTCGTATATTTATGAAATTTTGACCAAATATGAAACAACTGCTTTAAGAACAACAAAAAATTAAGCAGACATTCAACATAAAAAACAAAAACTCAGCAATAACATGTTTCATACTCACGTTTAAAACATGATTTAAAAGAACATTTACAGTTTGTTAAAAACATAAACTAACCCATATTTACAAAGTACAACATATAAAACAAAACAACAACAAAATGCCACAAAAACAAAAGTTCTTCTTTTTCCTGAATCCCTAAGGCCTTGTAAGTAAATACATACATATGTATATGTACCTAAGTATATATGTACCTATGTAAATACCTTTATGCTCTCGCAAATGTATCTCTACATGATTTAGTTTTATTTTTTGCACGATTTCATTTAAACATACACATTTTTATAGTTAAACGGTGGGTTTACCGACAGTTTAAGTGTTTTGATTTGATAATTATTATCAGTGACGTACGCATGCGTGACCACACTCACTGTTACACACAGTTACACACAAGTACATTTTATACACTTTTCCTTTAAAGGAGCATAAAGCTTAGCATACCAACAACCAGTTGTTGTTGGTGCTGCTTTTAATTTTTTTGTAGTAGTTGGTGTTGCTTGATTATGGTTGTAACTAAATGACCATAAAGGAATCTTTAAACAACAATTGCATATTTAACACATGATATGAAATGAAAATGAAACACTGAATTTAGGAGCGAACAAACAAATACATATAAAAGGTCTTATCGACCTTAATTTGCTGTTTTTTTTTTTTGAATTGCCGATGAAAATTTATGAATCCGATTTCCGTTTTCCTTTTTGAACCTTGAGCTGGTATTTTTTTTTTTTTTTTGCTTGTATTTTAATTATTTATAAATTTAACTAAAATAAATCTTTTTGTATTTTTACATTTTTCATTTTTATGTTGGACTTGGACCATATTCATTCATTATAACTCCAACTTTTGTGGCAGTTTTTACAGGTAAACATTTTTGTTTTCTACATTAAACATTTTTATATTTGATGTTAAATTATAATTTAGGTTCACTGAGGTGTCTCAAAGTTTTTAAAGTGATAGTATTTTATCTAATTTTCTGGATTCACTTAGCATCCCTGCGATTTGTTGTAAAGTAATGCCATTTGTTAAGGATATAAACGTTCCTTTATTTTATTTTCAAAAGCTTACTTTGGAAAAAGTGGTATTGTCACGAAATTATCAATATTTTCTTTATAAATTTTATATAGAGTATTAATTAGCCCGATAAGGTTTGTTCTTTTCTACCGGAATAAGGGTTTTCTAGATGCTAGTAATCATAATAATGAATATATATTTTGGTTTGGTTTGTAGACAAAAAACTTTAAACTTATTGTGTGTTTACTAAATCGTTACATAGTTCCATCAACAACTTATACAAATCGGCATTCCCACGACAGCCGAAAAAAAGGAATCGGCTTCCGAACTTCAAGTATCGGAACGATGTCATCCAAGACATGTTAATAAACAAATTTAATTTGATACTCTGCAGTAATCAGGTTAATATTAAAATTATTGTTCGGAAATAATTTTGAAACGATTTCAGGCATATCAGATTGGCTAAGGGATACAGTTTTATCCTGACGTTCTAAAAATAATAAGTTAAATTGCTTCCAAAGTTAATCAGGACCCCACATAAGTATCCTCCTATAATAAAAGTTTTGCGACTATTTTCTCCGGGAGAAGTTTAAGGGATTTAATTCGTCTTCTACACGCAGAGAAAATACATTCTTGGGTATATTGACTTTCCACAAAACCATTTTTAGTCAATTATTTTTAAGGTTTTTTGTGTGAACAAATATGACTGTGATTTTGATAAATGTCTTAATTAAACCAACTTATCATCTTAAGGTTAAATTAGACATGCCATAATATAATGCCAAAATTTAATTAGTTGCTATTGTTATGGCGAAAGTCGGCTATAATCAAATACAGTATTGCTCATAAGCTTGTTAAGAATTTTATCTTGATAGCAAATTTGGTAGGGTTTAAATTTGGTTTATTTCTTCAGAGTATAAAAGCCCGAAGTAAGGTTATAGTTTTTTAAAAAGATAATGGGTCTAACACTTTATCAACCCAATTTATTTTTTATCTCAATCATTTATTTCTAACATACCTACCCGCTGTCTCCATGCCTTAAGGATGATCCCATATATATTGAAATATATTGAAGAAAAAGTCCCATAAATGCCCAGAGTGGGATAAAATGTATGACCAACCTCAATTAATTTTTTGTCTTTAAGATTTTCTCGAGACATACTTGCCCCGTATCACCACTTTTTAGGGGGGCTCCCATATAAATATTGCGTTTTATGTCGACTTTCGTAAATAAAGTCAGAAGCTGCAAACAGCTTTTAATCATGTATGGCTTGTTTTGTTTACAGCTTCGTTTTTTATATGTCTGCAAGAAATTAGAAGCAAAAAAAATTATGTTTCTAAAACGACTGCGCATTAGGGCTATAACCAAATTTTTGGCATAATACCACGAAGTGCCCAAGAATGTTTTAGTAATGAAAACACCTGTCTCTCGTCGTTTTGCGAAAAAAAACCTTACGCAGAGAAGCAAATTTCTAAAACCTTCCAAGAAATTTTGAATCGCGTTGAATTTTAAACTTAAGGAAAATTTTTAAATCTAAAGCAGTGGGGAAATTCCAAAATAGCATTTAAGCGATACGTATAGGAATATATACAAATATCAGGTGTATATTTTTTAAAATTTCCTTGATATTAAAATTGTTGTTTTTAAACTTCAACCCGATCCCTGCGTGAAGTTTTTTAACAATCCGAAAAAATTATCATATATTTGTTATTAACAACTTTTAATGTTCTACACGACCATACTATGCCGTTTTTAATATTCGCAAAAATTCTGAGTCTGGCCCTACTGCGCATATTAGAAAAAAGTTCTACTTTTCTTAAAGGAGATTTTATTGCGGACTTCCTGTTTTTTTTAGTTTTTTGAATAAGCTAAAGCGTTTTTGAGTTACGCGAACATCTGTTGTGAAACGTCCTCCATTTTCGAAATAACCGTATATCTCGAAAACCAGAGCTAACCTAACTGGCTTACTGGATTCAGCGTACCCGAATTAGGTTAAAACGCTTGTCTAAAAAAAAAGTCTCAATTTCGAGCACAGTGTTATTGATCCAAACAAATAATGCAATTAAGGGTTATAGAATTAAAGGTGGCTATCTTCATTTTTGTATTTTCTATAATAATTCAGTGGCAATAAGGAAAAAGTGCTTACATTTTTTTTAGTTTTGTAGGAAAGCCATTTTAAACTTTGATGTTTTTTTTTTGGAAACTATAATTTTGTTTTAATACAATCATCAATTCTCTTCGGTTATAATTTTTTATAAGTTCTCTTTCGTCTTCGATCGGAAGTATCGGAACGTACTGCATGTTCATCTTTTTTTAAACGAAGGCTTCGTTCTCTTAACTTGCATTTAAAACAAAAACAACTTAATAAAATATGGTTTTTGTTTTACATGTAAGATGAGCGAATGTAGTCTTCGTTCAAAATCGTTGAACAGGCCATTAAGCCAAATTCTATTGCACAGTGAAAAAATAAGCATAAAGTAATTTTGCTATAACTTCCTAAAAAATAGTACAACATAATTGAAACTTTGTCCATGGGTTCTTTTATAAAGATCGATTGCAAAGGTTATGATACCTTCTCAAATTTTGCTTAAGACTTAAGCAGTATTTCTATTCCGCCACAGAAATAACAAAAACACTATAGAATCGTAGATATTTGCATTGGTAAAATGATGTTTTGCTATATGGTACAAATTAATTAGATTACGATATTAAGCAAGTTTGAACCAAATCTTCTCCTACGTAGAGGAATAACTCCAATACGAAAATGGTAGATTGGTGTGTCTTGCCTTTTTTTATTCTTTTTGGGTGGAGTCGTTTTTCTATAATTTGCTTAACAGCTAATGAAAATACAGAATAATAATGTATTTTTAGCAAACATTCAGAAGAAATTCTTATGATCTAATATTTATGATCAAATGTTATTTTTTTCATTTAGTTTTATGTTTCCTTACAAAAATATCAAAAATAACAACAATCCCATCCTTCATTTGTTTGTTCTTCCGATTCTTTGCTCTCTAGCTTTTTATACCAAAGATTTCTCTTTCACTTTTCTAAAAATCAGAAAGTTATTTTTAAAGTTTTCAAAATTTTAATTATGTCTTTTAAGTCTTTTTTCACTTTAACCAAACAAAATTTAAACAGTTGTTATGCCAAAAATGACTGGGTCAAATAATTTAGTTAAGGTGGCTTTAAAGCAGTCTGTAAATGTTTTCTTTGTTGTTTTGAAAAGTATTTTGATCACCAAATCGGTTAAGTGATTTTTCTGGTTTAAACTCTGTAACAATTTTTAGTCGGAGTACGATTAAAGTAAATGTTAATTTTGGATGCTTGTTGTTTTAAAAATTACCCAAACCAAACAAGAAACATTTTTAAGAAAAATCATGGTTACATACTTACTTTTGTTATCCTGTAAAAAGCCATTTGAGCCATCCATAATCAAAATGCTTAATAATTTTATTTTATGTTACAAAATTTTTTTGCTTTCTTCAATATCTAGGTCATTTTAAAAATGTCATAAAATTTTGAAATAAACATAAAATAATGTAAAATTTTTTAATGTTTCTTTTAATGTCTTTTTCAAAAAAAGGCTGGTTATTTACATAAGTATGTACTCTATTCAATAAAATATATGCATAATGTTCTTTTTGTTATAGTTTTACAAAATTTATGATTTGTGTGTGCTCCCCGTTTTATATTATCGAAAATTGCTGGGGGATTTCAGTGTGTTGTTGTCGGGTAGTTTATGTTTGTTTTCAATTTGTTTTAATAGTATTTTGATGATCGCTTTCATTGGTTCTTCTACTAAGCGTCATTTCCCAAGACAGACAAATAATGTTTTGTATGGAATGTTTTTTTGTAAATGTAAAGTTTTATCGATTTTTTTATTCTTTTTTTACAGAATCTGGTTAAAATTTTATAACTTGGTTAAGGTTTTTTTCTTTTAAAAGTAGCGGAATTAAACATAAAAATTCAGTTTTGAAAATTTGTTTTTTTCATTAATTTTTGTATAATATTATTTTAATTCCAGTTTTATAGTCATGTGAAATTTTTTATAGAGATATTTTCTTTTTATTTAGAGAAAGAAATTTTAAAAGTTAAAAACAAAGCTTAAAAGTAAAAGCTTAAGGTTTTCTAGTATATGAATGAAAAGGAATTTTGTGTAAAGCTTTGTACAGATAGTGGTTAGATCTTGCAATGTTGTCATTAAAATAGCCTGAAAATGTCTTTGCAGATCTGTAAAATTAATGCATCTGACAATGGCACCATTGTCGGAAAAATATTTCTATTTCAACAACCTTTACATAGCCTAAGCCCGATCTACAAACATTTTAACACTGGCAGATTTATACAGACTGAATTTTTTCTCTGGAATTTGAATATTTTAAGGCCACAGTAAAATGTATTCCATATATCTGTGGCCGTATGGAAAACTAGTTAGCTTCACTTTTTCCGTAAATTGAGATAACACCAAAAATAGAAAGCGTGTTTCAGATACTATCACTCTGTCAGATCGAAATGTTGATATAGTTTCTCATTTAAAAGTAATTTGAAAAAAAAAAAATTATAAATATACCAAATTTTAATTAGTATTGTGGTTATTTTGTTGAACTATTTATGGTTTTCAATCCAAATTTTTAATAGTTTTAATTAGGCTTAAGTTCATGAAATTTAATTTTTATTAAATTATTTTTATGAAGAAAGGAATTTTTCAACATGAAAATCAATCAAAATTGTTATTGATAATCTTTTATTCTTGACGTGGCTCGGGCTCGAACCCTGGCCGGCAGGTTACCATGACATGTTTCGATCGCAACCAATCGATCTCCTCAGATGGATTTGCCGTCTTACACTCGCAGCCATCGACGACTGCTGACGTCACTAGTCAAACATCAATCCTTAAACCAAATTGTATTTTAACATTTAAATAAATTTTATGTAAAAACTAGATAACTCCAAGCATTTTTTGAAAAAACAAGGTAACTCAGGGGTGTCTTAAAAAACCCAAAAATAAGAAGTTTAAAACGACATTGTTTCGAAAACTAAGAGAGAAAGAGCGAAATAGAACAAATTCGTTTCACAAGTTCTTTGGCTCAAAAGTTTGAACATAAATTATATAGAATATATAGAATTCAAAAAATATTATATACATTCAACACATAAAATTCAGAAAAATGCACGAAATATTTATTTGAATCGATAGTACGGTCCATATAATTTAATGTTTTTAGATTATTTCATGCAAATGTTGACCGTGACTGCGCCTCAAATGGTCCATCCGTTTAGTCCATTTTTGGTATACTCTTTCCAACATTTCGGCCGGTATCTCATGAACAAATGCTTCAATGTTGTCTTCCAATGCGTCAATTGAAGCAGGCAATTGTGTATAGACATGAGCTTTAACATAGCCCCACAACAAATAGTCTAAAGGCGTTAAATCGCACGATCTAGGCGGCCAATTGACCGGTCCCGAACGTGAAATAAAATGTTCACCGAACTTGACTCTCAATAAGTCCATTGTTAAGCGTGCTGTGTGGCATGTGGCACCGTCTTGTTGAAACCACATGTCATGCAAGTCAAGCTCTTGCATTTTGGGCAAAAAAAAGTTGGATATCAGCTCACGGTAGCGCTCACCATTCACAGTTACGTTACGATTCGCATTATCTTTGAAGAATTACGGTCCAATGATGCCACCAGCCCATAAACCGCACCAAACTGTGACTTTTTCTGGATGCATTGGTAGCTCTTGCAATGCTTCTGGCTGATCTTCACTCCAAAATCGACAATTCTGCTTATTAACGTACCCGTTGAGCCCGATTAAACTGACCATAAAATGGAAGAAGCGCGCGATGAACTTTCTTAACAGAGCACGCATTCTGATAATAAAATTCAATAATTTGCAAGCGTTGTTAAATTATAGACCAAACTGAAGATGTTTGACAGTGAAACAAAACACGAAACGTGCGTCAGCTGTTTAAACCAGTGTTGCCAAAATGATAATAGCAATAAAATCACCCATTATAATTTCTGAAGTTCTTGATTTATAGAAAATTACTGCCAAGCACCCGAAATCTTTCCGAGTAATAGTTTTAGCCCATATACATAGATATACCGTACTCTATTGTATACCCAATAATATTTTTTTTGTTTCTGTATTTTTGGTCAGCTAAACAAAAAACAGAAAAAAACAATTTTATTAGCAAGTTTAGTACAAAAATTTAATGGAACAACTTTTTAATAAAATTTTGATATTTATTGACCCAAAATAAACCACAGAGTCAATAGGTGTTTTTAAGTTTCAACCTATGTTAAACCGTGTACAACTTTAATCCACGTCCCAAAAACTGGCCTATGAATTTCATAAACTCAAGAAGAGTTAAGCATAAATTGTAAACTCTTTTAATTAAGTTTATGCATAAAAACAAACAAAAGCTCGGCTTATTTTTATAAAAGGAAAAAAAATTTTTTGGAAAAACTGGGTAACAACATTTAAAAAAAAAAAGGATTAATTATCGTGCTGAATCAAATAGTTAATGTTTTTCCAAAAATCATTATTTAATTGCCTTAATTCCATAAAATTTTAAAATAGATTAAAAAAAAAAGTTTTTTCGGAAAAACTAGATAACTCTATTTTTCAAAAAAACATGATAACTGCCATTGATTTTCGGTTTTAATGTCCAAAAATTACTTCAATGGCACCAGAAATCTTTAACATAATTTAAAAGTATGTTTTGCTAAATGCGCATGCATAATAACATAAATTCATATGAAATAATTAGCGAAATATGTTTAAAACTTAAAATTTGTTTTTCTCGTGTTTTCAAAAAATGGAGTTATATAGTTTTTCCATACGGCCACAGATATATACATAAAATTGTAACGTTACTAACCTCAAATCCCCTAAACTAAAAAATATAAAAAATAAAAATTATTGCTTTTCGTTGGTGTCTGGTACTTTTTGAAATTGGGCCCTTTTGGGGGAAACACGGGTAAAACCTGTATTTTAAACTTTTTTGTCAACCCATCTTTTAAACCAATAAATTTAGAAATAAAAATTATATTACATTAGTAACTTATCTAAAAAGTGTAAAAATAAATTTGGTATTTTTATACCCTCCACAACAATTAGTTGTGAAGAGGGTATATTAAGTTTGTCATTCCGTGTGAAACTTTTTTATTATTCATCTCAGACCCCATAAAGTATATATGTATATTCTGGGTCCTTGAGTAATTCTAAGTCGATTTAGCCATGTCCGTCTGTCTGTCCGTCTGTTGAAAACACGCTCACTTTCGACCAACCCAAAAGAAATGAACAAACTTGGTGCCAAATTGCTTGTAGTTATCCTAAGCAGTTTGGGATTGAAATCCAGCAAAATCGTTTCAGTAGGACCAGAGCTATGAATCAAAATGTGGAACCACCACCTAAAAAAATTGATAATTTTGTTACAAAAAATAACATAAATGCTGAAACAAGACACGGAATGAGATAAGATTTTGCAAAAATTTTTTTTTTTTTTGACTGGAAATCACACTGTTAAATTCCGTGAAAATCCGTCCATAATTAACCCTAAGCCCCATATAAACACTGTTCCCGTAAAACAGTTTAGTACGCCTAAAACCGTAAAAACTAACGCTAGCGTAACAAAATTTGGTACGTCACAGTTTTTTAGGACTAGAAATAACACTGTGAAATTTCGTGACGATCGGTCCATAATTTACCTTAGGCCCCATATAAACCCCACTACCGGAAAACAGTTTAGTACGCCTAAAACCGTAAAAAATAATGCAATCACAACAAACTTTGGCTCGTCACAGTTTTATAGGACTATAAATGATACTGTGAAATTTCGTAAAGATCGGCATATAATTTACCCTAGGCCCCATAGAAACCCTACTCCCGGAAAACAGTTTAGTACACCTAAAACCATAATTAATAATGCTATCATAACAGAAATTGGTACGTCACAGTTTTAAAGGACTAGAAATGACGCTGTGAAATTTCGTGATGAACGGTCCATAATTTACCCTAGGCCCCATATAAACCCTACTACCGGAAAACAGTTTAGTCGCCTAAAACCATAATAAATAACAAATCGTCACAGTTTAAGATAATAATAACATCATACAGATATTACTCCTTAAACATTCGAACTGTCGGTGGAGGGTATCAAAGATTCGGCACAGCTGAATATAGCACTCTAACTTGCTTTGAAATAACAACGTTTTAGGGTTACGATTAACTATTCCAGGAAATTTTTTCTTTTCATTTTTCAAATAATTTTTCTCCATTAATGGACATATGGATGTCAACGGCTCATTATTAGTTTGGCATTTATATATATAACAGAAAGTAATTGTGGAGAAAAACGGCAATGAAGGTTTACATGAATTTTTCCGAACATATACCCTGCTTCTGACAAACTTAGCAGTTAATAGTATTTTATTAAAAGTAAAAATTATTTTCAAAGGTTTTTTGGGAATACATATTTTTTTGTGCCGCATACGCAACTTTTCTAACTTTATTTTTAAAAAGTATATCGTTAAAAGTATATTGTGCTGCTTACTGCTGTGTATTTAGTTGTTGAATTTTTATTTTGCTTTTACTACGGCAATTAAGCGAAGCAATAGCAAAATTTATTTTCTTGTCTTCATTTTGTTTTGCTTAAGCTTTAACAACTTGTTTTTCTTACGGCAATGAAGCAAAGCAGGAGTGTAAAGCATACAATAGCTAACCAATTTCAAATCATTAGATATGAAGCAAAATTAATGCTTAATGTCTCAGAAACCAAATCAAATTTCTTAAAAATGATTTTGGATTCAGATTCAAAATATATGTACCCCATAACTAGCTCAAGTTTTATTTAAATGGTCGGTAGGTCAAATCAATAACGAGCTGACGATGTATCAGTAGCTTAAAAGTAGAGCACATAAGTATTGTTTGAAAACTTGATTTTCAAAATTTTAGATGCTACCAAAAGGTAATTGCCGAGCACGTTAAAACTTCGAAAAATAAACTTTGCCATATTAATATGTCCACGAAAGGAAGTTAGTCGCTAATGAAATAGCGGGTTCAATGCTAGTATATTAACCAAAAGTTAAAGTATGGTTCTTGTAAAGGCTTTTTAAAAAAATTATAGAGTTTATTCAAAGAACAATCGCAAAAATTACACTTAAAGAGTACCACAAAGGATCGTTTTTTTAATTCATGATTTTTATTATATCTTTATTTCTGATTTTTATTTCGGAAATAATGGGTTTTTCTAATTTCTAAACCAGTTAATGACAATTCTTTCTGTCAAAAGAAAACAATAAATATAAGAAAATAATAGCACTGTGGTAGATTGAGACTTTTTTTTACTGGCAAGCGGGGCCAGAGGATTAAAAAAATCGAGCACCATTGAATTCACCGTTGTTGATTTAGCTTAACCAACCGCGTGCCCTGCTTTAAAAATTTTCAACTAGCACAGTGTAATTATATCTGCCGAATAAAATATACAAATCAGAATTGTGAATTTTGTAATAAACATCATAATTAAGGCAAATTCATATTACATGAATTCGCCTTGATATAATGTTTTTTTTTTGTTTTTTTACAGTCTTCGATAAATATTAAATGATGACAATGATTTTTTTTTAAATGGCATGGTAATTCAAAATGAATTACGCACAAGTGAGATAATTCGCTTTCAAAATTTTGTATGACGAATTATGTAATTTGGATCATAATTGGGCTGTAAATTACGAATGAAAAAACATTGTCGCACGACTCGGCGTGTTAAAGTGATTTTTAAGAGGGGACTTTTAGTATTATAAATAACCTAAGCTACGTAAAATTTCAATACAGTTATACAAATTGTATCGAATTGAATGCAAATTAAGCTTTTCGGATATCCGGTTAATATGAGTATATAATGGACCGATTAACTCAAAATTACATTGTATCATAAAATGTTAAGTTGAACTAAATCTTACAATATTATATACATTTTTGTTACGGCCTTAGTTGTAAATGATTTCCCAGAGTGAATTTTATATGTGGCCTATCGGAACTTATGCACCGAGCTTTATGAAATAAGGCCATGTGATTTCTTATCTCATAAAACTATGACAGACTTAATTGAACTGCAATGCCATGATTATTATTACCCAATCTTCTCGAAATTTGGCAGAGTGATTTCTAATCTTTTGAAACAATGCCAGATTAAATTTTACTTAAGTATCATTATTCGTTTTAAGTCATACTAAAGCGTTTTCCGATAGTGGGCTTTATATGTGAACCATGGTTAATTATGGACCGATCATCACAAAATTTTGTAGTATAATTTCCATTTGTATTACACGAATTTTCGCAACCTTCTGTCGCGAATTTAAGTTAGTTTTTGTAACAAAAATATTTAGGAAGGTTTTTTCACATTTGGGTTCATAATCTTTTTCTACAGAATCGATTGTACTGTATTTGAAACCCAAACTGCTAAGAAAAACTAAAAAGAATTTGACAAAAAAATTTTTTTTTTGTTGAGATTTTCTAAAGTGAGCGTGATAGTCGAACGGACAGACAGACAGCCAGGTATAAATCGACTTCGAATTACTCAAAAATCCAGAATATATTGACTTCATGGGATCTTAGAGGAATATTAAAAAATTTTTACATGGGATGACAAACTATGTATACTAGGGTGGGTCGAAAAAAAAAGTTGTGCCAGTCACCCCCTAGAATGAAAGATATGTCAATGAAGTTTTTAAAACGGGGAACAATTTTTTTTTGCCACGCCCCAAAATACAGCACTTTTGGTTTTTTATATGTAGCGCTGCCATTTAAAGTCCGATCTCATCATATCGCATATATTTTTGTCTTTGGTGACTTTTCAATCCGACCTGAAATTCTGAGCGCCACTTATGCAATCTCGGATCCTTCCGCCAAATGTCCAATTTTTTGCCCCTTTTTTCTTTTTCACATACATACTACATTAAACCAAGTAGGAGCCAATACAAAGCAAAAAAATTTTCATCAGTCACGCCCTAGAATAAAAGGTATATTTATTAAGTTTTAAGAACTTAAAAAAAAAATTTGCCACGTCCTATACTACAGCCCTTTTTGTTTTAGAGTCTTAAGTTTAGACATATAGCAAAATAAAAATTCTGTAAAAGCCTCCATTTTATTTTTTTTTTTTTTAGTGGCTCCCTAAAGGAGCGTATAGACGACATGTTTTTGTCATCTGACATGTCAAATTTCCCACTGCAAAACACATACATGTCGTGTGTTACCTTTTTAACTTTGCTTCTGTAAAAGTCAGACGCAAAGTCATCTGACAAAATTTCAATTAGAGCGTGCTCTATTTTCTTCTGACAACCCATCTGACATCAGAAATCTATGCCGGGAAGAAACTGGCAGCGGCGTCAATTGTTGACGGAATCATTAGCCGGCTGAAGTTAATATTTTACAATACCAAGATATGTATGCTCATTTCACCATTGAATATAATTTATGTAAATATATACATAAAAACTGTTTCATTTGAAAATTCTAAATTATTATCTTTAACATAAAAGAAAAAAATGTTAAGATGGCTAAATTATTTTACGGCGCAAATAAATATTTTCGTGGCGGCAGCAAGCTATTTTGAAACCGAGAACTGCAATAACAATGCGAAAAAAACAGAGACAATGTCAGAAGCAAATTACATGTACGTTTGTGGCCGAATATTATAAACCTTATGTAAAACAGCAATTTTGACAGACATGAACAATTACATGTGACTTGAAAATTTGACATGTCAGATGACAAATACATGTCGTGTACGGGCGCCTTAAACCATTATCAATCTCGTAAAAAACTCAAAACGCGCAATTTTTGGTTAATTATTCAATAATCCTGAAAACCACTCTCTATGGCTTGGCATTTAAATATTTAAAAACTGTATCTTAGCCTTTGTTTTTTTTTAACTTAGCGGTATTTGCAAGTGGACTACTCATATTTTAATGAAAGTGACACGGATGAGTTTATTGACAAGCTTTCTTCATCTACTAGGGTTTTTTTTGCCAGTTTTGATATTTTGTGCCATTTTTTTTACTGGACTGTGAAACTCTTCTGGCACTGTTTTTCCGTATATTTTTTATTTATACTACAAGTTAAAAATCTTAATTAAGACATTTGTAAAAGCAAACATAATGTTAAATATGAGATCATGATACAGAGTTAAAACAAGAACTAAAAAAATATAAAGAAACTGCAGAATTCTAAAAATGAAAAAATACAAAATAATTTAAATGCCTCTATGCGAAAAATTATAAATTGGGCAGTCGGTGTATATAAATCTTAGCTAGACTCAAGGTGACTCAAATTGGAGCATGGCGAGTATATTAAAAGCTATATATACAAAGTTTTATTAACATGAAAAAACAAAAATGTACTTTGAATTTCAAGAAGAATTCTTGACAAAACGTACGGAAAAACAGAGGTAAAAGAAAAACATGTAAAATCAATTATAAATCGATGATCATTTAAGAAAGCAAATTTCGATCTACCAAAGGTTAACATACAATTTGGTTTAAGGATTGATGTTTGACTATTGACGCCAGCAGTCGTCGATGGCTGCGAGTGTAAGACGGCAAAACCCTCTGGGGAGATCGAGTGGTAGCGATCGAAACATATCAGGGTAACCAGCCGCCTGGGTTCGAATCTCAGGCCAGCCGCCTGGTTTCGAATCTCAGGTCAGTCAAGAATGAATGATTATCGATAACAATTTAAATTAATTTTCATGTTGTGAAATTCCTTTCTTCATAAAAATAATTCAATGAAAATTAAATTTGATGAACTTACCCAATAAAAAATTTTATCATATTGCGAAGCACTAATGGTACATTTAAAAAAATAAGCGCAGAATTATGCGCTACGCAATAAGACATACAGAAATGCAGTAAAGTACATAAGTGAAAAAACTCTCAACAACTTTTATAAAGAAAAAATAACATTTCAAGTGCTACGGCATTCCCTTACTACGAAGCAGGTTTGTAAGGGAGAATACTTAAAAATAACTGTATCAAAACATTCAGTGTGTAAAGCTGATCGTTACATCCAACAATTTTTTATGCGCTGAATAGTGCGCTTCATGTGTCAAAAATGTTTTGCTTCAAAGTGGGAACTCGCCATATAAAATTCATGTCTTCCGTATGCGCAATGGTAAGCGCAACTCTTATGTTTCTCCCTTACAAACCTGCTTCGTTGGAAGCTCCATTTTTTACTGGGTAAGTAAGCCTGAATTAAAATTTGGATTAAAAACCATAAATAGTTCTAATACTAATTACTGTTTTAAAAACTTCATTGACACATCTTTCTTTCTAGGGGGTGACTGCACAACTTTTTTTTTTTTGTATGGAGGTCGACCCGGTCCAATGTATACTTTCAATCACCACTTGTAGCGGAGTGTATAAAAATATTTCTTTAAAAAAGGGTTAATTTCCAAATTGCTTAAAAAAGCTGCCCGCAACATATTCCTGGAAACTTAAACTTATACTGATGTATATCTGCAATATGCCTTTAATATTTTTTTAGAACAATAAACATTGAAAATATCAATACAACCCATAAATTTGTCAATAAACTGCTACGTACAACCGCTGTGCTGTTTAAATGCGAACATAAAACTCCAGCAGCGAATTTTAGAGGGCAAACAGATTTTTGTTAACGAAAAATAAAGAAATAAATTTTAAAAATATTAAGGTTACTAAAACACACACTTGATCTGGTAAACTGAAGAAATTTTAAAATTTGTAGTTTGTTTTGATATTGGGCAATATGTACAAAGACATATTTATCAGGCACACTTGAAATGTTTTATAAGTTTTGAATGGAAAAAGGGGTTTTTGCAACGGTAGTTTTCTCTGGATATCTAAGAACTGACAGTTAGTTTAACTCCTAATGCTTTGGTAAATACAAATTAAAACTTTCAATTTGACTTAAAATAAAGCCTTAAGGTATATTCACATTAAACAAATATTTGACGAAAATTGCGTGACCACCAAATTGATCAACCTTTAGCTATTTTTTTTTTTTTTTTTTTTTTGTTGATTCACTTATAGCAAACGCTATAAAATACCAAACGGTTGTTTAAAAAAAAAATAGTGGTTACGTGTGGGGCGTCAAATAAACGTTAAGTGTGACCATAACTTATATGCTTTACCACTCCATTATTTGACATAAAACTATATTAAACATAAACATTTAAACATTTGTGAAAAATGTTGACCAACATTAATTATTTCACACGAAAATGTTGACATGTATCAATGTTACTTATCATGCGAGTTTGCACAATTTGACGTTTTTATACCTTCAAAGTATAAATATAAACAATTTTATAAAATTTTTAATATTTTTAATTAGGCTTAAGTTCATGAAATTTAATTTTCATTAAATTATTTTCGTGAAGAAAGGAATTTTACAACATGAAAATTGATTAAAATTGTTATTGATAATCTTTCATTCTTGACGTGGCTCGGGCTCGAACCCTGTGTAAGTGTAAGTCGGCAAATCTATCTGAGGAGATCGAGTGGTTGCGATCGAAACATGTCATGGTAACCTGCCGGCCAGGGTTCGAGCCCGAGCCACGTCAAGAATGAAAGATTATCAATAACAATTTTAATCAATTTTCATGTTGTAAAATTCCTTTCTTCACGAAAATAATTTAATGAAAATTAAATTTCATGAACTTAAGCCTAATTAAAAATATTAAAAATTTGGATTAAAAACCATAAATAGTTCAACAAAATAACCACAATACTAATTATTGTTAAAGCTAAGGCACGAGCTCTATGTGTACATTTGTCCTTCAAGTTGTGCTGAAAAAGGTCAACAGAAAAGAGAAAGACAAAGTGAAAAAACAAAAAATGTACTTGGACTTCAAGAAAAATTCTTGACGAAAGTACGAAAAAACAGAAGTAAAGGAAAAAACATGTAAAATCAATTAAAATGGATAATCATTCAGGAAAGCAAATTTCGATCTACCAAATGTTAAAATACAATTTGGTTTAAGGATTGATGTTTGACTAGTGACGTCAGCAGTCGTCGATGGCTGCGAGTGTAAGACGGCAAATCCATCTGAGGAGATCGAGTGGTTGCGATCGAAACATGTCATGGTAACCTGCCGGCCAGGGTTCGAGCCCGAGCCACGTCAAGAATGAAAGATTATCAATAACAATTTTAATAAATTTTCATGTTGTAAAATTCCTTTCTTCACGAAAATAATTTAATGAAAACTAAATTTCATGAACTTAAGCCTAATTAAAAATATTAAAAATTTGGATTAAAAACCATAAATAGTTCAACAAAATAACCACAATACTAATTATTTTATAAAAAATATAGTAAATATGGATAAATAAATACTGTCGGTTGTGTTATTTAAATTTTTTATTTCTTATTTAATAATAAGTTCATACATTTTTGCTTTTGCTTAAAATTCCACGTGAAATAAGTGCAGCTTACATTATTTCACAGTTGTAAAAAATTTCGGAACTTTTTCACAAAATGAACTGTCAACATTATTTCATAGATATTCCGCACAAGTTTTTTTCATATGCGTTTTAAAATCATTTCAAGTGGAATGTTGAACAGAGTACCAGGCTTAAAACTGCAATATACCTTTAAGGCATCTTTCATTATGACCTTAACCACATATGAATTGGGTCCAAATAAGATTGTCATTCCGTTTATAATTTCTACAATATCGATCTTAGACCCAACAAAGTATAAACTCTGGGCCTTATGAGTAGTGAGGTTGATTTAACGATGTCTATCTGTCCGTCTGACCGTTTGTCTGTTGAAATGGATTTTCAGAAGACCCCACAAATTATGGGGACTAGGTAGTTATATATTTCTGTCACATATACTCCGTTGAGTTTTGCTATTGAAACTACGATTGCCTCTAATTTTTGTTTTTTAATTTAATGTGTCCAGCTTTTTTTTCTAATTTTTACACACAGAAAACTATAAAAATTTTATTTTGAATAAAAAATTTGTATTAATTAAAAAATTGATTAAGTTTTGTACCAGTAAATCAATTAAAAGTACCAACTAAATATTTATACTTTTATTAATTAAAATACATTTTAATTAAATAATAATATTAACAATTAAATATTTAATTGATGTGTTATTACAATTTTGCATTCCAATTTATGTTAAAACCTGTTTATTTTTGTTTTTGTTTTTTAGTTTCAAGCTTTTTTAAGCTTTTATAAGCGCTTTTGCAAAATATAAACTCGCCAATTTCTTTGTTTTATGAACAACAGTTTCTGTAGTAGTGTAAACTTTTAATTAGTGTAAACTGTAATGTAGTGTAAACTTTTAATTCGGTCGACTAAATTTTTTAATTAAAACTGATTTCATTTATTTTTAATGGTTAAATTAAAAAAAAAAAATTGCCTAGAATTTCTTCTGTGCTTAACTTTGTTTAAACGAAAAAATATACTTAACATAATTTTTTTTTTCAATTCGGTTTGGTAATGTGTGTTAGTTAGTTGATAAGACGCTGCATTACTTAAGGTGAAGGGCATTATAGATTCGGCACAGACGAATATAGCACTGTTCCTTGTGTTTTGTAGAATATATTTGTTGGTATATACAAATTTATTCCTTTCTCAACAGAACTTTTTAACCTATATTTAAGCCCTGTAAAAACTTAACCTTAAAATAATTTAGCTTTTACCTCACAAGATGTTAAAAATACATGTTTAACACAAAAAAAATCTTGTTACAAACTTGGTTAACAAGGCTTAAAGAAAAATATAAAAAGTATAAAAAAAGTTTTGTTACATTGATTTTACAGCAAACATGTTAACAATATTGCGTGGCTCAGACATTTTCTTAACTTACAGTAAATGTCTGTAAAGTTCGTTAAAATGACAATTGCATTGCTCTTTTTTTTATAAAGTAGAGATTTTTTTTCCTTGCAATTGACAGTTAATACAAGTACGAGTACTGAATGTTAACAGACTCAGAAAAAGTAGTGCAAACGAATTTTTCTTAATTTTTTTCCAAAACATTTCACTGTTGCATTATTATCATGGTCAAGTCTATCTGAGGAGATTGCGAACAAAAACAATATTTTATAGGTTTTTTTTTTTTTTTTGTGAAAAGTATAATTCACGCAGTGTTGAAGAGGAACGAACAATATAACCAACTGAAATTGATTTTAATGATTTATTAGCAATTTTGCGTAGCACCACAGGCTGTTTTTTTTTTAAGTTTAAATGTGAACATTTTTGACAAAAAAGTTTCGTCAGTTAAATGTTTAATATTACGAAAACACAGCTAAGTGAAACAATTCCTTGGAGTATTATATTACTTACAGTGCAGTGATCCTAAAAAAACAGTAAGCAATAAAGTAGTTTTACCATTTTATAAAACAGTAGTACTTGTAACGATGGCCTTTTGTCCTTTTGGAAATTTCTTTTTCTTAAAAGTTTTCCTTTTTAGTACGCACTAAAAATAAGTTATGGTTTGATTACGTTTTGTAGCTTTTTAAGTTTATTATAAGAATTATTTTAAAAAAAGTAATAAATCGTTTCAATTTAATTTAAAACTTCTCCGTATTTATGTTTAAAACTAAGGCTAAGATTGGTTTTAATAAAGATTGAAATCAAGTTGAGGGTGTAAAATTTAATTGCACCGAAAGGCGTATTATATTAAGAACTAGACTAAATGCAATAACCAATTGCAAAAATACTAATAACAGAAACTGTATAGAAATTAAGTTAACAATCACTTGTACAAAGGGCTACAATTCAAGCCAGAACCTCTGCTAGGAAAACTAACATTGAATTATTTTGTCTTCTACGTTTGTAGATTTAATTGTACTTAAAATTAGGCTTAATAGAACCCTCCTAGTAAAACTAGGATTAAACTTTATAACTGCTTACGATTGAGGCTCGATTTAGACTGTGGATACTGATTTATATGAGCAGCTGCACTATGGCCTAGTCTTATGGTGGATCTCAATCACATGGAGTGGTAATATTATCCACTTACGAAATGTTCCTGTGAGAGTGAAGGATAATTTGCACATACAGGCAGCAATCTCTAGCATATAATTTACCAGCAATTATACACCCACCTCTTGTTAAGGAGCCGGAGCGATCTAACATCCACTACTATTCATTAACCTGAGCAGCTTCTGTTGAATAGCAACAGCACCTAGGGCCGACCATTTACAGACCACGTATGGAAATAAGGGTGAAAAACAAGTCTTCCATGAGAATGTAACCCTACCCGCGATCTTGGGCTTAAACTACAACTACTATGTGCTCTCCGATATTATTTATCTCTTCATCCTTTTGTGAGCTCGTGGCTTGAAAAAAGCACTCCCCCATCGGAAGGTGAACAACTTACTGGAAACAAACCCTCTATCAGAAAGGCGACGCTTCCTCAAAGACAATCATCCTGAAAGACATGAAGCCTTTTTCGCAAGAAGCATACTAACGGAGACATCACTAAAAGCAAGCCCGGTGCTGGCAAACCTGGGACTACTGACTCCCGTAGTACCTCAGTTAATTACTGAGTTACAACCTAAATCTCAATGAAGTCCATAGGACCCAAGTGCAACCAAGTTAGCATTCACTTAATTTTAAAATGTCTACGATACCGAAAAGTGTCAGTACATTAAAGCGCCAAGTTTAAGGAAATAACCAACGCGGAATGGCCAATGGTCAATTACCCCGAAGGATGTAACACAAAAAATTGAAATATCGTTTAGATCATTTCTATAACTCTCTGCGGAGCTCGATTAAACATTGAAGCCATATAAGGACTACATTAACCTTTACCATTTAAATGTCATATACATACCCTACCAGTAAATTAAGAATTTGATTCCATAAACTACAATTTATGCCAGAATAGGAATGTAAACTAGAATGGATTCCATAAGTATACGATCGTAATCCGAATTGAATTGTAAAAAGACATTTGTAATAAGATTGGAGCTGCATAAAAGCCAACGAGTAAAACTAAAATATTACTGATTGAAAGAGAATGCCACTACTACTACTATCACAAAAAAAAGTCTTTATAAAGGCAAAATAATAGATCTCTCTTCAACCCCTACCATTAAGGCCAACATGCTACTAACTTCATAAACTGCTTCGACTAAACACAGTAGGAACCGCATAGCAGCTTATGTTAAAGTTAAATTTAAAAAAAAATTTTTTTTGTCTCAGGTGCATTCTCTGACTAGTCTTATTTATAACTCTGATAACTTTAAAACCCCCATTCTAGGTTTAGTTTTTCTTTCCTAATTTTGCATTTACTTACATTTTGTCCTTGGTGTATTGTATATTTTAGTCGTTTTTTTAAGCTGCATTGTTAAAATAAATTTTAAGAAAAAACTTTTGATTTTTATCATGTCCTCTGCAATTACAACATTGTGTAACATGCATTTTATTGTTGCTTGTTGGAGTTTGTTGGTTTGTTTGTTTGTTTTTTTGTTGCTGATACTACAACTGATGCATTTGTCTAAAGGCCTATTGACAATTGTGGCGACTGCTGCTGCTGTTATGCTTTAAATTTCATTAAATGTCGAATGTGTCGTCTGTCTTGCTTTTGACCAAATATGGTTTATGTCGCCATTTGGCTGATTTTTTTTTCAAGTTTTTTACTTAATATTTTTTTCAATTTAATTACATTTACTCTGCTGGTTTACAGGAAGCAGTTGTAGTTGTTTTTTCTTCTTTAAAAATTTATATTTAATGCAAGTCCGTCAATGTAATTCAAAAGACATGTTGCATGAATTAAAAAAAAACGATGATTCTTTAAACATATTTATTGAAAATTGCAAATATTTGTAAAAAAAAAATTGTAAATCAGAATTATTGTACATTGACATAACCATTTTTTTATTTGTAAATCTTAAGGTGAGGCTATGAATAATTAAAATCTTTTATTTTAAAATTACAGATATTAATATTAAGTTTTTTTTAACTCAACAAATTACTTAAACTTCATTGTAAAAGTTGCGTTTATTAAAAAATAAGTGCAAAGTTTCAGTGTATTATTTTATTATTTGTGAGGTTTTTCTTAAGAGATAAGATTTTTATAATTAAAATTTTAATTAGTAACTACAAAATTCTTTGCAACCAAGCAAAGTCAAAGCAACATGTTGCTTAAAATATAAAAAATTTGTTCATACTTTTTTGCTTTTGCTTAAAATTCCACGTAAAATAAGTGCAGCTTACATTATTTCGAAGTTTTAAAAATGTTGCCAGAAACATTTCGGAACTTTTTCACAAAATGAACAGAGAACAACTCTATTAACATTATTTCATAGATATTCCGCACAAGTTTTTTTCATATGCTTTTTGACAGCATTTCACGTGAAATGGCTTAAAGATTATTAAATAAATAAAATTGAATTGAATTGAAATGTTGAACAGATTACCAGACGTAAACTTTCAAATATACTGGAAAAAAAGCACTAATTCCGTTGAAATGTGTCGTGGAGAGCTGTCGTGAAATAAAATCTATTTTATTTTGAGAACGTTTTTTCGAATGCTCTCACATATAGACACATAAGGGTCAGTGTGCTGGGAGTAACAGTAACTTAACCTTACCGTTAAAAAGACCAATCTATTTCTTACAGATTGATACGTAACATCTTACTGCTAACTATAATCGTTCTAATTGTTTAACGTACAACTGATTTGCAACGTTACTGTCTTTATTCTCCCAATAATGCTACCAGACTATCATTAAATTAAAACAAAACAATAAAATGAGAGAGAATTTGAAGTTACTGCCGACGTTTTAATTATGGGCTTTAGGTTTTTTGCCTGAAGATGAAGACTCAATTCTGTTTGAACACTTACAACCCGGCCCCCCATTTTGATCGCCAACTTAAGCGAGCGACAACAATTCACTCATTATCGTTCTCTTTAGCGGCCCACTTACTATCGACTTTCGTTCGACTGGTCTTCCGTTTCTTACATAATTCATTTATTTATTGTCAAATGACTGTATTGTCACGTCAGCAATTACATAAATAAAACGCTAGTTTGGAAATAAAAATTAGAGATAACTTATAAATTAAGCCATACAAATAGAACTCTGGCTACACACAAACCAGAAGAGAAAATAAAGTAGTTAACAAAAAACATATAAAGTAGTGAACAAAAAAAGTAGAATAAAATTTTATGAAAAATATTTTAAAAACCTATACAATTTTATAAGAGGTGGTGTTTTAAAAATATATACATAATAATAAAAAAAATATAAATATGTTGCTTCCAGGTCACAAGCAATTGACTGCGTAGTAAAATTTATATGAAAAGCACTCAAAAAACGGAGTGATTTTCATATAAATATTTCTACACAATCAATTGCCTGTCACCTGGCGAAACAGCTAATAAGGGTTTGTGTGTAAATGGCTCTGTCGACAACTACAACACAATTCACTGATTATGACATCTGTGGTCGCCAATTTGTATGTTAACCGGGTCGCCAATTTGTATGATCGACTTGTCGTGCTGATAATTCTAAGTGGCCCGCAAATCAGCAGTTTGTCGTTAAAAATGCAAGCGAATGATAAGAGAAGTCGACATTCGGGGATAGGATGTTACTGTTTACAACCCTGTGCTGGTGCAGTTAACAAAAACATGAAACATTTTCAACTCATGAACAGCAGTTGTAAAGTTAAGTACAGTATAAGGGGCATTTGTATTATTCTTAATACTATTTTAATATTTGATTTTATTTAACATTCTTTGCACTTATTCTTAATTTAACAAAAACATCTATATAATCCTCCAAAAAAATTCCAAATTCTATCTTTGAACTTGGCCTTGTGTTCTATTCATTAAAAAATTACCAACCCAGACCATGACTTTTGATAATACAAAATTTGTTTTTTCAATTTAATAAAGTAAATTTTTAAGACTCCTCCAAAAAAAAAAAAAAAAATTAAATTTAAAATTGTCTAGATATCAAAATGCAAATAACGTCAATAATGTTTACGAAAATGTATCGCAACATACAAAAACCAAAAAAGTGTTGTCATTTGAATGTCTCATAAATTTGAATGCAACCTTGATGGGTTCTAAAAACTCAAAGCAAAAATATAAAATATCATCTGGCTTAAGCTACAAAACAATAGACCAGACATACATAAAGTAGTCTTAAACTTACCGTCAACGTAATTGTGTTCTTAAGTTAAAATTTCAAGAAACTTCTTACCGGCAACATTCTCAAGCAGAGAGCAAAAAAGAAAAACACAAAAATTGTCAAATGTCCTCTGTGTTGAACATAAATGATATGCTTTGACGCTTAAAGTCAAAGACGATAGTTTATTTATACGAAAAAAAAAATTCAAAGAAGTTGGAAAAAAAATTTAAAAATAACAAAAAAAAAAAAATTGTTGAAAAAATTTACATAAAAATACAATAGTTGTGAAGAAGTAGTGAATTGAAGTAAATTCGTTACCAATGCTATGATGAGAATGATAAAATACTGGCAAAAGAAAAATAGTACAAACCAAAAGCAAAAACAAAAAAATTGCATACAAAACTAAAATGATGCTGATGATGACGCGAGCAACGATGATCATGAATAAGATCAGCGTTGAAGCAAAACTCATTACGCATTCAAGGTCCTTAAAAAGAGACTTAAAATCGAAACGGAAATCTTTTTTTTACAATTTTTTTTTTAATTTGTTTGTACTGCTGAATACAAAATATTTAAAAAAAGATGCTGAATAGTTGCAATATATAATTTTTTTTTTTTTGCTTGTTGACCACACTAAAAGAAAAGTTGTGTGGATTTAAACATACGGTAGCATCACAACTTTAATGTCAGATTTTTGTGCATAAATCGAATTATTTCATAAAAATTATGTATAAAGGTTGTCGCTTAAGATAAAATTGCTTTTGCTATAAAATCGTAACGGTACCTTATGTGACCATCACATTTTAGGAGATGATGCAAGTGTTTTAAATAAAGTCATTTATTAAAAAAAAAACGAAATTAAAAAAGATTGAAAAATTATGTCGCTTAAGCTTTTTTGCGTAATGGCGCGAAATATTTAGTTAAAGAACTTGCCTTAATTAAAGGTAGGATTTTGTCGGACGTAAAACATGTTATCTTTTACTTCAACATTAATCCAACCTATCCGGTAGGATAAACTGGCCTTTAACATATTGTTCACTTAAGTTTAAAGTAAAGTTCTAATAAAGAAAAACTTTTTATACGTGGGACTAAATCTCACCTTTAACTAACGTCATAATTTATTATCGAAAACAAATTTTGTTTTTTTTTCATCTATAATTATTTGTTAAATCTTCAATTATTTAGTATGGACAATAATAAATCAAATCTTATTCCAATGTATATTTTCGCTTATATCCTGCCAATATCGCTCTAAAAATGCCCTTATCACAGTTTTCATTTACATGGGTGTTTAACGCTCTAATATTTGGACAAGGCCTGCGTGCGGTATCTCTCAAATGTTTCGAGCTTGATGGGTTCGGTGAAATTCAAGCTCTTTCATTTAGTTTACAGAAAATTTTGTAATCATGGTTTTGAATAATGGCAAATTGATATCCTTGTGAATATGCGAGTTCTTTACATACAAAGGGGCGGCTGTGATGATTCAAAGAATTTAGTTTTGTCATCTTTGGAATCTCCTTACGTTAGAGGTCGAGACAGTGCCGAATAACGCAATGCCATAAACAGCAGATTGACTTGGGGGTAATTGTTGGTTGGCATATCTGAAGTATATATCAGATACAATAGAGGTCCTAAAATACTTTCCTGTGGGACTTAAGCAGTAATCGATTGAAAAGATCTTAAAAAATTTACTTTTTTAATTAAAAATTTTGAAACAATTAAGCTTTGTTCACAATCAGAGCAGCAATTTCGTTCTATCTTATTTATTCCCAAAGTAATTCGTATATTTTCCTTTCACTTTTCAAACAAAAATGTAACTAAAGTTTTTTTTAAAAAGTTGATGCAACTTCTTCTTCAGCAACAATTTGTAAAAAGTGTCGGGTCGGGGAAAAATTGTTGCGCTATTATGAACACCAGTGAAAATGTGCCTGTCTACTGTGAACAAAACTTTAAAGAGCTTTCAACTTCTTGTGAGCAGGGCTACCGCTCGTCGTCTTAAGTCACAATTTTAACTCATTTTGGCATTCTGCGACTTTTTCTGAGATTTTCTAAATGCATGTAATTTTGCGACTTTGTTTAACAGCAAATCTGTAAAAAGAATATTTATGGCTAAATTAAGCTTTCGTTTGACTTTTCGTTTTACTTTTGTTTTTGTTTAACTAGCCATTTTTTTTTTTTTTTGGTACAGAAGAACAAAACATTATTAGAATAATTTATTTATGTTCTTTGAAGAATATTTAAAAGAAAAAATAACTAAACAACGCTGGTTGAACAAGAATGAAACATCAACAACAGCAGTCTACATCTACACACGCAATAAGTTATTTTTCGAAGACAGCGATTTCTTGTTAAGACGGGGTTTTGAAACGAGTTCTAGATCATAGACAAGCTATATCGTGGAGAAAGTCTGCAGCGGAAGACCGAAATTGTTCAAAGACGAAAAAAAAAATTCTGCCAAACAATAGGAGTGCACTAACGATTTATATTTTATGTATATTAAAATGCTTGCTTTCCCAAAAAGATGTTCAGATACCTTCTAAAATGTAGCTCTTTTCTCTAAACCACATTTAATTTTTTTTATTTTCGGGTTTTAGTCCGACTTTAAACGAGCGAATATTTGAAAGGAAAAGATCTTGAATTCTCTTTTGTTTTTGGATTCGCGGTTACACAGACGAACATGTTGAAGGAACCATTTTTTTATTTTTGTCAAATAACATGCTACCAAGCTAAATGTTTCCCTTCCAAGTGTTTCCATGTCTAAATGTTGAATTAGTTGAGGGGTACGAATCATGTTCCTTTAAACCACAATTAAAAGCAACATTTTCCAAGTTTGACAAATTTTATTAATGTTCTCAAACATTATTTAAGTTTAAATAACGCCATTTTGAATATTGTTGATCATAAAAAAAAAAAATTCGCTCATTTTATTTGCTATCAAAATAGATCTTTTGTGAGAGGTCTCTCTGGATCATTTCTTGCAAGGTTAGAATTCAAATTACACTACGTGACAAAATTTCAACAAAGTCGTGAACAAATGAATCTGACAGCTAATCTTTATGTAAAATTATCCGCTGAATCCGAATATGAAGTCAGAATTGTCAAAAGTACAACAGTTTTTGAGATATTCCAAAATAACCGTTATTTGTGTTTTTAAAAAAGATGATGTGACTGAAATGCAAATATCTTCAAAAATTACGGATTATGTATTTCTTTATTTTAAGTGAAAGGTAATAAAATTTCTAAAATAACCATGGATTGCATGTGAAGATAAGTCAAGAAATGACAGAGTTACAGTGGACAAAAGTTTAAGCTTCATTGAAATTGAATGATTTAAAAATCCTAATGTTTTATGGCATGCGACATTAGAATATTTTAATATTAATATTTTGAGCCCAACAAGACATAGATTGGTAAAAAAATGACAAAGCTACAGAAGATTTAGTAAATTAACACACATAGAAATTCAATCATTTCAAGCAATTTTTGTTAATAAAAATTTAGCTTTGTATATTTATTTGTTGTGGGTTAATTCAATTAATCTTCTGTAACTTTGTCATTTTTGCACCGATCTGGATCCTATTGGGCACAAAATGTTCGTATTGAACTAGGCTAAAATTTTATTTTTTGGATATTTGCATTTCAGTCACAGCATCTTTTTTAAAAACCCAAATAACGGTTATTTTGGAATATCTCAAAAACTGTTCTACTTTTGACAATTCTGACTTCATATTCGGATTTTACACAAAGACTAGGTGTCAAATTCATTTGGTCAAAAAATTGTCACGTAGTGTTATTCATAGTTAATATGTATATTTGGATACAAAGTTTCCCACAATTTTAAGTTTTTTATGAAAGCAACAAGCATCGCTTCTCTATAATATAGATTTTGTATCATCTAATCAGGATGCAAAGAAAACAAGACAGCGCATTCCGCTATGCCCGTTTTCTTTTTACACATTTTTGTGACGGCACATCAGCACAAGATAGCGCATTCCGCGATGTCTGTTTTCTTTTTACACATTTTTGTGACGTCACATCAGCTCATTATACATACAGATATTTGTTTAATTGTGTGTCTATTTATTATTTGTACTGATATGGTGATGTGATTTAGAGGCGCAGAATCACTTAAATTTCAAAACCTGAATATAGTGCAGGTTTCTTTGTATTATGTCATCTAATCATGTTTTCGAATCACGGATAGAAATCATGGTACAATTGTACTTTTTTGGTACATTTTGGACCTTGATAGTACCGTGGTACTACCACTGCTTACTTGGTACAATTAAAAGATCTCAACGTTATGCTAGATATCAACTTTAACTTTGTTTTGTTCTCTTTTTTTTACTTTTAACTACATGCGCTGTTATATTCGTTAACACTTTTTGCACACTTTACGTTTGTTATGATTTGATGTGGTGTAAATGGCTAGGGCCCACTTTTAAATTTGCCGCTAGCGAAAGGTAGAATTTTATTGCCCGTATTAGTGTTCAACTATTATAATTTGACTTTAACCTACCAGGTAGGAAGAACCTTCCATTCACTTATCGCTCACTTTAGTTAAAAGCAAAGTTGTAATAATTGAACTCTTTTTATATGGCCGATAAAATCCAAACTTTTGATATCGGTAAGTTGTGATAAAGGGCCTAAAAATAATAAATTCTGGCAAACACAAAGTAACTTCTTTAAATTAACATAAAATTAAGCTCTAATGCAGGTCAAGTAAGCAAGGGTTGTGTTCGTTTGCACAAACACTAAAAAAATAGATGTCGTTCCTGTGTGTGTGTGATGTGATTAATAATGTGCTGTTTATTTTCGAACACTGGTTATAACTGTCAAAAATATATTGTTTTCTGGAAGTTAAAGTAAATGTTAGTTTTAATTGAACTTGGTGAAATTGGCCGTTAATCTTCTATTTTTTTTTTATATTCTCTCCTAATTCAAATTTCTCTTAGTGTATCATATGAACTTGAAGTCAGGTATTGTTGTTCAATCACGCGCATTTACGATTCATGACATTTTGGAACATGTCGCTTTCATAAATAGTTAACCTACCGAGATGGCAACTATTTAAAAAAGCAAAATAAAAAAAAAATTTGTTACTAACAAAGCCAAGTACTGGTAAAACTTTGCAACTTACAAGCAACCCAACCATATGGCGGTGTATCTTATAGAAGAGACACTGATAAGACACCATGGGGTTCATTTTTGGGCAGCAGATGAAAACAGAAGAAAAAGAAGTAGAAGATACTAAAAAATGCAGAGGAATTTATTTAGTTTCGACTGCAAACATGATTATCATTATAATCGTGTTTTTTGTTAGCAATATTGTGCTTATTTTTTGTATTTTTCACTCTTTATTTTTAAACATTTTTCATTTTTTATAAATAAATTTAGTATAATTTTTTTTTTGCTATTTTTGCATTTCTAGGCAACCATACCATTGCAATCATTTAACCTTGATTGCGGACGTTTAGATAATACAAGTGGTACAGCAACAAGTTCAGGTGGCAATGTGACTAAAACGAATGTAGCCTACCTGAGAACACTATCGGCACCGACACCATCGCCTTCACATAATATTTACCAACAACTACATCATAATCATGGCAATAAGGCAACATGTGGCAACGGCACAAGTGGTGGAAACAAAAAGCTACAACGTAATAGTTTAGCAGGAGGCATATTTAATGCTACATTTGATCAACATCATCATCTGCAGCAGCAATTGCAACAACAGCAACAACATCAACTGACAAATTTCCAAAGCAATGAAGCCGCTTTAAATGCCTTAGCTGCTGCTTCTGCCTGCTCGAAAACAACCAATGACACTAAGTCAACAATGTCAACAAAAATAACTCCAACAACCATATTGAAAATTGAAGAGACTTTGCCGTCTTCAACGTCTTTGGGCAATGGTGCTTTTAAAGATTCTACTTCCACAGTGTTGTCAACAGATTTAGAGACTCTACAGCAGAAACGTCTACGTCAGTTAAATATTGAAATGGATAATATACGCAATACGTCCATAGATCAAAGCCAGCAATTGTCAGCCTTAATGCAACAAAATCACTATTGCACAGGAAGCGGCAGCAATGCCAGCAACAATAATAATAAACATAAAAATCTTATGACAACATCATCGGCGTCATCTTCATTTGCCATGTTAGCAGCAATACCAAAAAAAATTCCAAACCCCTGCACCAACAACTCCCCCTATACAACGGCCAGTAGTAATGTGACCTGTGCTGCTGGCAAACCAGTTAACTCGAACCCGTTAATACAACACAATACTGTCCCAGCCTCTGCCTCAGCAACGGCAACAAGTTATCTATTACATGGCAGTGATGCTACCAAAAAAGGTTCAACGTCTACAATCTGGACATCTGAGGAATCGATATTAAGGAGTGTTGGCGCCGTCGATGAAGACAATAAGTAAGTATCATCATCATTTATAACATTTTGATTATGGCATTTGTTTCGCAGAGAACAAATAATAAAAAACTTAAGTACATTGTAATTCAATTCTTTATGTTTCTAATCCATTGAGACATAATTACTTCAAAGAAAATTTTAAGTTTTTAGAAGTGTGTTTTATGCGCATGCCTGCCGGACTGGCTGTGCGCCATTGTAGACTTTCAGTTTATGTGTGGCCTTTATTGCTTTTTGTGTGGCTTTAATGCTTTTTCTTGTGTTAGAATTAAATTTTTTTGGCTAATAATCTCCTTGGAGAGTTTAATTTTGTGATGGTAAATAATTTTATTTTTTAATGTGAGAAGAACTAGAGATTTAAAAATAAAGTCTAATACTGATAACACCAGGGTACAAAATATGTAAAACTAAAATATAACAGTGAGAGAATTACTGCATATTTAATTAAACACTCAAAAAAAAAGTCAAACCTGCACTTTCTTTTAAAATTACTCACACATGTATTCAATCAAATGCTTTTTGTTCTACTAAATCGGTTAAAGCTCAAAAGTAGCCTTCGAAGTGAGGGATTGAAAAAGTTGTATCTTTTTTTCTTTTAAGATAAATTAAAAACAAAATTCAAATAACGATGTCATTTATTTGACTTGTGATTTCCCCCTACCTGACACTAATAAAACTATTCTTTCCCGCTTATTTTAATAGAAAAAAACTGCATATTTCGAACCAGCTTCCCTACTTTAATCTTAAAACTCTCAAGCAAGTCTGAAGACATGATTAAAACTTAAACTACAAAGTAAACCGCTTTTTCAAAGTTTCGCGTGTTGACAAATAACAACATTATTAATGACATTGTGATTAATTTCGTTCATATATTACTTAAATTTTTTGTTCATATTGCTTTTATATTCTTGCGCTCTAAAGAAATTCAGAAATAAACTATTTAATTCATTAAAAACTCCTTGAAATGTCAAGTATTTTGCAGATACGAATTATGAAATCTACTGACATGTTGACACTTGATTAAGAATTGAGTGAAAGAGAGGCAAAAAAAAACAGCAGAACTGGTATACTACTCAAAACCATTCATGTACTCATTCATTAACACTTAATCTTTTCTTTAAAAAAAATAATAATAATGCAATAAACTTATTATAGGTAGTATTTTTTTATAAAAAAAAACTATTTTTTATCCTGTTTTCTGCAGCTCCACTTCATCCTCGGCTTGTGAAGAAGCATCTGGTGTTTTAAGTTCTGGTAAATCAGGCATATCACTAGATAGTTCGGGCATGGAAAACGAAAATAATGAGAGTGGTATTGGCACAGCCACACCACCTAAGGATATGTCCTATTGGAGAGGTGTGCCACATCGTCATCATCACCATCACAGTCAGCCTGATAATGAATCAATAACAAGTTTGGATGCTCTTAGAAAAATGAAATTCCAAAAAGGAAGTTCGGTGACCTCATCTGATGATCCCGATCTATTGGAAGTTTTAAGTTTGTGTGATGAAACTCATGACGAAGATGAGGACGAAGATGGGGAGAGAGTAAACAATAAACCACTTAAGGAAGTTAATGAGGAAGATATGGATGACTATGATATGGTGGATGAGGAAGATGAGGGCCATGATGAGTTTGAGGTGGTTACTTACTGTGATTGCGAGTACACAGAAGATGGTGATAATAGTAGTGCTAGTGCTGGTAGTACCAGCACCAGAACCAATGGCTCTCTTAATAATGGTTCTCAAAGTGATACCAGCGGAGTGGTTTTACGGCGCAAATATGCTGCCTCACCCATAATGGTACCACAAACAACCCATGGTTCTCCCAATCATAGTAGAGCTCAAAAGTGTCGCAGTCATTCTTTAGACACCTGTTCATTACCCAATTCCTACCATCATACACCCACGCAACAATCACAGTTTCATGCCCACCACCATTATTCTCAGGCACAGTTGGCACGTAAACTACAACATTTAAGAGATCGTCACAAGGATCGTAATCAACTTTCGTTAGTTTTGCGCCAAGAACCTTTTCAGTCTTTGTTGGCGCCTACACATTTTCATGAGCTACCTTCACCTAGCAGTGCTTCGCTGCATAGTGGTCATGAAATCTTAGATACCCAAGAGCTCTCTACAAAATCAAATTCGGCGCCTTTGTTATTGAAACAAGAGAAACGACGTGATGACTTTGGCAACCAAAATGTGGTATGTAATTTGCCATTTGTCTGATTTACATTAAGTAGAACTTCGTCTGAACCTTCTTTGTAAGTTTTTTTTTTTTCATTTTCGCTGACAAAGGTTAATTAAATGTTGATTAAAAGAAGTCACAGGAGTTCCCCTTGATGTTAATTTAAAGTATTTGCTGATTTTTTTTTTTTCTTTATTAACTTGTTTCTTTTTCTTCTTTGTTTACTTATTATAGACCCTTCGCTATTCACGTTCTCAAAGTGATCGCTATTTAGCAGGTGAGTAAGACATTTTGAATGTTGCTTATGTGATTATTTTATTGTATACATTTTTGCTTGGGCCCTTTATTCTGACTAGTTTTATTTAAGGGGCTCATTTTATATTTTTTTTTTTTAGTTAAGTGGCGTCTAAATCTAGTTTGCATTCTTAACTTTGTAATGAAGTAATAAGCAAACATATATTTACATTTCATGTAAGCAGAGGTTTGAAGGAATTTACTCTTAAGTGAAAGAGTTTAATTTTATTATTTATTTTCACTAAATATTAACACCACAATTATTCTAATTAAACTTTCATGTAACCAATTAGGATGT
The DNA here is from genome assembly GCA_930367215.1 of Pollenia angustigena. Lineage (NCBI taxonomy): Eukaryota > Metazoa > Arthropoda > Insecta > Diptera > Polleniidae > Pollenia > Pollenia angustigena. The sequence goes on from OV884056.1 coordinate 198,981,067, forward strand.
AATCCAATCCAATTCCGTTTTTTAATCTTGCACTTCATGTCCGTCTGGCTGTCCCTCCGTCTGTTCTAGAGTCGCTTTTCGAGAAAATTAAATTTTTCGTGTCGGGACCATATGAAGGGTTGGAGATAGAGGATAAGTTTGTTCTAGAGAAATATTGGGGATGCAAAAATAATGGGGGTTGCTCATACATTATACATCTCTAGGGGTGACTCCTCAGTAGTTACGGGCGTTTTTCTCTCAATTTAGCCCGAATTTCATTCTCACAGATTTCAATGCGCGTGTGGCTCGGCAATTTTCAGCCGATCGAGCTCATATTTTTACCAATTTTTTTTTTCCTAACCTAACACAAAACTGGTCTACTTTTTTGAAACATATGACTTTTTAAATTTTCCCTTCATTGATGGTCCACTCTAATGCCAAATACAGATGAATGTACCACCAAAGATATTCTTGACCATTGTTATTACATAGCACCCGCTCCCGAAAATTGCTTTATCTTGCATGCAAAATCTATATAAAATTTATCATGTATCACTGCTATATAAATCTGATCAGTGGCAGTATTCTGTAATCCGCTAAAGCTAAATCTCTATCGCTAAAAATCTATAAAGTTGACTAAGCGATTTTTGGCTACGAATACAATACTTTAACGTGCACTGCTAGATTTGGCAATGCCATAAAAATTAAATTCGCCGCAATTTTAGCTTTTAGTGTCATTGCTAAAATTTATAAATTTTGCATTCTCTAAGGCATATTATCGATCGAGATTTAGCTTTAGCTAAGCATGTTACAGAATACGGCTGCAGATTTTTTTTTTAAATAATAATATATCTGAACATTAAATTCGCTTTGAAGTATTTTCAGTTCCTTTTCAAAATTATTCGTTTAACTATTGAAAAGCAACATTATGTCCTTTAAGCCTTTTTTTCCTGAAATATTTGATAGCATATAAGCCATTGCATGGTAGCAAATGCGTTACTAATCAGGAAATATTTTTCGTATATCGAGGAATTACCGCAAACAAAGCTAGACATCTTCAAAAATTTTTGTTTTTTTAATAAATGACTTTATTGGCAATACTAACATCATCTCCTAAAATGTCATGGTTACACAAAGTACCGTTACGATTTTAAAGCATAAACAATTTTATCGTAAGCGACAACCTTCATGCAAATTTTTATGAATAAAAATAAAAAAAACCCTCTCCTGTTAAATGTTTTTTTTTTTTGTCGCTTAACCTTTTTTGCGTTTATGACACGATGTATGTATAGGAAATGTGTGCTGGAAAAGGCCCAACCATAATATGCATAGCCTTGCTTAACCTACTGTCGATAATTAACAAAAAGTCTCTCAAATGTATTTAAAAAACAAAAATAATATAAACAAACATTTGATTCCGTACGGATTGTGCGATAAATTTCGCACTTTGCTTAAGCAAATGTTTCATAAAATTAAACAATGAGTTTCCTTGAGTTCATTATGGTCTGCCTCATATGATTTACATGTATTCGTACATTGGGTTAGGCCTAAACTATTGTTGTCTCATTGACGACATATTACAAGAACATTAGAAAATGTGGGAGTGGTATCAGCACAATTGTGCTTTGTATTCCTAAATTTGCCTAACTGCTGTGGACTTTTTAGGTTTTAGATAAAGTATGTAGAGATTGCTTGCACCTTGACTGCAGTACAAACAATATTTTTAATCCTTACTTCTCTTTAGTTCCTTTTGTAAGTTAAAAGACCATTTTCTAGAAGTGTGTAATAAGAAATCCCACAATATTATTGCAATAAAAGTGGCTCGAGAAGTAGTCAACTGCCAATAATTTTTAAGCACTGCCAATAACTTAAAGTCAGGGTTCAACTTTTGATGCTTAACTTTTAAGTTTTTAGTAGATCAAAGAAACGTGAATGAATAAATTGCAGGTGTATATGCATAGATACCCTTCAGTTTTATTTTGTCAATTGACCCATTTTTTGGTTATTTTTCTGACTCAACGTTGTTCTGTCCCTTTGTTATCGAATAAGTGTCAATTTACACTTTTCTGTCCCTTTGTTATCGAAGAGGTGTTCACTCACACTTTTCTGTCCCTTTGTTATCGAAGAGGTGTTAATTTGAAGTTATGCCTGTACTGGTAAGACGGCATCAACCACGGGATTGATACTGTGGCACCGGTAAACAGACTGTCCCATAGTTATCTATAGGGGGGTCAATTGACTGTTTCTACGACAACCACATGTTAAAATCTCCGGTCGTTTTACCGGTAAAAAGACTAACAGTGTCCCTTAGTGATAGGTGAAAGTACTAATTTGGGACCGATCCAGCGCACTGCAGGGTATGGCTGCAAGTAAATTGTTTGTTATTGTTATATTGAAGCAGATTGGTGCGTATGACTATTTCAGCAACATTAAAAGAGAATTGGAAGGAAATTGAGCAGTAAAAGTGAGAGTATTTAAGTGTAGAAAAAACATGTTTTTATATCTTTCAGAAAGCTTTATTTAAAATAGGAAACTATTTGCAATTTTATTGATTTACCCAAATCATTTTAATTTTTGAATTTTTTAGACTACTAAAAATTTAAAAGTTTGCAACACTTCAAAAAAACAATAAATTCTTTTAATTATTGCTGAAATAGACCAACCAACTTGTTTAACCAAATGAGATCTTCTATGGAGGTCCTTAAGATATTTTTTTCTGAATAAATCTCTACTGCCTTAAACATTTTTTTCTCTTAGTTTTCGCTTTTCGTTGCCACGATGTGAATGAGTGATTAATTATTTAATCATTTTTCAATGGTTGTCGTTAGCGATGTGTGTACATTTTTAGTTTCTTCCTCGTCGTCTACTATTTTATTAACTGTCAAGCGGTTTTTTCTTCTTTTATAAATATATTCAGATCATATGCGACTTATTACAACGATGTAGGTAAGCGCAAATAGAAATGAAAAATTCAAATTCAAAATTTAGTACTTTTTTTAAATAGAAAATACATCCATGGCGTAAAAAGTTATTTTTGAAAATAACACTTTAAAACAATATAAAAGGAATACATATTTACAGAGAGGCTGGGTCCCTCTCTTGACTCATTTACAGAGAGGCTGGGTCCCTCTCTTGACTCAAGTGAAATTACAGTATTTTCTGTTCACATAATCAAGAGAAATGCTTTTTATGTACTGCGGTAAGATTTGGAATTCGATGGAACATTTATTTAGTGGTTCATCTGGCCAATAAAAATTAAAAGTAAAAAATTGTATTAAGCTTTTAAGTTATTACGCCCTTAGTTATAACAAATAAAACAGGTTAATAAACGGTTTATGAAACGGAATTTGTGTGAAAATTTGTTTAAAAACTTGTTTTATTTGAAATATGTTGGATACATTAAAATGGCTAAATATACAACAAATGCTGCAGTTAAATACAATATTTTTATGTAGAAAACGAAAATGGGAAATGCACCCGATTACCTGTTCGAACAAATAAGGTAGGTGGGGAGGTTCAACCGTATAATCTCAGGAATGCCTTGGATTTTAGACCACAGAGAGCAGATACAAATAAAATGCAAAAATCACTATTTAGCAAAGGATTGAACCTATAGAACATGATGCCGAATGATGTGAAGGATGATTCCAAAATAAATATTTTTAGAAAAAACTGTGTATTTTATAAAAAATTTGTAATTGTTAATTAGATATGTTTTTGGTGCCAGTAACTTCCTCGATGTGAGGAAACTCAACACAACTTACAATAACATTGTCCGATATACTTATAGCCTAAGGAGGTTTGATAGAATATCATCATATTCTCACCGGCTTACTGGCATTTCTTTTATAAACATTTTAAAGTTTAGAAGTTTAATTTTTCTTCACAAAATAATTGTAACAAAAGAACCAGCGTATCTATATGAGCGTTTAAGATTTGCAAGATCGAGAAGGGGGAGATATCTAATACAATTGCGATACCGCACCCATTTTTCAGAATGTCAATTCTTTATTTCGAGCATACGTCTCTGGAATCAACTCCCTAGTTATTTGCAGTGCACCGACAACGCAATAAAATTTAGGAGATTACTTATTGAGTACCTTAAATAAAACCTTCAACATAATGTACACATATGTTTTATTATTAATTATTTAATATATATATTCTTTTTTTTTTTTTTCTCTTTACAAGTATTTAAAATATTAGTATTTTCTTTTTATTTTTTATATCCCTTTAAAGAATTTGTCACATGTTATCTTTTGTATATGTAACTTGTCTAATTCTAATACTGTAAATTTTAAGATATGTTTGTCTTGTTGTATTAGAAAATCAATGAAAGAAATAAATAAATAAATAAATAAATAAAATAAAATAAATATTTTTCTTATAATCTAATTAAAATGTCATTTAAAAGTATTATAAATACTGCTAATAAAACTAATAATAATAATAATAATAATAATAATAAATAAGGGGGATAGTATATAAGGAAACTCCGGATATCATTGCTCCATATGAAAGCATCTTCTTCTCCGAGTACTAAAATAAGTGCTATACTATAAAATTTGAAACGCTTAGGTACCATTTTAAAATCTGCGTTTTTCATCACTGATTTCAAATAGATTTTTTCACATTTAATTTAAATACTTTAGTGTATGTTAAGCAATATAGAGTGTTTACCTTGGTTTTGATATTTCAGCTTAAGATTTTTTTCTATCTTTAAGATTTTAATATACTTTGACATCAAGCTATTGCTTTCTTATTTATTCATACTCGTGCAATATTCTTGATTAGTTTGTTGAGTTTTTCGCATCTTCTATTAATGGTCTAGTTGGTTAAGCTTTTGCATGAATAAAAAAGAGTTTTCTCTTTCTTACTCTGAAGATTAATAGATTTACGCATTTTAATTGAAAAAAATATTCAATTATATTATGCAAATGATTATATTTTTCTTTGTAACAATAATATGAGAATATTTTTAAAATCAGGTTTAAAGTGGAAACATAGTATGAACTGACTGTCTTTGTTGCATATTGAAAGTAATTTTGATTAGTTTTAATCTGAGGCGTTAAATAGATTGTATGTGTGCGATGCTCTATTAAACTACTTAAGATATTTATTTTAAAAGTCGTTTTAATAATATTTCAGTGTAAGATTTGTTAAATACCACCCAGTTTTCGAAAATAAACGGAAAATTTTTTATTTTTTTAGTGTTTGTGTATTAAAACAATACGGTTCATAGTTATTACAAAACAGAACCATTGTAGTGGCTCTGTAGACATACCTTATATTTTAACATTGATAGAGGAATAAGCAAACAAAAAAATTTAGCAACGACAACAGCACAAATTGCGTACATGTTTTTTTTGTGTAAAAATTTTTTGCTGCCTTTTTGTTTTTTTTTCGTATTTGTCTGAGTTCATACGGCTCATGTCATATTGACAAGATTGCTACTTTATAGGCGAGAGGGACGAAGGGAAAAGAAACGAGTACACAGTAGAGGTCTGCAAGAATAAATAAAAACCAATTTCAACACACACATTTGTTTTTTAACTACAATGTGTCGTGCCCCCAATAATAAAGAAACAAATGAAAGAATAACCAAAGACAAAACGAATAAAAACTCATTCAATTCAGTCAACTCAAGTCAAATGAGTGAAATATTAAAATATAATTTGAATGTAAAATTTATGTACCTACACATTACGTATGTATGTGTAAGCTTAACTCTTACAAATAAAAGAAGCCACAAGCTTACACACATATTATGTCAATGTATTCAAATAAATGTATGGACATTCAATAATTCAAAAATTATTCGAATATTTTTTGTAAACTTGCTCTCTCTAACGGGTTATTTCACTGTTTTGTTATTTATGAATGACTCTCAAATTCATTTACAGTAAACAAGTATTTTATTCATTCTCTCTTATTTTTGTATATGGTTTACTCTTTTCTTATATTTTTGAATGTTAAATATTTGAGTAAATGTTGTGCACTTTGAATAAAGGCAAACAAGTGAATTATTCAAAGCAGACCTCTAGTACACAGATACATGTACTGTCTTTATGTTTTGCTTTTTCATTCGTAGTTAAATTTTGTTATTGTTTTCAATATCAAACAAGTAAGAGTGCTATATTCGGCTGCGCCGAATCTTAAATACCCTTCACCATTGTGCGAGCAGAATACAGAGCAACTAGACAAATCACATGGTTAAATCAAGTTCTCTCCTCATAAGGACCCAGAATATTTATACTTTATAGGGTCTTAGATCAATATTGTATAAATTACAAACGGAATGACAAACTTATATATACCCTTTTCCACCTGAGGTCAAGGGTATAAAAAGCACAGGTCGTCAACATGACATGTATCATTCGAACGCCAATTCATGTTCAAAGAAGAAAAAGGAAGAATCTTGTCAATAAGACATGAGCCGTATGAATTCAGAATTTGTATTGGTTTTCTTTACCAGCCAGGGTCCTAAGCTCACCTAAAACGAACGAACATAAATGTGCTAAAACGAACAAAACGAAGTTTGTGGTTAAAAAAACAGAACGCAATAAAATGTTCTAATTTTTTTTTTGTTGAGTTGAATAAGTACAGTATTATTTTTGTGTTCGAAGATCCCAAACATAGAAACGTTTTTTTAATGATTTACTACACAAATACTATGAGCGTTTGTGTTTTCCACTTAACTACCGAACCGAACACTAAAGAACAGTATATACAGCCATGTCACAGAGTACAATTCCGTTCGGAAACGGAATTCATTCCGTATTTTGGTGCATCAGAAAATGACGAAAACATGTTTCGGAATGAAACCATTTTTGTTTTCATAACCGGTATAGGAGTTGTCTTTATCTGAAAGGCCATAAAACTATCAAAATACACTTTCCATCAACAAACAAATATATTTTCTTCAATTCCGAACGGAATCAATCCGAATGGAATTGTACTCTGCGACATGGCCCATAATGTTTATTTTCGAATATTGATGCCACGATTTATATTTAAGTTAATCAAACCACTGTTAAACGGATACAGAAGGAAAGAGGAATGTCTGCAACATTTGCCTTTGTTAATACCGATACCGCTTAAACACTGCTTAAAACTTGTATACCGATAACCTCGTAACAAAAATATACAAACGAAAATATTAAAGGAATAAGACTATTAAAGTATAAAAAAGCTTTTGAGGATTGTAATTTTACTTAGAATACACATTCGAATAATATGAAACATTGAAATAAATAATGAATTTCGATTAAAAAAAAATATTTTTCATTTATGTTACTCATTGTAAGGAAATCTACATTTGGAAAACATTCTTGAATAATGTTTGAAAGCAAGTTGAAAATAAATGCATTTCTCAACTCGAATATAATTTCCCCTTTTTGTTGAGAATGCTATGATTTTCAAATCATAATCAAACGTTTATCGTTTAAGGAAGGGTTTGATTTCAAACCACCTTCAATTTAAAAATAAGCCTCCGTATTTGTTGGGTACAACTACAATGAAGAATGCTAGGCGGTACTGTTAGTCGCACATAATTCATAATTTGTTTTCTTCAAAACCGTTTAATACAGTACAAAATGTTTGCCTAAATCCTAGTACTTGAAAATAATCTCGTCGAGTGTGCGCTTAAACTGTGTGTAATTTTTTAAGTCATGGAAAAACAACCATATACAAACACCACTACGTGATAAAGACCCGTGTCTCCCAGTTTTGCCCAAAGTCATGCACTTTTTATTATGGGCCCCCAAAGATTTCGGGCCTCGGGGTCATTTTTGCAAAAAGTGATCATTTTCTCAGGCTCATAAAAAAAGTGCATGACTTTGGGCAAAGCTGGGAGACACGGGTCTTTTATTTTTTGGTCTTTTATCACGTAGTGGTGTCCATATATGGTTATAGATAGCATAGTATCTCAATGTTGAAGTAAAGTAAAAACAAATAAAATTACAAAATTTTCTGGAAATTTTTCATTTATGCGGCTACCTAAACGGTGTTAAGAATCATTCTTAGGAAGTTCACATGCTCCAGAAAGTTGTTTATTGAGATCTAAGGTACATTTTTGTGGTTGATTGTTTCCTTGAATTTTGAACGGTTTGCTACCTATAGAGCTGAACAGGGGGAAAAAGGTAAAAAAAATCGAATTTTTTAAAGTTTTTTGCGATTTTGATCTTGAAGATGATGTTTTTTCTACTTTATACGTTGACAATTTTTGCTCTTTATGATAAGGGCTACAACTTTTTCTCAGAGGGTAACAGTTTGCAAGATTTGAGCCTGAGAAAATGATCACTTTTTTGCAAAAATGCCACCGAGGCCCCAAATCTTTGGGGGTCCAAAAAAAAATTGCATGACTTTGGACAAAACTGGGAGACTCGGGTCTTTTTTTTTTGGTCTTTTATCACGCAGTGGTGTCCGTATATGGTTATTTTTTTTCGTGTTGCACTGTGTAATCTATTGACAATTTATTGACAATTTATGAAAATAAATGTTAGTGCAAATTGTTACTTCTCTTCTCTGCGAAAACCCGATAACTTTTAATTGATTCAAAATAAAGCTTATTCGAATAGTCAAAAGCCATAATCAAAAACTATTTAATTAACGATTAAAAAATTAGTCGAAAACCAAGGCGAATTTACACCAGGTGACCTTATCTTGCTACGTAAGCAGCAACTGATAACTAACCTTGGGAATCTTTACTTAATTCTATAACTTTCGTTTAAAATTATGTAATTAAAAATTTTTTAAATTTCTTACATTTCAAAACACATAATTTAAAATTAAAACAAAATGGAGTATCTGTTTGAATTTTTGACAGAACGTTAAAATATTTTACAGTGTTGTAAACGTTTTTAAAATAAGACCACCTTGTATGAATTCGCCTTGTCGAAAACGATACAAAAATACTTATAAAAACTAACATAAAATGATCAAGAAGGAATCAGAAAATTGTATCAGAAATGATTCTTCGAGGTGATTCATCGGTAGGGTACCATTTTCTCACAACGAGAGTATCATTTCTGATTAAAAAATTAGCTTATATACGGGTATTTTGCTCGTGAAGCTGATTCCTTAACGATTAGATTATGATGCAAAATACTAGCTGGGTCGTATATGGCGTAGAGATACAAAGAAAAGTTGTTGCAATATTATTAGGGACATTAACATACATACATACATACAAAACATTTCGTTTGCCTATATCCCAAATCCACATTAAAAAAAAATGATGCGTGTATTTTGCTTTCCTTAGTTAATTTTTGCCAGTATTTTTTATAACCGCACTTTCAATGTGGTGAAATTTTCTTACATACGTAAATTGGTTGTCTTCAGTATTTGTTTGTGATAGCGACACTACAGTGTAAAGCTCCAACGGAATCGTGCAGACCTCTACTGATTAGAGTTTTGTCCTTTAAGTACATAAATGACAATTGTCGATAAATATCGTAAGAGCAGATATTTGAATGACGATCATTCATAAAAAAGTATATAAATATGTTAGAATTACCAATTTCTTTAATGCAAAAGCTTTCTGACTTTAGCCTGTCATTCTTTTTTCAGATTAGTCATTTATTTAATGACTTCATACTTATGTCCAAATTTAAAAACAAAAGCAAACAAACCAAAAAAACTGAATTTTTTTTTTTTTGACTTTAAAAAATTCACTCCATTAATTTAAAATTTGCGTAGTATTTATTTTCCATAAAAACAAAAATTTATTAATTTAAAATAAAATTTTATTTTATTTCCTCAAAAAACCCAAAAAAAAAGCTTTTACAATTCCATTTAAACAACACAAAAACTGTTTATTTAAATTGAAAAAAAATAAGCACAGTCAGAAAAAATACCAATTCTGAAATTAAACAATAAACACTTGATTACTTTCATTTTACTTTTTCTTTCCATCTCAATTGACAACTGACATTCAAAACGAAAACTGTCTATAAACAATTGATTATAAAGGCTTGTTGCTGTTAACATTCAGAATTTTTTTTTATTAATATTTTTTCCTTTTAGTATTTTTCATGTGAGAATTAAACAAACAAAAAAGAAAAGAGTAAAACTGAAGATGAAAGAATATTATGTGATGTATTCTGTTGTAGGCAAATACATCCATCAATAGCAACACTTGAATTAAATTCCAGTCATTGCATTCAGTAACAGCAACAACAACTTCTACTACATCACCAACAATAAACAACAAATAAAAACCAAAAATTGCTGTCAATCTTGTCAATTGATGATGACGTTCATTTAATACCCCTTTTGCTTTCGTTTTTCTACTTGTTTCTTGTGGTCCATTTACATTTATGTTTTGAAAAAAAGAAACAACTTTTTTAATTCTTTTGTTTATTTTTTACTTTTTGTGTTGTGTTAGCCACATGAGTAAAAAGGATTAAATTGCTTGACGTTTCCAAGGTCCTTTTTCAGTACATTTATTAAATACATTCATAGTTTTGGGTGTGCTAAAGCGAATTTAAGTTCACTCTACTTTTATTGTCAAGTATTGTAGTTTTCCCAGCTTTAAATCAAAAATTAACTCGAAAGATACTTTTATGAACAGGGTTTTGATATTTGTATACCCTGAACCTCATGTGGAAAGGGTCTACTAATGTTTGTCAGTTCCTTTTTTTATAAGTTTGTAATTACGTTTCTACAACGTTGATATTTAATCCTATAAAGTATCGGGTTTTTCAACAAGAATTTTGTTTTCTAAAACAAAAAATTTAGAAGAAAATGATTTAAATTTTCATTGAATAAATGTGTGATTAGACCCTTGCTCTTCTCTGTACAATATTATTACTCAGTATTTAGATATAATCCAAAATATAGTAAAACGAATTGATTAGAAAAATATATACAACAAACAACATATATTTTCTTTTATAATTCTAGTTATAAGATATCATAACAACAAAATTTATTGAGCTAGAGTACCCTAAACAAACTCAACGTTAGTTATTTCAAATGTCAAAGCTCAATATAAAAGCATTAAAAATATCTTTACTATTGTCTTAATAAGTCAACTAATTGTACTTTAGGACTGCTCTTTTGAGGACGCAAGGTCTTTTGCATACTTGGGTTGTGTAATTTTGACAACAGGCGGTTTATCCCAAGATATCCAGAACAGATTGAGAAGGGCAGCATGGTATGGAACTACACAACTCGCCACTGGCAAGACGATACGAGTTTTCAACAGCAACGTATACTCAGTACTCTTATACAATTGCGAATCGTGGAACGCCACTCTCAATGATGTAATAGTATACATACTTTCGTCAAGCGTTGCTTATGTAGAATATTAAGGATATTTTGGTCCGTACACATTAGCAACGAGGCACTGCGGGTGGCTACTAACCGACATTTTTTTTCTCTCCATATTTATTTATTGAATCTTCATATATTGCATTTTATGAATTACCAAACGCTTATTTAAACCGAAATCCGCCAACTGAAATGTAGCTGGGCTGAAAAAAAATTATTGGATAATGATTTTTTGTGGATTGTTTCGATTGGCATTGTAATGACCATATGTTCCTTGTAGAAATTTCAGGATAAAATATTAATGTGCATTAGTTTTACTATCGAGAGAGCTTTATTTACATAAAAGGTAGATTAAACTTCATAAGCTCTAAACAGTGTTGTCCTAGTATAGGAATATTATGTTATATTAAATTTTAAGGAATATAACGTAGAGAAAAGTTTGAAAAATTATTTAAACGCTTAATTTCATAAGCATGTTTTGTAAGACTAGTTTGTACACCACGATTTTGAGATGTTATTTCTATGGCCGTTTTACTTTTAACTATTATATTCCTTTGAAACCCTTTTTTTACTGCCTTTCCACGATTTCGAATCGCCCAACTTACAATTTTAGAAAGTAAAGGATAGAAAACTGTAATGAATAAGTATCGATTTTCTTTACAAAATTTTCTTTGAGAAAAAAAAAATGTTTTAGAACGTTAAGGACAACAATTTATAATCACTTATATGTTGTGCCAAGAAACGACAATGTCAATGTCTTAAATGGAAACATTTAAATTTTAAAGGCTCAGTTAGGCGAACGTTGCTGTACCGTATCTGTACTGTATCCATCAGCTGTTCGCTTTTTGTTATATGAAAACCAATACAAAAGCTTACCAAAATGCAATGTACCGTAGTTGCAACGTACCAATCTGTATAAAATAGAATTTCATGCCGTTGTTACGTGACATTTGTAAGACAGTGATGGGCGGCTTGTTTGTTACATTGAATGTGGGTAATTTTCCTCTTTTTTTTTGGTACTTTTTTCAGTATATCTATGGAATTGCGATAAAACAACTTACAATACAACATTTTTCCATATATACAAATTTTTATATGCTTAGAAGTACAAAATAATCAAATGCATATACACATTCCCATGGAAATGTGAAACATCCCAGCGGGAAAAAGAAGGAGTACGGAGGCCTTCCAGAAGGCCTCTGTACCCCTTCTTTTGGATAAACAAGCCCTTCTCGCTCCATTCCCTACTCATATCTTTTTTACACGCGTTGTCATTGCGGAGAAGGCCTTCCGCTTTCCTTTCTTCCCCAGAGCTTCTTAAAGGCCTTCAAATAAATGGCTTTTAGAAGGCTTTCCAGAGAATGACTGTCAAAAGGCCTTAGCAAAAAGGTTATCTTGAAGGGTTTTTAAGAAAGGTATGGTAAAATGCCTTTCAATTAATGGCTCTTAAAAGGCCTTTCAGACCATCCTTCTACAAATGCATTAAAGGTCATATTGAAGGGCTATCAGTCTAAAACATTAAGGAATATTTCCTTACAAATGAAATTAAAAGACTGAATAGGTTTTATGTACATATCAGATCTCCAATATAGAAAATGAACACTTAACTTTTTATATATGTATACCTATTTTACAAACGTATGTTTATATATTTTATTAAACTTACTGTAGTTTAATAACACATGTGATACCTATTTTTTTATTGAAATAATGAAATTTGCTAAATATTGTAAAATAGATTGTAAATAAATGTAAAATGCTTTTAAGCACAAGTACCTATCTTCCTTAATGAACAAAACTCAACTAAAATAATTTACATTATTGTTTTTATTTTGTATTTTAATATGTACCTACTTTGTTACTTTGTTTTTATAACGGGATCTGAATTGTTTCGCTTTGGCGAAAAAAACAAAAAAATTTACTCTTTCTCTTTTCAACTTAAACGAAAATGATTTACAACATATGTTACTTTGTTTTTGTAAAGGGATCTGAAATCTTTTGCTTTTGCTTGTGCAAAAAAACAAAACAAAAATTGTTACTCTTTCTTTTCTCGATTCTTTTATACCAAAGAGCCGAGGCCTTCTATAAGGCATTCTTTAGCAGTTACGTAAGAATAGTAATTAAATCAAAACATATTTTAAGCAGGCCTTTAAAAAGGCCTGAAGTAAGAAGGTCTTTTGAGTTTTCCCGCTGGGATATAAAAGACTTTAAATGGTATCAAAACCTTGTTTGGTGTATGTACATTTACAATATATGTATGCTTAAAATTTATATATGAATGCTAAAATACAAATTTATTTATTGTAAATCTTTAATATAAATATTAAATTATTAACATTTTTTACATACACAAAATACTGTTTTAATACCATTTAAATCACGTGGTACCTTTTCTGCACAACGGTCACCATTTGAACATTTTTGATTCCCATCACTGTGTGTTTTATTTTATGTATACTATTGCTTTTTGTTTATGTATGGGAAAACATATGACACGTTTTTAAACGTTCTATAAGTGCACCAACGTGCTTACAGTACGGTGCGGTACATTTACGGGTACAGCAACATTCGCCTAACTGAGCCTTAAGAATTGCGATTAGGTAAATTTAATTAAAGTTTACAATTTTTGTCTCAAATTTGTTAGAAACTTGAAAATTGGGAACAAAATCAGGGATTTATGTATCTAAATGATTATTTTTGGAGACTATTAATAGTTAATCAATTTAACTATTTATGAGAGTGGACAAAGTCCCTCTTAAACAACGTAGGTAAGGTTAGGTTCCATGGGCAGCCATCGAGAGATAGCTGACTTGGGTCCTTGATTGGTCACTTTGTGATACCCAGCGCCAATGCCCATCCTTTAGAACAGTTACTCAGATGGCATCATTGCAAAGTCCAACCACTTCGTCTTCCTAGTGAAGAAGCGATTTAAGTTCTATCCCGGATAGAAACTCTAAGCAGGCAAACACCGGTTCCCCCAGGTTTTTTCCCTAATGCCCCGCAGTCCAGGGCAATGACAAAGAAAGTGAAGCACAGTCTACTCCTCCTCCTCTTTTTGACAACTTCTACAGTAGTCGTTAAATTCCAGACCCATTCTTCCAGCATAGTTCTCCGTTCGTCATATGCAGGCCATAGGATCCTGGATATCGAGCATGTGGACTCACAGGTCCACCGCGTCTGCGCAACTTTATAAGACGCGCACCTAACAATGTATTGATGTTGAAAAGATTCAGTGAAATATGATAATTTTCTTACTGCAAAAAAATTTTGTGGCTGTATTACGCTAAGTGATCGAGTGAGTATTTTTTTAATTCAGAGTTTTTTTTTAATGTACTTAATTGATTAAAGGCCGACAAACTTTGTTTGCCTCGTAATATGTATTGAAATTTTATCATAAGGTAAAAAGGTAAAACCATGATTCAATTAAACAACCTTACTGAGAATTTTATATGGCAAAGATATGCTCAGTAACACTTATCTTATTTTTAAACAATGTTATCATCATTAGAAAAGAATTTCTATCCGTCTTCTACCTAACCAAATAATCTTAAATTAGTGAATGCATTTGGTGATTTCCAAATGAAGGGATTTATTTTTATTTTGATTGAAAACACTTCCAAGATAAGAGATAGATATAACATAATAAACATTTAACATATGTTGTAAACAAACAAAAAAAACTTTTAGTTTGCCATTTATTTCTTTTTATTTTATACTTTTCTAGTGAATATGATGTCCATTACTATTACGTTATGATGGTTATAGGACACACAGACATATAGTTTCTATGACGTCAAAGTTTTAGTTTAGTTTTCAGCTTAAAGTTCAAAGTTATATTGTACTGCAAAGTTATTATTATATTTTAATAACTTTTGTTTTCCACAAAACTTGCTTCAAAAAAATGTCGACATATGCGTAGTTGAAGTGAAAATGCACATTAATAAGTTTGTTTTAAAACCCCTCTTGCTAATACATTTTATTTATAAATGTTTAAATATTTTTTTGTGTCATTTGTATTTTAATGAATTACAATTCATGTCAAAAAAATTACTCTTAATAATTTGGTAGAAAACAATTTCAAATAAAATTTTAACGAACAGTTTGTGGCATTTGATTGTAAATAGTTTTCATTGCTATTAATAAAACGACATTCGTAGAACTTTTAACAACGATTGCATGATTATTATTTGAAAATATTCAACTGTACTTAAAAGATGTTTTTTATTTTTTAGTTTCATTATATCGAGACGTCCTTGATGGATTGCTGAAATAGTCTGCTTCTTATTTTAAACTTCTACATGAAATTTGTTTGTGTAAAGCTTTAACTAGAAGTTTACATCATGTTTCTCGGGTTTCTACTTATTAGTCAAACATTTTTTATAAACATAATTTTGCACTTGATTGACCTTTTCGGCCTACTGTGACTCGCCAATCAAAGCATTATCTATAGGATCTATTTTAAAACATCCTTTTTGTACTAAATCAATTTTAGTTTAATTGGTTCACTTCCACGAGCACGAACACACAATACACCCAAACATAAATTTGTACACACAAACCCTACAAAATATTTTTAAAAACTGCATCATCACCGCTACCACAAAAAAAAACTTAGCTATACCCAACAAACATGCATTCAAACTTTTGATATGAATTTATCATTTGACATCAATCACAATTCTCAAATGTTTTGATTAAACATTTGACCTCAAATTGATAATGATTTGAAAATAAACATTTGACATCAAATTTTTTATCAATTTGAGGGCAGAAAGAACATTATTTCATTTTTTGGCTATGGTGCCGAATGTTTATCTCACAGTTTATTTATATATGTAAATAATTAATTTAAATAAGTAAAAAAAATATAATTCTCTATGTTCCATATGGTATTAAAATCCACATTTTAAAAACATTTGAGAATTACGTTTGAAAGCAAGTTGAAAATAAAGGCATTTTTCAATTTAAAAAAAAAATTTCCCTTTTTTGTTGAGAATGAATGCTATGATGTTCAAATCATTATCAAACGTTTGTCGTTTGAACAAACGTTTGATTTCAAATCATTATCAATTTGAAATCAAATCTTTGTGTTTGTTGGGTAACGAAATTTTCCAATTATCATTATAACCCAACAATCTACTACCACTACTTCTTACTTATGTAGCTCTTAAACCCTCAAATATACCTCCCACACACATGCAAACAAGAAAAACATTTAACATTTATCACTTTCATTCTCATGAACAACATCATCAAGATATTTTACTCCTGCTCTCCTTATACGCCACTTTACTCATTTTACGAATACCCAAACGTATACTCAATATTATTTTGTTACCTCTTCATCATCATCGCTAACGTGATTACATTCCAAACATTATTTATCTCTTAATGAACATTACGTATACGTACTGGTGGCATTTCAGTGAAATGTTTTACTAAGTGTGTGTGTATGTGAGTATGAGTTTGGTTTATGTTTACATTAGAGCAGATTTTGCCAGCAGAGTAGATTCATTTAACGCGAATGTTTTTATTTTTCAACGAATAATATTTTATACAAACGATTAATAAATAGAAGAGTAAAAAAAACAGGCACACGGCAATGGCATACAAAAACACTTACTTACGCATACACTGACAGTTTTTTAAAGCCATATATAGAATCAATGATCCGTGGCGCGCGCCGTTTGTATATTTTTTCTTGTTTATATTTAAACGTTGGGAAAAACGTAAGAAAAATAAAAAACAAAAGCAACAGAGAAATGTATACATACATTGATGATAAACTCACTTGTTGTTTTGTGCCAAGAACAAAAAAATTAAAACCAACAATATTTTTTTATAATAAAACCGATACAAGCAACAAACTGTTGCTCATATTCATTATAATCATCATCATCATCGTCATCGTACATATACAATATTGTGGGTGAACTATATTTTATAGAGAGTTTGCATACATACATATGTTGATTAACTGAAGAGTATGCGATTCCTGCCACTTTTTCCATATCACAAGCAATGATGGCAATATTTTGGACGGAAAAAAGCACTTGAATCACAATATTGTTGTACTTAAACTGCTAAAAAAAAGAGAGTTAAAAAAATCCAATAGAAAGTAAAACAAGTGTTTTTGTGAAGTCTTGTTATTATATTTATTAATTGTTTACATTCCCCTGAATATGGTTAGCGGCGCTAACCGAAATATTGGGAATAAAAATAAAAATATTTAAAAAGAAATCACGAGTGTTTAATTTTTATTTATTTACTTGGACCTGCAGCCAAACAAAAACATACAATAACTAAAAACAAACTTTAAAAAATCAGTTTCTTTTTAAATATTTAAAAAAGATTTTGAAGGTCAACGCCAGGGTTTTCAAATTCGGAATTTTAAAAAAATATATTATTGTTTCTGTCTTTATTTATCTTACAATGTTAAATATTTTTAATCTTGTACGTAATTATTTTGAAGCTTGGAACATTTTACAAATTACAGCCCTGTCACACATAATGATCAGAATGGTTTTAATTCCGTGGTTGCAATTCCTATCGAATTTGTTTTTTTTTTTTTTTTACTTCAAATTTAATTTTCATTATTGTGGAGAAGCAAAATACGAAATTTATCCATTTTCGTTTGTGGCTGACCTAATAATTACATTTTGTGACAAGCCTGAGAAGTATATTTTCGTAGCTACTGTAATATTTCGTTATTTCAGCGAATTTCGTACTTTTAAACAACGATAAGTATTTTTTTTATTTGATTTGTACTGGTACTTTTTATAAAACTAGGTTCTTTTTGCAAAATTTTGTGCTTTTTTATTTTTTAGGAGTTTTTTTTTTTCTTTGAAAATTTAATTGTATTTATGTTTTTGAAGTTTATTTTTTTTGTTATATTATTAAAAAGATAAAGTTTCTTTAAAATGGTATTCATTAGTTTAAAAAAAAACCGTACATTATTTAGCGTGCGGTAGGTACACACACCCAGAAGCGATATCTATTTCTTATTGTTTGTGTTTAAGAACACAACCCTTAAAGTAACCGACATTACGTAGCGTTCTGTGTTTTCTTATAAAGCATTGCAATTGTAGTGGTTCTGTGGACATACATTATATTTTAATGTTCTAAAGTGTTTTTTTTCTTCACATTTATGAATTAATAAGCAAACAAAAAATTTTGACAGCGCTTCTCACTAGCCTGTGTGTGTATTGTGTTCAGGTTTTGTTTTTGTAAAAATTAGTTTTTTGTTTACCAGCCAGAAGGTCTCTGAACTCAACTGAAACGAACGAACATAAATTTGCTGAACCGAACAGAACGAAGTTTATGGTTTTTACGAACAACCGAAGGCAATGAAATGCTGTCTTTAGTTTTATGAGCACAGCATTTATATTGTGCACGGAGATCACAAACAGAGAAAAATTTTTTCTTAATTTTTTTTAATTCTACCGTACCGAACAATATTTAATGCTTATTTTCGAACCCTGGTTTTTACCCACACAACAATCGTAAAGAGGATATTATGCATCTGTTCTGTTGGTACATTAAGTATAAAGTTCGAAATCTTTTATAGATTTGTATTTTTTTCACAAGGCAAGTTTTTCCGTACATGAAAAATATATTAGCAAACAGGATCGAAAAACATTAAATTATGAAAAAAAGATGAATATTAGAGAGAAGTGATTTTTTAATTGCCAAATATTTCTACCAAGGTGTTTGTTTAATCTCTTAACATTCTAGGATGAAATGGCAAACAAATCACACATTTTAAATAAGTTTTAACTGTCTTAATTTCGTAAGGTAAATAGATAACAAAAAAAAAAAAAATCGAAGGATCAAGGCATTTTTTAAGTATGGTTCACTACATTTATTACAACATACTTACGCTTTGTTCGAAAATGAAGGTTTTTTTGTTATTCTTTAGTACATCTTTTTAATGAAAATATAAAAAACGTCTTATTTTTATTAATTTTTTTTAAATAAAATTACCAGCAAATACTAGGCATTTAATGTCTTTACTGAAGCAATCTCTGCTAGTTCATTTCGTCTTTCTGGAAAGCCCCGACATAATCGTAGGATGTATGAACCCATATTTTTTCGGAAATTATTAGCCAAGTTACAGAGTATGCAATAATATGCAAAAAAGTTCTTGCGAAATATGCAAAACTTATTTTTCTTTAAGCAAAAGGATAAAAAAACTTGCTCTACTCTTACTTCAAAATGACGAATAAAACAATGTTAAAAATATTACAAAACTATCATACTTTCACACACATACGCAATACATTTAAAACAAAATAGCGTCACATAAAATGCAAAGGCCTTATGCGACATAAAATTCCAGTTTTTGATTGATGATTAAAATGTAAACCAAAATACAGCATATTTTTTGGCAAATTGGCAATGGTAATATATACACATATGTTGCTTTTGCTTTTTAATAATTTTTAAAACTTTATTTTGAGTGAAAAGTTTACTATTTCTAGATTTTTGTGTCACTTTTCCTACATTTTTCTCTTAAATAACAATTTTTGGCCAGACTTTTATTTTGCTATAAGTTTAAGTCAATGACTCAACTTAAAAATATTGTAATGTTATGTTTTCGATACCAAATAAAAGGTCCCGTGCAATAAAGCCATATGGCTTTATTTTTCAATTCACCACCACCACCATCCAAGTGCAATAACGCCATAATCGTTTAGTAACCAAAGTGGAATTAACGCCATAACAGTGTAATTGTTATGGTTACAAATCGACAAAAGAATGAGTTGCCATTGTCAATTGTTGAAAATATATGGTACAGTAGGTGGAAGGGAGGGGGGGGGGCGCGTCCGGCGAGTGATCGTGGGGCGTACGGCGGGCCCGTCACAACAATTATACAAACTCCAAAGCATAGCCGGCCTTCGACCGGGCGCAAGGATTTTCTCTTATATGGTATAACAAAGACCGGCTTCGCTAAATAAAGCTTCTATATATAGCCGGCCTTCGGCCGGGCACAAGGATTTTCTCCTCTATGGTATAACAAACACCGGCTTCGCTAACTAAAGCTTCTCTGCGTATTCGGCCTTCGTTCGCAAAAAAGGCAGATTTTAGAAGCTTTACTTGGCGAAATCGGTACTTGTTATACCATAAAGGAGAAAATTCTTGCGTCCGCCAAAAGGCCGGCTATACAGCGAAGCTTTAGTTAGCGAAGCAGGTCTTTGTTATACCATATAAGCATTTGTAACGCAACACATCAAATGGGACATAACACCATAATGGCTTTATGTCCCATTCCACTAAAATTGATATGAGACTTAAGGCCATATCAAAATTATGGCCTTATGTCCGTTTGGCTTTGTGACACCCCACCGATAAATACACTGACTTGGTTGGTATATATTTATGTCATAAGCAAAAAACCACGACTGGTGAACGACAAGAACCAAACTTTCAAAATAAGGTATAAGCATCTTGTTTATCCGATTAAATATGGGCCGAAACGAGGAAGTGGGCGTGGCATTAAATTTATATATTTATATCTAAAGGACTGTAACTATATTGTCCAAAGTTATAGATTTCTGTTTCCAAATTAGATACAATCATCTTGGCTATCAATAGAGAACATCCGACAAAATGTGAGTGGGATTGGAGAAGTGGGTGCGGCACAAAATCTAAAGAACGTTACTTATATAATTTTCTTTTTTAATCGCACCATGGTGCAGGGAATTCAAGATTCGGCATAACCGAATAAAGCACTCTCACTTGTTTTAAAATTAATATTTCAGTGAACCAAATTCGCTACCTTAGCAATACTAATACAAATAAACAACTAACTATAGCCTAGAACCACAGTTCTTCTTGCTTGTTTTTTTAATTTTTTTTTACATTATTTTTAACATAAACAATTTAACCGAGTTGGAGAAAAAAGTTTATAACAGCATTAACAAGACAGGCAACACAGCAATCTGTACACACGTACGGTAAAATATTCTTCCTATTGTGATACATAAAGTATTGAAATTTCCAAACACAAAAAGATTCCTTTATGTCAGATGATACCAGTATTTAACTGTTCTGTTGTCGTTGTAGTGGTAGTAGACAAGGAGCAGATATTTTGATGTGTTTTTCTTTTTTCATTTAATATCGTTATTGTTATTGTGATTGGCATTATGTTCGTGCCTTGCCGTGTGAACATGAGTGTTGTAGGTGTATTTTGAATACATATTTATCACGGCATTTTTGTCGTTACTACATGGCAAATACGTTAGTTGTGTTACAGGCTCCGTACACAACAGACGTTAGTTATGTGCTTAAGCTTAAAATATTGGTAGAAACCATGGTAAAATGTAATGCTTGTGAATTTTGCTGGTAATTAACCACAGTAGTAGCAACAAGCGCCTAAAAATTAGAGCAAAACGCACAATTTCCGGAAAAACAAAACACACGCACGAATGTTTGTTGCGTTTGTTAGCAAAACAAAAACGAGAGAGAGCCACACGAGCAAATAAAAAACGAAAATGAACTTGTGGCGCATTTCAATGTGATGGTGCATTAAAAATTCAAATCGTTAGAAAAAATCATTCACAATCAAACAAAAAATGAAATCATAACATTATTAGTGTTGAAGGTGGAAAAGCGTGATTTTTTGGCTAAAATTCTCTTAATATTGGAAATTTTTTTGTAAATAAAATCACGGCTAAAAACAAAAAAAAAAAGGAATTCCAGTCAAAGGTGTTGTGAAGTGTTAGAGAAAAATGTAAAAAGAAAAGAAATAATACACCAAGAAAAAAAAACGCTTAAAGTGCAATAAGTTCTATTAAAAGCAACAATTTGTTTCAAATATTCAAACCGTTTGTCAAATGTTAAAAAGCTGTCAATATTATTAACGAAAAGCTTTTAATGCAATAAAAAAATAAAGAAGAAAAATCAACCAAATGAATATATAAAAAGAAAAATTCAAAAATTTCAAAACATTTACTAAAGTTTACAATAACATCATCAGCACCCAACACACTTGTCAACGTTTTCAATTAAAATCTGTCAAAATGCAGCGCCGCATGTCAATTACCATACGAGAATATAAATTCTTTCGTAGTTTCTCACAAAAATTCGAAAATTGGCCCAAGCGTAAGGCAGAAGCGTTATGGCGTAAAATGCGTGAAAGAAAAATTGCAGGTGAATAATTCTCCCCACTTTTTTTTTATTTTATATTTTTTTTTTTTTATTTAAATATATCACAACGAAATTATTATTATTTTTTTTTTTTTTTTTTTTTTTTTTGTTTATTATAAATTGTTTGTTTACTTTTCATCTATAAATACTACAATTAATACTACTATTTTTATATGATTTGTTTACTTTAAAAACTTTTCATAAACGTTTTAATGATTTAGAAAAAATTATTAAAGATTCTAGATAGATTTAAAATTGTTTGTTCTTTTTTTTTGTGTGTTCCGTGGTTGTTTTCTTTTCTTTTTTATTTTTGATGTCTTTAATTATTAGATTAATTTTATTAAAGTATTAGCGAAAGATTTAAACCATTTGTTAGGTATGTATGCATTTACACTTAAAAAAATATTTCAGGTCAAGCCCATTGTATTAATTAGTAACTTGAGTTACTTATTAGTCACAAAAAGTACTATTCCGTTAGTTAATGAACTCGTTATCAGAAAAGTCAATAAACTCTCGTTTAGCTGCTAAGGAAGCATATAGAGGATAAATAACATAAATCTGTTACCTTTTTGATTTTCCACCTCTTCACTGAAAGGACAGCACAACACCTGTCAACAGGCATCTGTCAGTTGACTTCTTTTAAAATTTGAAAAAGCCGTGTCATTCAGTTTGTGCTTAACAGCCATTGATAGTAGGAGGATCAAATGGAAAAAAGTGAATTATGTGCGTTAAGCATTCCATGCAAAAATCAATGGATTAACGAGTTTCTCTCTTATCCGTTTTATTCTCTGTAATTAAAAAATTACTACTTTACTTTTAGTTGTTATTACGTTTATTGTATGACCAATAATAAAAAAAGCGAGATAGAAAAAAAAAGAAAAGTTAGTGGCAGAAAACTTTACATTAGTTGAGCGGTCACTAAGACTACCTTTAAAAGAATAAACCAGTACAAGACAAGTGACTTCCCAATAAAAAATGGAGCTTCCAACGAAGCAGGTTTGTAAGGGAGAAACATAGGGGTTTCGCTTACAATTGCGTTTACGGAAGACATGAATTTTATATGGCGAGTTCCCACTTTGAAGCAATACTTTTGTGACACATAAAGCGCATTATTTAGCGCACATAAACATTGTTGGATGTAACGATCATGTTTACACACTGAATGTTTTGATACAGTTATTTTTTAGTATTCTCCCTTACAAACCTGCTTCGTAGTAAGGGAATGCCGTAGCACTTGACATGTTATTTTTTTTTTTAAGTTGTTGAGAGTTCTTTCACTTGCTTTACTGCATTTCTGTATGTCTTATTGCGTAGCGCATAATTGTGCGCTTATTTTTTAAATGTACCTTTAGTGCTTCGCAAAATTATAAAATTTTTTATTGGGTTTGTTATTGACCCCATGACATGTTTCATCATTGTGATGTCAGCCTTAACGCCACTTGGCCGAATTGCCATCAGGTAAAATTATGTCATCAATTGGATGACACATCGGTATTACATAAATGACGAATCGGAGTCAGTTTTATAGAAAATGTCATCAGCGCGATGACTCAGTAACATAGGAAAAAGGGCCGATAAGGCTCAACTTAATGTCAAACTGTCATTAAATCGAGTCATTGGAATTGACTTAAGTCAATGTGAGTGAATATTATTATTAACTTACCCGTTACACATATTTGTTTCACTTTTATTGTGTTCTGCCCTTTGTTACTTTTAATTATAAGGCGCCAGCGCCAAGCCCGATATGGTTGTCGGTATCATTCTACTTTGACAACTTGATGTATTTAATTAAATAATTTAACCCTTCGTGGCAACAAAGTTAGTCTGGCCAGACCTTTATTTCAACACGTTTTGTATAGAAAATCAGATACGTAAGCCAGAGGCTTAAACAAATACGATATGGGAATTTTTGCTTCTTATTTTACTTTCAAACATACACAAAATGTGGCATCAAATTGATGTTACTGTAGTCGTAACAAAGATGACCCATGAAATATGATAAAATTTTATGATGACGTTCGTCATTTGATTGGTGTCACTTTTTGGCTCATTGATGTCATTTGTAATATCATTGATGTCTCAAGTTTGATGTCGGGGCATCATTAATATAAAGATGCATTTTTCTATCAGTGTGGCCATCATATTTAGCTACAGAGATGTGGCACTTATAATACATTTTAAAGAACGATTCTTTAAAAGTTTCCTTATATGATATTTTTTATTTTCTGCTTTTACATGTAAGCATTTAAAATAACACACGGCAAGAGTTTTTTTTTGCAGAAAATTCAAATATACTGTTGATTCAGTGAGCTTATTGTTACAATAATTTGATTGAATAAGTCTCTTTCATCTTAACCACAATCATATTTTGGTTGCCTACAATCACAACCAAAGAAAAGCATTTGTTTATTTTTAACATATTTTAAGATATATTTGTTACGGTCTAACAAGCCAATTGGCCGTTTGGCAACGTTTATCGGCAGATCATCTCTTAATCTTGGTTAGGACTTCTGCTTTAATTTCAAAAAAAAAATTATGTTAAATCCAATCAAACTAACAAATCTAACATTCATGCTCTAAACATATTTATATTTCCCAAACAAAAAATTATAAAATCATTTTATATTTTTGTAAAATGATAAAAAAAAACCATTTTTAAACAATGAATTAATTATATGTTTCTATAATTTTTATAAAAATACTACAAAGAGAGATAGAGAGAATAATAAAAAATCCATTTTATATATACAAGAGATTAATTGTTGTATTGTATAATATTATTAAATCCCTAGGTAAATCGATTTTTTTTCAGAGAATTATTTAATAAACAACGAACTTCAAGCAATTAACTTACTTTTTAGTCAGGAAATTGGACAAAGAACAGTTAATTAATATGAATGAGAAAGGACAAAACAAAAAATTATAATAACAAAAATTTTACACAGTGATACAAAAGTAAAGAAAAAAACGTGAACCCTACATTTACAGGGTCGCGCGTAAGTTCTTTTATGTTTTATTTAATGAATAACTGGTTTCCTTCTAATTTTATTTAACGTTGGCTTTTATTAAAACTAAAAAATAGATTAAAGTTGGAAAAATATTCACATTATGTTTTGACGACAATATCTTTTAAATGGTGCCCAATGTTGGCTTTAGCCTGACGTTCTCTTTCCAGAGCATTCCCATAACTTTTCAAAGGATTTCAGCTCCTAGCGCACTCTCGGATATTCGCCTCAAGCGGTTGGATGATTTTAGCAGTGTTCGAAAATAAACTACATCATTTAGCGTTCGGCTCACACACCCAAGAACGATATCTATTTTTTTAATGATTGTGTAGACGAACACAACCCTAAATACCGTTCGTAACTATTTTCAAGACAGAACCGAAACTTATATATTGTTCTGTTCTTCTTATTAGATTAATTTTATTAAAGTATTAGCGAAAGATTTAAACCATTTGTTAGGTATGTATGCATTTACACTTAAAAAAATATTTCAGGTCAAGCCCATTGTATTAATTAGTAACTTGAGTTACTTATTAGTCACAAAAAGTACTATTCCGTTAGTTAATGAACTCGTTATCAGAAAAGTCAATAAACTCTCGTTTAGCTGCTAAGGAAGCATATAGAGGATAAATAACATAAATCTGTTACCTTTTTGATTTTCCACCTCTTCACTGAAAGGACAGCACAACACCTGTCAACAGGCATCTGTCAGTTGACTTCTTTTAAAATTTGAAAAAGCCGTGTCATTCAGTTTGTGCTTAACAGCCATTGATAGTAGGAGGATCAAATGGAAAAAAGTGAATTATGTGCGTTAAGCATTCCATGCAAAAATCAATGGATTAACGAGTTTCTCTCTTATCCGTTTTATTCTCTGTAATTAAAAAATTACTACTTTACTTTTAGTTGTTATTACGTTTATTGTATGACCAATAATAAAAAAAGCGAGATAGAAAAAAAAAGAAAAGTTAGTGGCAGAAAACTTTACATTAGTTGAGCGGTCACTAAGACTACCTTTAAAAGAATAAACCAGTACAAGACAAGTGACTTCCCAATAAAAAATGGAGCTTCCAACGAAGCAGGTTTGTAAGGGAGAAACATAGGGGTTTCGCTTACAATTGCGTTTACGGAAGACATGAATTTTATATGGCGAGTTCCCACTTTGAAGCAATACTTTTGTGACACATAAAGCGCATTATTTAGCGCACATAAACATTGTTGGATGTAACGATCATGTTTACACACTGAATGTTTTGATACAGTTATTTTTTAGTATTCTCCCTTACAAACCTGCTTCGTAGTAAGGGAATGCCGTAGCACTTGACATGTTATTTTTTTTTTTAAGTTGTTGAGAGTTCTTTCACTTGCTTTACTGCATTTCTGTATGTCTTATTGCGTAGCGCATAATTGTGCGCTTATTTTTTAAATGTACCTTTAGTGCTTCGCAAAATTATAAAATTTTTTATTGGGTTTGTTATTGACCCCATGACATGTTTCATCATTGTGATGTCAGCCTTAACGCCACTTGGCCGAATTGCCATCAGGTAAAATTATGTCATCAATTGGATGACACATCGGTATTACATAAATGACGAATCGGAGTCAGTTTTATAGAAAATGTCATCAGCGCGATGACTCAGTAACATAGGAAAAAGGGCCGATAAGGCTCAACTTAATGTCAAACTGTCATTAAATCGAGTCATTGGAATTGACTTAAGTCAATGTGAGTGAATATTATTATTAACTTACCCGTTACACATATTTGTTTCACTTTTATTGTGTTCTGCCCTTTGTTACTTTTAATTATAAGGCGCCAGCGCCAAGCCCGATATGGTTGTCGGTATCATTCTACTTTGACAACTTGATGTATTTAATTAAATAATTTAACCCTTCGTGGCAACAAAGTTAGTCTGGCCAGACCTTTATTTCAACACGTTTTGTATAGAAAATCAGATACGTAAGCCAGAGGCTTAAACAAATACGATATGGGAATTTTTGCTTCTTATTTTACTTTCAAACATACACAAAATGTGGCATCAAATTGATGTTACTGTAGTCGTAACAAAGATGACCCATGAAATATGATAAAATTTTATGATGACGTTCGTCATTTGATTGGTGTCACTTTTTGGCTCATTGATGTCATTTGTAATATCATTGATGTCTCAAGTTTGATGTCGGGGCATCATTAATATAAAGATGCATTTTTCTATCAGTGTGGCCATCATATTTAGCTACAGAGATGTGGCACTTATAATACATTTTAAAGAACGATTCTTTAAAAGTTTCCTTATATGATATTTTTTATTTTCTGCTTTTACATGTAAGCATTTAAAATAACACACGGCAAGAGTTTTTTTTTGCAGAAAATTCAAATATACTGTTGATTCAGTGAGCTTATTGTTACAATAATTTGATTGAATAAGTCTCTTTCATCTTAACCACAATCATATTTTGGTTGCCTACAATCACAACCAAAGAAAAGCATTTGTTTATTTTTAACATATTTTAAGATATATTTGTTACGGTCTAACAAGCCAATTGGCCGTTTGGCAACGTTTATCGGCAGATCATCTCTTAATCTTGGTTAGGACTTCTGCTTTAATTTCAAAAAAAAAATTATGTTAAATCCAATCAAACTAACAAATCTAACATTCATGCTCTAAACATATTTATATTTCCCAAACAAAAAATTATAAAATCATTTTATATTTTTGTAAAATGATAAAAAAAAACCATTTTTAAACAATGAATTAATTATATGTTTCTATAATTTTTATAAAAATACTACAAAGAGAGATAGAGAGAATAATAAAAAATCCATTTTATATATACAAGAGATTAATTGTTGTATTGTATAATATTATTAAATCCCTAGGTAAATCGATTTTTTTTCAGAGAATTATTTAATAAACAACGAACTTCAAGCAATTAACTTACTTTTTAGTCAGGAAATTGGACAAAGAACAGTTAATTAATATGAATGAGAAAGGACAAAACAAAAAATTATAATAACAAAAATTTTACACAGTGATACAAAAGTAAAGAAAAAAACGTGAACCCTACATTTACAGGGTCGCGCGTAAGTTCTTTTATGTTTTATTTAATGAATAACTGGTTTCCTTCTAATTTTATTTAACGTTGGCTTTTATTAAAACTAAAAAATAGATTAAAGTTGGAAAAATATTCACATTATGTTTTGACGACAATATCTTTTAAATGGTGCCCAATGTTGGCTTTAGCCTGACGTTCTCTTTCCAGAGCATTCCCATAACTTTTCAAAGGATTTCAGCTCCTAGCGCACTCTCGGATATTCGCCTCAAGCGGTTGGATGATTTTAGCAGTGTTCGAAAATAAACTACATCATTTAGCGTTCGGCTCACACACCCAAGAACGATATCTATTTTTTTAATGATTGTGTAGACGAACACAACCCTAAATACCGTTCGTAACTATTTTCAAGACAGAACCGAAACTTATATATTGTTCTGTTCTTCGTTCAAAAACAGAACAATTGTAGTGATACTGTAGACAAACATTATAATTGAATGTTCTATAATGTTTCTTTTTTTACATTGTTAAAGAAATGAACAAACAAAAAAAATAAGCAAATACCGCAGCACAAACAGCTTGTGTGTGTATTGTGTATATGTTTTGTTTTTGTAAAATTATTTTTCTGACTTTTTTACCAACCAAAAGGGACGCACATTAAAGAGCCAAACCGGACACAATAAAGTTTGTGGACTTAAAAAAAAACGAACGGTTTTGATAAGAAGAGTATTATTTTTGTGTTCGAAAGATGACAAACAGGGAAACGTTTTTTTTTAATGATTTTCTAAACAAACACTACTAGCATTTATGTTTTCCACAATTCTGCCGAACCGAACACCGCGGAACGATATTGTTTATTTTCGAACACTAGATTCTAGGCTAATTGGAATACATCTGACCCTTTAGATAACATCAAGAAACAAGAATCGGAAGCCCCTAAATTTGGGGAAACGCGAATGCAAGTTAAGATCACCTAAAAAAATATAGTTGGATGAGCTGTGGCTCTATCTTCTTGGAACTACACAGAAAAAAATAATCTTCATATTTGAATACGAAAATCACATATTTGATAAAAAAAAATTTTAAATATTCTGCGATGACGATTTCTTAGTCAACAACCAAGTTTATTGAGTCAATAAAAAAAGTTGTTGCCCAAAATAATTTTTTTCAACAAAATGTTTACGTGATTTGTTAAAATAAATAATTGAAAATGTTGAATAAATCAAACAAAATGTTTATTGAATCCTTATTTATTTATTTATTAATGATGATGTGCTTAATTCCCAATTTTTTTTCTTTTTAAATAAAAACACTAAAATTTATTATGGGGGAATAAGGTAGTTCCTATGTGCATTTCTCTGGTTGCTTAGGCCAGATCATCAGGAAACCTTTTTCCAAAGATATTGGCAAAACTAAATATGTTATGCAAATAAAACTGCAAAGCGAATGAGACTTTACAAATGGAAAAAAGTTGTAAAAATACTGTATTTACTTTGATTCAAATATTTTTTTTATTGGATATGTAGAAATATTTAATTATTTCATTATGTTTTATTGAATGCTATTTTGCAAAGTGTAAATTCGATAAATTTTTTCATTGAATCAAGCCAAAAGTTTATTGACCTAAAATTTTATTTTCAACAAACTGTGGTGTTAAAAATGTTCTTGAGATATTTTTTTTCTGTGTACAATTCTGGATTGATCTTCACCTCGAGCCTTAAAAAATGTTCAATCAGTTTCCGGTATTAAATGCCAATCACCTTAGCTGCAACTTTTGTTCGTCGTTTTCGAAAAGATATGGTCCAATGACCTTTTCTAAAGTCATTACACACCATAATGTGCATCCATTTGATTAGCAACAGTTCTGTGGATTTTTGGTTCCTCATATTCTGCAATTTCGCTTATTCGCGTGATCATTAGGGTGAAAATGGGCCTCATCGCTCATTATTCTATATGCTCTTTGTGTCTAAATTATCGAATGCTGACTTTCAAAACAAAATTTAACAAATTTGGTTATTTGCTCTATGTCTTTCGATCATAAATTTCCAAAGTTTTTCAACAAAAAAAACTTTAAAAAACGTTCACAAAAAAATTCGCTAACTCAGTACGTTACTTATGCGCTACCCTTTAGCAATTTCGTATTATAAGAATCTGTAAATTGCAAAACCATTACAAAATTTTCTTTAAATCATTAAACTTCAGAAGTAAAGAATTGTCACTTCTTGTTATGGACCTCCTCACTAACTGTATAAAAACCGTACATTTTTCTTTCGTAGCACAGTGTAACACGTGCAAGATTTACAATTTAATTATTTTGAAATAAGGTGAAAGCAAAATGTTTTTTTTTTCAAACATATTTAATATTTTATATTAAAATGCTTTTTAAGTTCATTTTGTAGTGTTTATGTAATTAAATAATACTAAAACAATTTCACAGAATTACTTAATTATTATTTTTTTTTTTTAAACAAAAATATAAGATTATGTATTAATTTTGAAAATAAGTAAAACGAAAAAGTTTTTTTTATAAAACATTATTTTTATACCCTTCACCGAAGGTAAGAGGGTATATATAACTTTGTCATTCCGTTTGTATGTTCCACAATATTGATCCTACACCCTATAAAGTATATATATACTGGGTCCTTATGAAAAGCGAAGTTCAAATCCGGTTGTCCGTCTGTCCGTCTGTCCGTGTGTGTATTGAAATGGGTTTTCCGAAAACCCCAGAAATGATGTGGACTAGGTTGATGTATATTTATGTCACATATACTCCGTTTAAGTTTGCTATTGAAATTCAGCCAGATCGGTCCAAAAATTACGGAGATATGAGCAAAAAACCACGACTTCTTCTAAATTTTTCCAAAAATCCCTTGTTGTTCTTGTATTTTTTTTATTTCTGTATATCTTGAGAACGGCAAGAGCCAAAGTTTCCAAATTAGGTACACACATTTAGGTTGCCAATACACACCATCCTACAAAATTTGGGCGGGATTGGAGAAGTGGGCGTGGTACCTCCCGTACAAAAAAAATTAAAAGTTTTATAAAAACTTAATTTAAGGGCTGCCATATGTCCTATGGATATGACTTATATATCAAAATCTCGGAAATGTTTAGTAGAACATATTTTATAAAAAACTAGGGAAAATCGGTTCAGATACAAAAAAGTTATGACCAAAATTAATTCTTTTTTAAATACCCACTTTCGGGAACCATAGATCTCCCCGAGTCCAAGCTTTATAACTAAAGTAAATGGTAAATTTCTTCTTCAACACGTCGGTATATAAATCTGCCAAATCGGTTAAAAAATGGCAGAGTTATAACCGAAATACTGGATCCACAAAAATTACTCTTTTTATAATTAACTTTGTTAAAATATATATTTACAAGTAAATATAAATGTTTAAATTTTTCATATTATTCGAATGTGTATTCTATGTCAAATACAATCCTCAAAAGCTTTTATACTTTAATAGACTCATTCCTTCAATATTTCACAGGAATATTTTCTATGCACTATCAGAATTTTTGTTTGTATATTTCTGTTACGAAGCTTACCTTAGCTATCCTTTGGTTAGCATGAAGTAAATTGTAAAGAAAATTTATACAACTATTAGATACCAGCAGAATGTAATGCATTTTCTGGCCCGCTACGGCCTTCGTCAGCATTCTTTGTATCTTATTACTGGATAGTGCCTATTGTAAATTTTATGTATTTAACTTAATTATTTTAACAAATAGAATCTGGGAATTTATTTCTCATGGTGAGTTACATTTATTATTTAAATTTTTCATATTATTCGAATGTGTATTCTATGTCAAATACAATCCTCAAAAGCTTTTATACTTTAATAGACTCATTCCTTCAATATTTCACAGGAATATTTTCTATGCACTATCAGAATTTTTGTTTGTATATTTCTGTTACGAAGCTTACCTTAGCTATCCTTTGGTTAGCAATGAAGTAAATTGTAAAGAAAATTTATACAACTATTAGATACCAGCAGAATGTAATGCATTTTCTGGCCCGCTACGGCCTTCGTCAGCATTCTTTGTATCTTATTACTGGATAGTGCCTATTGTAAATTTTATGTATTTAACTTAATTATTTTAACAAATAGAATCTGGGAATTTATTTCTCATGGTGAGTTACATTTATTATTTAAATTTTTCATATTATTCGAATGTGTATTCTATGTCAAATACAATCCTCAAAAGCTTTTATACTTTAATAGACTCATTCCTTCAATATTTCACAGGAATATTTTCTATGCACTATCAGAATTTTTGTTTGTATATTTCTGTTACGAAGCTTACCTTAGCTATCCTTTGGTTAGCAATGAAGTAAATTGTAAAGAAAATTTATACAACTATTAGATACCAGCAGAATGTAATGCATTTTCTGGCCCGCTACGGCCTTCGTCAGCATTCTTTGTATCTTATTACTGGATAGTGCCTATTGTAAATTTTATGTATTTAACTTAATTATTTTAACAAATAGAATCTGGGAATTTATTTCTCATGGTGAGTTACATTTATTATTTAAATTTTTCATATTATTCGAATGTGTATTCTATGTCAAATACAATCCTCAAAAGCTTTTATACTTTAATAGACTCATTCCTTCAATATTTCACAGGAATATTTTCTATGCACTATCAGAATTTTTGTTTGTATATTTCTGTTACGAAGCTTACCTTAGCTATCCTTTGGTTAGCAATGAAGTAAATTGTAAAGAAAATTTATACAACTATTAGATACCAGCAGAATGTAATGCATTTTCTGGCCCGCTACGGCCTTCGTCAGCATTCTTTGTATCTTATTACTGGATAGTGCCTATTGTAAATTTTATGTATTTAACTTAATTATTTTAACAAATAGAATCTGGGAATTTATTTCTCATGGTGAGTTACATTTATTATTTAAATTTTTCATATTATTCGAATGTGTATTCTATGTCAAATACAATCCTCAAAAGCTTTTATACTTTAATAGACTCATTCCTTCAATATTTCACAGGAATATTTTCTATGCACTATCAGAATTTTTGTTTGTATATTTCTGTTACGAAGCTTACCTTAGCTATCCTTTGGTTAGCAATGAAGTAAATTGTAAAGAAAATTTATACAACTATTAGATACCAGCAGAATGTAATGCATTTTCTGGCCCGCTACGGCCTTCGTCAGCATTCTTTGTATCTTATTACTGGATAGTGCCTATTGTAAATTTTATGTATTTAACTTAATTATTTTAACAAATAGAATCTGGGAATTTATTTCTCATGGTGAGTTACATTTATTATTTAAATTTTTCATATTATTCGAATGTGTATTCTATGTCAAATACAATCCTCAAAAGCTTTTATACTTTAATAGACTCATTCCTTCAATATTTCACAGGAATATTTTCTATGCACTATCAGAATTTTTGTTTGTATATTTCTGTTACGAAGCTTACCTTAGCTATCCTTTGGTTAGCAATGAAGTAAATTGTAAAGAAAATTTATACAACTATTAGATACCAGCAGAATGTAATGCATTTTCTGGCCCGCTACGGCCTTC
This sequence comes from Pollenia angustigena, assembly GCA_930367215.1. Taxonomy (NCBI): domain Eukaryota; kingdom Metazoa; phylum Arthropoda; class Insecta; order Diptera; family Polleniidae; genus Pollenia; species Pollenia angustigena. Next base: position 199,015,082 of record OV884056.1, read on the forward strand.
GTCAGCATTCTTTGTATCTTATTACTGGATAGTGCCTATTGTAAATTTTATGTATTTAACTTAATTATTTTAACAAATAGAATCTGGGAATTTATTTCTCATGGTGAGTTACATTTATTATTTAAATTTTTCATATTATTCGAATGTGTATTCTATGTCAAATACAATCCTCAAAAGCTTTTATACTTTAATAGACTCATTCCTTCAATATTTCACAGGAATATTTTCTATGCACTATCAGAATTTTTGTTTGTATATTTCTGTTACGAAGCTTACCTTAGCTATCCTTTGGTTAGCAATGAAGTAAATTGTAAAGAAAATTTATACAACTATTAGATACCAGCAGAATGTAATGCATTTTCTGGCCCGCTACGGCCTTCGTCAGCATTCTTTGTATCTTATTACTGGATAGTGCCTATTGTAAATTTTATGTATTTAACTTAATTATTTTAACAAATAGAATCTGGGAATTTATTTCTCATGGTGAGTTACATTTATTATTTAAATTTTTCATATTATTCGAATGTGTATTCTATGTCAAATACAATCCTCAAAAGCTTTTATACTTTAATAGACTCATTCCTTCAATATTTCACAGGAATATTTTCTATGCACTATCAGAATTTTTGTTTGTATATTTCTGTTACGAAGCTTACCTTAGCTATCCTTTGGTTAGCAATGAAGTAAATTGTAAAGAAAATTTATACAACTATGTAACTCACCATGAGAAATAAATTCCCAGATTCTAGTAAATATAAATGTTTATATATAAATATAACTTAAGTAAATGGTAAAATTCTTCCTTAACACGTCGGTATATAAAACTATCGAATCGGTTAGACAATGGGTAATTTATGAGCAAAATACTCCAAAAATGGGCTAAAAAACATCAAAATTTTTATAAAAACCTAAATTTTAGGGCAGCCATATGTCCTATGTATATGACTTATATACCAAAATGTCGGAAATTTGTATGAGTTATAACCGAAATACTAGGGTCTAATCACCGCATACGATATCGAGCAAAATTCATCGAAATTATTTATTTTGGTATCTTGAAACTCGATATCAAATGGAATGTATTGAATTTGAAATAATAGCATTCGACATCGAGTAACTCGACATTACATTTATCGAGTTTTCATTCGATACGCCAGTGTCTATCGTATGCAAAAAAATTCAATAGTTTATTCGATACGATAGTATCGAATGCAGTGATTAGACCCCTGAATTCCCGAAAATTACTCTTTTTATACCCTTCACCGAAGGTAAAAAGGTATATATGTACAATATTGATCCTACACCATATAAAGTATATATATTCTGGGCTCTTATGAAAAGCGAAGTTCAAAACCGGTTGTCTCTTATTTAAAAAAAAAATATTTACCAGTTTTATTTAGTTTTTGCCTAGTTGCTCTGTATTCTGCTCGCACAATGGTGAAGGGTATATAAGATTCGGCACAGCCGAATATAGCACTTTTACTTGTTTTCTTTAAATTTAACCTTTAGGGCATAATTAAAAAATATAATACAAAATATACTTTTCTGCAGTTACCTATTGACACCCCCGACAAAACTATTTTTAAGAAATTTTTTTTAAACATATTAATTAAGTTATATTATTGTAACCGCCAATCATATTATGGTTTAATTAAAAGCCACAATCATATAATGTTTGCTTTCGAACATGATATGGTTAGTAAAAACATACATATGTAGTACACTCAAAATATTATGTAGTTAAATTCGAACAAGAATTCATTTTAAGCTAATTAAAATTCATTTAGAAAACGGATCATTTACATTTCATTTAAAACAAATGATTTTTACATTCATTTTTAAATTTGTTATTTATTGAAGAGCATATTCGTTAAAATAAATAAATATGGTCACCTCAAAAAAAAAAACTATTTTTAAAGCAAATTTTAAACATATCATGTTTCATTCAACCATATTATTGTCACCGTCAATCATAATTTAGTTGAATTAGTCTTCCGTCAAGCAACCCCAACCATATTAAAGTTGGTTCCAAACATGTTATGGTTAAAAGTAAATAAAATATGTTTAACATTTGTAATATAATGGTTGGTTTCCAACCATAGCATGTTGCTCTTCGAAAAGAGGAAAATACTATTGTTAATTTATAAACAAACTATTGCCATATTTAAACATAACGTGGTTATAGGCAACCATAATTTGTTTGTGGCTTCTTGATGGAGGACTAATTTAACATTAATATGGCTGTCGGTAACAATAATATGGTTAAATTAAACATAATATCTGAAAAATTTTCTTTAAAAATAGTTTTGTTGGAGGTGATCATACTTAAACATGTTTTTTCTCTGCGTGCATCAACAAGGTATTATTTATATCAAGGTTGTAAAATTCAAACCTGTCTGTGAAAAAGGGTATAAAAATAGCAAATAACGTTACAGCAGTGGTGGGCAATAAACATGCAATAATACTTACACTCAAAATATTATGTAGTTAAATACGAACGAGAATTCATTTTAAGCTAATTACAATTCATTTAAAAAACGGATCATTTACATTTCATTTAAAACAAATGATTTTTACATTCATTTTTAAATTTTTTATTTATTTAAGAGCATATTCGTTAAAATTGAATAGTTTTTACTTTTAAAAAATATATTTTAACCGACAAAAATCAAACTCCATAACAAAATAAATACGGAAAAACATTATTTTTTGGTAGTTTGTTTTTTGAATAACAAACATAAATGTTCAATAATAAAAATATTCGTAAAATAACTATATATTTATTCAATTTTAACAGTACGGAAAACGAATTTAATAACCAACAATCAGTTACTGTAATAATTTATGAGTGTACATTTATAACAGCATAGCTGCTTTTCAACCATGCTAAAAAATACTAATGTTAGCTAAAAACCAAACAATTGTTAAAGGTAAACAAATCATGTTAGCTGGCAACCATAATGGGATTGCCGTTGACATTAATATGTTTTAATTATACTATAATAAATGCATGGGAACACTATTGTTCTAAAGTATACTTTTGAAAAAGTCTACTTTATTTTTGTTTATGATTATGGGCCATTGTTTTTATTTTTATAAATTAAAATTAAGTTTGTTTCACGGCGGTCACCGGTGTTTTTTGGCAAATCGTATGGAAAATGTCGTGTCGTGCTTGATCTTTTTTTATGTCCTTTATTTTTATTTTCAAAATCTGTTCGACATGTCTTCTCTGTATATGAGTTTATTTTTAATACAAATCTATTATAACACAATATAAAAATATAAAGGATAAGAGAGTATAATTGCATTATATTTAATCAGTTTGACATCGTTTGTAATCTTTTATCATATTAAACATTAGTAATTTGATGTTTATTTTTAAATTTTATTTTATTTATTCATTTAATTTTTTTTTATCTATATATATAAAAATGTTTGTGCCGTGTATGCGCTCGTTAAACTCAATAACCGCTGGACCGGTTGACACCAAGCTTGGACAATAAATTATGTTAGTCGGGAGCCAGGTTTCTCTTAAGTTTAATCCTGATAGGTGGTGATATTAAATATGTTCTTATTTATGTTACGATTTGGCTTATTTGATAAATTTCAGTGTATTTATCAAATATGAAAAATTGGGAATTAAGCACGTCACACAAAAATCTTAATAGTAAATTTTGTATTCGCATAAATAACTTTGATAAAATATATTTATTAAACAAAAATAAGTTTCCTGATAAGTTATTAACAAAATTCTCCAATATTTAATTTTATATGTTTATTTAGAAAATCCCGTGCAGAGTCGGAACCAAACAGCTAGTATTTTATAAACAAAGTTATTATAAACAAAGTCCATAAACATACACTTTTAAATTTTTTGCATTTTTCTATTTATGATTTTAAACCACAAATTATCTCTTTCTTTAGATACTTATTAATTAATTATTTTATTGTTAAGTTAGATGATTTCTGTACTGAAACGTTAGTACGAAATGAATCGGTCGGTACGAATGTTTACAGTGCAAGAATTACAACTTTGTTTACAGTTCTTAAAAGAAATAATATATTATTTTAAAATTTATTTAAAATATTTAATATTTAAAAGTTTAAGGACCATTAAGGGTTTGAAGTCGAATTTTAGAAACAAAATTTTAAAGTGTGAAAAAGGTAAATATTTGCTGCATTATTTGGCTGATTGATACATGTTTTTAAAATGGAAACTACAACAGTTTAAAATTTCAAAATTTTGTGTCAACGTTAATATTCTAATATTTATAAACTTTTTAAAAAACTTTCTAAACAAGTATGAAATCATAATTATTATAATAAAACTTGCAAATTTTAAAACTAGTTGCGCCGGTATGCTTGTCGAGAGTGATCTAGTCTATCAGGGAGTGATTTACGTTTCTTTTTCGCTCCAGAGACTTTTGTCTTTTTCACTCCAACGAGATGAATGTCTACATTAACATGCTAACCACAAATAACTAAATAGTTTTTAAAAAATTGGTTAAAAGAGCAAAATGTTTTTGTTGATGATACATTGACACACATATTGGTTATTATTGCTATAATGTTATTATTAATCATAACATGATCATTGGAAAACCCTAATAGGCTGTGACGTGCTTGTGGAAATCAAATTTAAGCATAATATGTTTGCACCTGAAAATATTGTGTTTGATGAAAACATAATCACCCCTATCGTGAATAATTTTTCCCTCGTAATTTTTCCCCATTTCGCATATTTGCGATCATGAAAAACTCCCATGAAAAAAAGGTTATTCAAAGGAGAATAATAACGTGAAAAATTGTTCACGGGAAAAACATTCCCCTTATCGTGAAAAGTTTTTTGCCTCGAAATTTGTTCACGTTTCCATTAGAATTTCTGACTTTATTTTTGCTAGGGAACAGAACATGTATGTAAGATGTTCCTCCTATAAATCGAATATTAAGGGCTAGATCCGTTAATAAGGCACAAACCGATATATTGGTCAACAAAATGCAAAACAACAGGTCGATTGCATGAGGATTTGTGAAGCTTTCAATAGACTTGGTGGCAGAATTTTGGAAATTATTTTACTACATAAAATTTAAAAAGTGTAAAAAACTAACGTTGTAATCAAACTTTCCCTCCAGTACTGAATATTTTGCTTTATTATTTTAACTTTTCTTTCAAATATGTACTTGTATATTTTTTAACAAAAATTTCATTGATTTTTATTTTTTTTAATCTTTCTTCTTTTGTTTTACTTTCACTGGAACTGATATCGTGAAAAATTTTTCACATGATATTCACCATTGCTCTTTTCCCTTCGAGGGGAATGAAAATTTAGTGGGAACAAATAAATCACTTGTTATTCACGATAGGGGTGAATAGTTTATAAAAAGTTTCCATTTAAAATTTAAAAAATATATTGGTGCAATATAAACATATTTTATTAAAATCATTCTCCAGTTGTTATTCTTTTAGTGGACTTGCATTATGAATTTTTTGCTTCAAAATCGGCAAAAGTTTTAAGTTTTGTAATTTGTTCTTTTGTTTAGATCGACTTACTTTTTTTAATCGATCTAACCATGTTCGTCTGTCCGTCCGCTTGGATAGTAGGGTGTCCATGTAAACCTTGTGCGCAAAGAAAAGTCACAATTTTGGAGACCATTTGATGAAGTTCTTTGTATTACCGATTATTTTACAATGTTTGTATGTATCTATATTAAATTTGGTCAAAACTTATCTTACTGCAATCTAAATCATCTTTCCAAATTTTATTGAAATTTGACCATAGCTCCCATATAAAAAATTTATACTCTTATAATAGAATTTATTCACATAACTTTCTTATAAATGTTTTTACTGACATATAAATTGGCGACAATAACAGTTACGATAGGTACTATGCTCGAGAAAATGTTGTACTGGAGGGTCCAAGTAAATAATATTTCCCCTCCAAACCCCTTTTCTTAAATCACTTAAAAGCCAATAAAACTCATGTTCCATGATGGCGATATTTAAATAATAGTTGGCATAAAGAACTTTCAAATGAAACCTCGCAATATAGTTTTGTTCTACAGTATCTATTATTGCACATGGGTCGCCAACAGGGTATACTCTCGAACATTTTTCTTTAAATTTTGTGCTGTAGGCTATCATGGTTGGGCTATACTATATACTTTGTTTTTTGAATTTTTGGCTTAAAAATTAGATTTTTGTAATATTTATACTTAAATGTATTTTTCATATGAACTACTGGGTTGTAAGGCCAAAATCATTTCTAAAAGTAATATTATTATTATTTTGAGAAAATTTGAATTATTTAAAAATTACATCTTATTATTTTTTTCACGAAAACAACAGTCTCTTTTTTTAAATATTTGCTATTTTTTTTTTTTTTTTTTTTTATTGAAAACATAACACAAAATATACTACAATAATCTTCCGGCTAAATATTTTATTGCTCATACATTTTCCAATAAATTAAAAAATAAGATTTTATGAAAAAAAAGTAAATCAAATGATTTATAAATTCAGCGAAATTTATACGTTATTAAAAGCAACAATAACAACACAAGTGTATAATAGCCATGAAAATTCTTGTCAATTAATTAATGTCAACACATCACAGTTCTCTTAATTCCTCATAATTATTGTTTGTTTTTTTTTTATTTTTTTTTTTAAACTAGATAAAAAATCTTTTGTAATGTTTTGTCTTATTTTAGTTTAAAATTGTAAATAAAAATATTTTAAATGTCATGCGTACGTATACATAGTTATGATTTAATCTCATTTTTTAATACCAAATATAAGTTTAAAAATGTGTTATTAACAACAATTTTTTTTTGTAAAATACTTCCTGCTGATGTAGGAGGCTGTCGGATCATATGAAATATGTTTGTATGTATACAGTTAAGGGTTAAATAGTAGAAGACGTGTTGGGTAAATGTGAAACATAGAAAAATTACGGGCAGTTTCTCAGATGGGATTCTATTTTAACTCATTTTGTACCAGCGGTCGAAATTACGACCACAAACTTTTGCTGTTTTTTATTTAATAAAAATAAATATAATCAGAATCCCATAAATCAAATTGATTTTTATAACAAAAACTCTGTTGTTTTACGTCAAAAAGGTAATAATTCACAAAATAAATTCATCCGATGAAGAATATAGAAGTGACGACGTCTTCACATAGCTATTGCCCAAAATAAAAGGTATGCATATGTCAAGCATAACATACTGCTTATTAGTGCGCTAAGTGTAATGTAAATTTACATGTGGGTAACTTTTGGGGATCACGTAGTGGTTGTGGTATACTATCCAAAGTCGGAGAAAGATAAATCCTGAAAATCCCACTAAAGGGCTGATTTTTTAACTTTTGTGGGAGAGCATGGCCTAAGAGTAATGTTGTTGCTGCTCTACAGATGTTGCTTGCATTTCTCCAAAATCAGCGAAGGCTGGATAGCTCCATCTCCTAAATAAGGGGAGCATATTTCTGTGGTTTTCATGGGCAACCGCGTATGTCTTAAAATAAAACTTTTCAGGAGAGCCGAAAACCCCATTCTAGATCAAACTATTATGGTTTAGATATTGCACCTTTTCAACTTTGTAATTGAGTTAAAACATCGGAATGTGTCTATCTGTTTTTAAAAATTTTTTAAAAAATGTAAAGAGCGCTTAAAATTAAGCAATATAGCATCAACATTTCAAAATCGAAAAATAGACAAACGCGGTTGCCCATGAAAACCACAGATTTAATCTTGTCGGATTAGGCACTTAAATTTCTACTATGATGTGTTGGTTGCTATTACACTCTGGGCGGTTTGAAAACTCATTGTATATAACCCAAGGTCAACATATTTTCGCACAATTTTAGTTGTAATTATTATTGTTCGGTTGTATATTTATTAATTAATAACTCCGCAAGTGTTCTTTCAAAATGCTGAAAAAAAAAACAAAAAAAAAAAATAATAATAATAATTAAAAAATTATAAAGAACTCAAACCACATAGCTTATTCTGCGCCACCCTGCATCTCATATCATGTCTAATTATCCCAGCGGCCTAAAAACTATTTATTTTTTCATCATATTCATTCAAAATGCCTGGAATAGAAAGAAATTGTGTTAGTAAAAAATTTGTTTACTTTGTGGTTGTAACTTCACACGCAGAGAATTTTGAGAGAAAATTTCTTTTTATTTTATTTTTTCTATAGGAAAATTACAAAAACATTAACCTGTTTTCGTTTCGAAGTTGCCTTCCCAGGGGCGAATTAGTAGATTACAGAAGCGATGATGTGATAGACACGAGTAAGATAGTAATGCACACCATCTGAATTACAACCTAGTACATACACTTTTTCGAATGCATTGCCGCATTTGTGGAGTGAACGCCCACCACTTGCACACAAAGTAAGCGGGATAGTGAAGTGTTCATTCAATATATATAAACTCAGAACTGCGTTACACACATTGTAAGCAGACAGTAGACAGTCTATACACAATCTCGCTTACTTCGGGGGCAAGTGGAAGGCATCTTGCACACTACTTCACACACATTGTAAGCACACTCACAATATTATTACAGTAACGGACTGTAGTTTATTTAAGAAATATTCCGTTCAGTCATTTTTAAATAAATAAACATTTAAAATTGCAAGCAAATTTATTTTTAACTGATTCTAACAGTTATTCAAAAAACTAAGAGCATATTAATACGGATTTTCAGTTGCAGTTAATATTAATATTGTAATTAAAAGTAACGGAAGTTCATTTAATTTTTACTGTCAAAAATTCAACCGCGAATTCCGTAAAACCAAATGTTATCTTATATAAATTAATTGTCAAAAAATTACCTACATATTCCGTAAAATCAAATAAATATGCAGTTATTTTATAAAATTTTACTGTCAAAAATTCAACACCATATTCAGTAAAAACAATTAAATATTCAGTTATTTATCAAAAAGTTATTTAAATTTTTGGGTTATTTTATATAATATAACTACCAAAAATAAATTTTTACTTATTTATAAAAAATTAATTGCTTGTTTTGTGTAAGCAATTCCCAATTTCTATTTGTTAAAATAATTTTGTTAAATACATAAAATTTTAAAAGTAAAATAATTGCGAAGCCATATCGGTCATGCTGCTGGTGTCTTATAACTGAGAGGGCGGCATGAAATAACCCCCCAAAAAAAATGAAATAACCCCCCAAGGCGTGTGGCCTAATTTCATATGCAACAAAACCCCAATTTTGTAAATGAAATTATCCCCCAACGAAATGAAATAACGCCCCAAACATAAAGATAATTTCCTAATTTTTGGGGGACTATTTCATATGAAATAAAACCCCAGTTTCTGATATGAAATAAGAGCCCAATATATGTAATACAATTAATTATATAGTTGTAAGGTCATATTTAAAATTTTGCGAAATGAGAGATATAGCCATATTTTTTTTTTGCATATTTTTCAGAAAATTGTTATGCATGGTGTAAACATTCTGTTAAAGGGAAAATCCTTAGTTATCATTAAAAACATTTTTTACACTCAGGAAAAATTTATTTAGCGAAGCCACCTGCCGCGTCCTACTGGAGGTAAAAACCCCAAAGCACGGCAGAAAAACTTTAGTATGCGAAGCCAGATTTCATTACTTTACTTTAGTGTCTCCGGAACTGAAATGAGAGATAAAGCCATTTTCTAATATTGCTAATGGGAGCTAAGGCCATGATGGCGTCATCTCCTATTCAAATGAAAAAAAAAAACAAAAAAGGCTTTATTTCCCTATTGAATGAGAGATAAAGTCATCATGGCCTTATCTACCATGGTATTAACGCACCCCCCCCCCCCCCCCCCACCCCCCCCCTATAAAAATACCGACTGGACCCGGCTACGCAGAGAAGCTTTAGTTAGCGGTGTTAGGTATACCAAAGTGGATACATCCTTGCGCCCGAAAACGTTTTCATTATACATTTAAAAATTAAATAGTCCCCCAAAAAATATATTGGGGCTTTATTTCATAATGATTTTTTGTGGCATAATTTCATAGGAAATAATACCCCAATTAAAAAAAAGAAATAACACCCCAAACAAGATGCAATAACCCCCCAATAATCGTTTTTATTGTTCTCTGTACAAACTTTTGGGGGGTTATTTCATTATTTTTTTGGGGAGTTATATTTTGGGGGGTTATTTCATGCCGCCAATTGAGAGTTCTTCTGTAAATAACGTGGTCAGTACAACAAAAGTTAAACAAACGTGTGTACCAGGGTAAGTAAATAATAATATTCTCCCTCTCTCGCTTATAAGAAAAACAAGCGGACAGGTGTCTGTCTGGTATTTTTTAGAAATGCGGCTCTTTTGTGTAGTAAACGAAAATTACTGCATTAAATAAAATAACTGAATATTTAATTGTTTTTACTGAATATGAGGTCAATTTTTTGACAGCAAAATTTTAAAAAATAACTGAATATTTAATTGTTTTAACTGAATATGGTGTTGAATTTTTTACGGTAAAATTTTACAAAATAACTAAATATTTATTTGATTTTACGGAAGATGGTGTTGAATTTTTGACAGTAAAAATTAAATGAACTTTTTGTTAAAAATAAATGAAAAATAAGTAGACCGGTTTTTAATTGAATTTTCATTTATTTTATATTACAATTTCAGTTAATTTTAAGTACAAAATATTGTGAGAGCAGGTAGACTTTTTGGATTTTCGCGTTATTTCAGAATATTAGATTTTCAGGACATTCAGACCAGACATTCGTTATAAATTGAAAAAATATATGTTTAACTTGCGATAAATTTTTAGATTGTTCCTTATTAAAAATAAACTACTTAACAAAGTATAAAATGAAAAATAACGGGACCAATACAGAATTTATCAGAACATTATAAAAGATGAACGAAGTTCATTTTTGTAAAGTCCATACACTTTGTAAGCTAGAATTCATTGAACACGAAGTGATACACACTTTATTGAAGAGATGTGATGTGGTGTGCAAAGTTCGCCGCTGGGTATGTTTTTATATCTTCAATTCTTCCGGCATTAAATACATGGAGGAGTAAAAGGAATATATATATATAGTTATCATAATTTGTTTCTACTACTAATCTATATACAATGAAATAATTTGTATTATTTATACTGTGCTCTCTTCTGTCTTTTTTAACTTGAAATGTATCTGACTGTTCGCCTTATTGTTATTACAGAAAAATTTGCCTTAAAAAAGAACCAAATTAAATGTCCTTTGATTGAGAGAACTATTTTTTTGTCATTCTGGAATATATAACCGTGTACATTTAATTTTCTCTTTCTCTTTTCATAACTGCGCTATTATTTTGGTCACATGTTTTAACAAATTTGTCCGTCAGTTCAAATGCTACGCTATTATTTCGCCTGCATGTAAACATCCAGTTTTAACGTAGATTTATTAAATTTATTTGTTTGATATTTTTTTTTTATCACAAAAAAGACAATTGCACTTCAAATGTCACACATAAAAATCTGTGTGAATAAATTTTATTTAAAATTTTTGCCACTTTTGTTGATGACGTAGTTTTATAGACAATAAAAAATTTTATAAGATTAACCACAAACATCATACTCACAACAGCAACACGAACAGTGATCATTGAGGTTGAATTTTAGACTGATATTTATAATTTTGTGGCAACTTAACCCATCATGAACCGATATTGCTTTGCTTGGGTATACAAACTTTTAATATTGGATCTTAAAAATGTCAAACTTTTAAAAATATCGTCAAACTAAAGCTTGAGGAACATCACCCGAAATGAAAGAATTATCAAAACAAAATTTATATGCTGTTCATAATTTTTGTGTGGCTAAAATTCTTTTTTTTATCAAAATAGAACCCCATTAGTTTTACATAGCATTTAATGGTTTAATAGCTGACACAGCCTTTTCAATAAACTCATCGTCATTCTATTAATTAAAGAGGCATGCAGTCTCTGAGCAAAAGAAAATATAAAAAGTTATTCACACAAATGATTTAATAAAATTTATAATTAAATTTATTTCATCAACTAAAGGAAAGTGTCTGTATTTTTCGCCTGAAGGCTATTGCGTAATAATACGCATTTATACACCTTGTTTAACTTAAATGATTAGTTAAATTTACCATTTATTCTAAATATATTTAAATGATGTATTAATATGTACGCACACAGATACATATTTAAATATTTTAAATATACAGCCATGTCACAGAGTACAATTCCGTTCGGAAACGGAACTCATTCCTTATTTTGGTGCTTCAGAAAATGACTAAAAAATTTTTCGGAATGTAACCATTTTGTTTTCATGAACCGAATGGGAAAGGCCAAAAAACTGTTAAAATACACCTTTTATCAATAAAGTAATATGTTTTCTTTGATTCCGAACGGAATTGTACTCTGTGACATGGCTGATAGTTCTAAATTTATAATGAGAAATTTTGTTTAAACTATATTCCAACACAATGTCAAATATTTGCTGTTTATTTATTTATTTATTTAAAGAGAACTATTTCCGAGAATTTTTATATAAACTTTTAAAAACAAATTTTAGATATATTCAGGTATGTTTTAGGTTTCGACACGAATTGAAAACGAAAATTTTTTTTAATTCGCATAATTCATAAATTGGTGTTCTCCGCATCTTTTTGTGTATTCGAAGGTTATGTTTGAAAAAACTTTAGTTGAACTAAAGATCGCTAATTTGCTAACCTCAGCATGATAGCAAAGTCTAATATTAATTAAAAATCATGAAAGCTGGTAAGAATCACAGGAAAAAATTGTTTCCAACGCGAACATGGCTATAAATTCACCAAAAATTGCAAAATTTTAAACAAACCTTAAAATTTATTAAAAACCGCTAAATGGGTTAAAAAAAACAAAATGTCGGAAAATAACAAAAAAAAAAAAATTTGCAGAAATAGCGAAAATTTATAAAATTTCAAAGAACCCATTAAATTGATTAAAAGTCCCTACAACTAAAAGGAATGGCAAAAATTCGGTAAAAATTTCAAACTTAGCGGAAATTCGCAAAAATGGGCTAAAAGCGGCATGGTAGCAATGGTACTATTAATTATAAATCGTTAATGCTGCAAAGAATCCGAAAACTTACTGGAATAAATTGCTTTTATCGCGAACATAGCTAAAATTCGAGAAAAATTGCAAAATTTTAACACACCTAAAATTTAATTTTAGGTCGCTAAATCGACAAAAAAAAAACAAATTTATCGGAAAATAACATAGAAAGCGTTAAAAAATGAGAAAAATCAATCAAAAAGTCGATTTAAAAATTTTGGGTAAGTTAGAGCGTTTTGCGTTTCAGGTAACGATATATTTTTGATTAAATTGGATATAGAACATTTTAAACTAAAAACTATTTTTTTTTTTGTTCGAAATGTTCTCACATATGAGGGGCTTAAAGCACAAGGGGTTCAAGTGACTTATGTTAAGTATTGAGACAAAGGCGGTTGTTTCGCGTGTGCTCCAAGCGAAGCAGGTATTTTTATGTCATGTGCTTGAATTGTTCACTATATCTAGCGTACGATTGAGAATCCTACATTCTCCTCTTGTGCTCTGAACAACTTTTCCGAACCTCACCTATAATTCCATATGTAAACTCAGTCTTAGAAAAAGGCACTTAAACCCCTTGTGCTCTAAGCCCCTCATATTAGAATAAAAGTCGATTAGTTTTACTTCCACCAACCTCTTACTACTCTAATTGAAAACGAAAAAAAAAAACATGTGGATGTGAAATGCAGAACACCAAAAATGCTGAAGTAATCCACTTTCGAGTGGATTCGGATTCTAGAATACACCCGATATATTTAAGTTGAAAATTTACATTTTTTGCCTTCAACTTAGGGAGTACTTTCTACAGAAAGTGTTTAATATTATGTACAATTAGTATTAAAACTGTGCTCGTAAGTGGGTTTTGAATCTCAATCATAGACGAATAATACCTTAAATCCTTTTCTCGCGAAATTTTTTTAACGCAGTCATGGACAGGTTCTAAATTTCCTTGCACACGTACATTGAAAGTTCTTTTCTTCATCTTCTTGTTTCTCCCGAAAATTACAATATCGTTCTGCTTGTGTCTTGTAGTCTTTTCTAAAAAGCAAATTCAAAAATTGTTTTTATTTTGTAACATATACAATAGGTTGTCCCAAAAAAATAAAAATTTGGATTTTCTCGGAAGATCTTTCCTAATTTGGATACTCATAAGGTAAGGTATTTTTGAGAATTTTATCAGATTTTTCGGAAGTGCTTTAGAGATCGCGCAAACTGATTTTGTGCCAAAAATCTAGCGTTTTTGACTTTTATTGAAATTGCAAAAAAAAATCGGTATTTTTTCGGCTTCTGAGTAAATATTCTTAAAGAAAATTTTATGATCTTTAATTTTATGTGCATAAATAATATGTTTCGTCAGGGATTTTCCACATTTTGATACATTATATAACAGTTTTTCGTACAAGCGTACACTCATAAAATTATTACAGTAACTGATTGTGGGTTATTAAATTCGGTTTCCGTAGTGTTTAATTTGAATAAAAATATAGTTATTTTACAAATCATTTTATTTTTTAACATTTGTGTTTGTTATTCAAAAAACAAACTACCAAAAAATTATGTTTTTCCGTACTTATTTTGTTATGTAGTTTGATTTTTGTCGGTTAAAATATATTTTTTAAAAGTAAAAACTATTCAATTTTAAGGAATATGAAGTTCAATATATTAAAAATTATGAATCTAATGAAAAAATCATTTGTTTTAAATGAAATGTAAATGATCCGTTTTTTAAATGAATTTTAATTTGTTTAAAATGAATTTTCGTTCGAATTTAACTACATAATATTTTGAGTGTAAGTATTATTGTATGTTTATTGCCCACCACTGCTGTAACGTTATTTGCTATTTTTATACCCTTCTTCACAGGTTTGAGTTTTACAACCTTGATATAAATAATACCTTGTTGATGCACGCAGATGCACGCAGAGAAAAAACATGTTTAAGTATGATCACCTCCAACAAAAGTATTTTTAAAGAAAATTTTTCACATATTATGTTTAATTTAACCATATTATTGTTACCGACAGCCATATTATTGTTAAATTAGTCCTCCATCAAGAAGCCACAACCATATTATGGTTGCCTATAACCATGTTATGTTTAAATATGACAATAGTTTGTTTATAAATTAACAATAGTATTTTCCTCTTTTCGAAGAGCAACATGCTATGGTTGGAAACCAACCATTATATTACAAATGTTAAACATGTTTTATTTATTTTTAATATGGTTGTGGTTGCTTGACGGAAGACTAATTCAACTAAATTATGATTGACGGTGACAATAATATGGTTAAATGAAACATGATATATTTGAAATTTGCTTTTTTTTTGGAGGTGACCATATTTAAACATGTTTTTTCTCTGGGTGTGGGTGCAAAAGATTCGGCAAAGAACATTTCCTTGTTTTTTTTTTGCACAGGTTCTCAATAGTACTGCCTTTAAGAAATTAACAAAATTGTTTACATTATCAAATGTTGAACCAATAAAAGTGCAGTACTTTTTGGCCCTCTTATGACAAAATACACGTTAATTACACTGTACTAGTGTAATATCACCTGATTTAATGAAACTGTGGAATTTCGATTTTTTAAGTTAATTCAATGCAATATCCTCCATTTTCGAAATAAAGGTAAATCTCGAAAACACAAAAAAAGTGTAAATTTCTAGCACAATGTTATTATTCTCAATAAATAATTTCGCTTTAAAATTTTAGCTTTTTTGGGATATAAAAAAATAAATAAAACTAGTAAAGCTATTTTTATAATATCCTTAGGAGACAGGTCTAAAGTGGTAGGGACCGATTCTTGTTCCAACACTTTATATAAAGGGGACATGTGACTTTAACATGGAGATGTCCTAGGAGAGTATTAATTGGGACCTTTTTGACACTTTGTAACAGGTAATTGAAATAACCTAAATGGACACATTAAATTTCGATTTAAATAATGTCTGTTGCAGATGTTGTCACGAGTGAACCATTTAATATAAAGTAATAGAACCGGAGGAGATCAGCCACTACCCGCACAAAATCGAGTCACATCTACTTTTGTGTTAATTAGTTTCCTCTGGAGAAACTACACTTTAAGCAAATTATTACCAGCACAGGGTATCACCAATTATTGATTCAAAATATTTAATATAAGAGTCCCACAAATCGTTCGTGTTCGGTATCGTAGTTCTGAAAAAACCTATGTTCGGTTGATTATCGTCATTTGGTTAAACTTTCAAGAAACGCCCCCAGAAAATGTTGCCCATGTCGTTACTTAATAATTAATTAATTAATTAAATTAATTAATTAATTTCTTAATTTCTTAATAAATAAATCAAAAATTATACATTAAAGGTTCCTCTTTATTTTTTTTTCTGAACCCTTATGTCAATAAACTCAAATAAATATAAAAATAAATTTAAATCCATAATAAACCTTATCGCAGAAGTAAAAAGGCAGAATCAAACAACTTATTTACAAGGCATAAATGTATAAAAATTTTTTTTGTCCATTAAAATAACAAATTGCCGATACCAGCTTATTAAAGTTTTGCCCTATGCTACATATTAATGTATGCATATCGTTAACCTTTTCTAAATTTAAACAACTTAAAACAGTCAAAGCAGTGAAAAGCATACATTTTACGATTTTGCTAATTCGACTGCAGTTATTTAAAAACTGACGATTAAATTATGATGCACCAAAATGCCACCAAGGCGTATACTTACTACAAACAAATACACAAACACAATAAAACATTTCCATGAATACATATATATACATATTAAAAAAAAAAAACAATACAGTAAAAAAGCAACTGAAAAACTATTTTCAAACGCGGTTTTACAAATAAATGCAATGAAGTGTAATTTTCTTTTTTAAAGGTAACTAAAACATTAATTAAACAAAGGTACCTTTTCAAACACACACAAAATTAATACTATCATTACTAACATTTTCATCCTTATGCCTGTTATTTAGACTCATACAAATACGCTTTTAACTTTATACGCCCACACACACCTTTAAAGAGCCTTGAAAACATAAAGAAGGCGTTAACTGACCACACCGACAGAGCAAACCGAATCTGACAAACAAAATAAAAGGACTGTTATTAAATCGCTCATATGCCCAAACAATGTGCAAATATTTTTCTATTTTATCTGCAAAATATACAGCGAAGGCTTTAACATGTGAACAGTGGCACAGAGGAAAAGAACAGGCTGTAAAAAAGAACAGCAACGTTTTAAATGTACATTTCATAATTAGAAAAAACTTTAAAAGCGTTAAAAATGTTTAACAGTTTTAAAAAGCCGCTATTATTGTTTCTTTTTTGTTTTTTATTAAAATGAAATATTTTTTTGTGCAGGGAAGTATTTTACACTCCAGTACTACTGGATTTTGAGAAGATTTTGTCAAAATCTAGTTACGAAGAAGTTTTGGTTTTATATAGGAAATCTATTGAAAATAAAAACAAGACTTTGCTAGAAATCTCGTTAGTACTAGATTTCGTTGTAGTGTAAATGGGCTTTTAGTTATCAAATTCAAAAGGATGATTTTGGTTTACTAATAAATTTGTATTAAAATACGTTTATAATAGCAGTTATTAGTAGGATATTTAAAACTTGTATGCCAGTTTTAAATCGTTTCAAATCTTGCTTGCTTAAGCTTAAAATATTAAACTTATTAAGGCAATAAAGTTTACATTTCAAAAAGCTTTAACTCAGTGATTGCTTTTTATAGGTACATTTGTTAAATTGTTGATTTTGCAAATATAAAACATGATTTTTTTTTTATAAATTTCTGCAAATGACATTCTTTAATGAAACAATAGTTTGTTGAAAGCTTTTTTTACTATTGCCTATATTTCAATTAAGTTTTATATGAAAAATGGAAGATTTTGGTTTACTAATAAATTTGTTTTAAAATACGTACAGCTTAATAAAACTAGTAATGAGAATGATATTCAAAACTTGTATGCCAGTTTAAAATCATTTCAAATCTTGCTGGCTTAAGCTTAAAATATCAAACTTATAAATGCAATAAAGTTTACATTACAAAAAGCTTTAACTCAGTGATTGAGAGCCATAATGTTGAGTTCTGCTTCGGCATATTTATAAACTTATATGGTGTTTAAAGTTCATTATTAGCTTTTTTCATGCCTAAGTTAAGTTGCGAAAACTGCTACTAGTTTTAACTATGCCTTCGCTTTGACTTTATTTTTTTAAGAAAATACGTTTGCTGCTTTCCACAGATTGAAGAATATTGTGTTTTCTACTACTACTTGATAACAATAAAAATGGTTAAATGAAAAAGCTTTTTGTTTATGCACACTGCCATACCAAAACTTTGTGCAAGCTTCGGTATAAGTATTATCTTTAATTCCCTTTAATATCTTTAGGAGGATTTACAAATTAAAAAAAAAATAAATTTAACCACACGATGTCGTCATTAGTTGTATTAAGATTTTGATATAACTGATTTGTCGTTGTTTATTAAGATGTATTTCTACTGCTTGTAATACGAAAAAAAAAAATAATCAAGGATATATGAATTATGTATGTAATATTTTCTAGCATTTCTAATGCATAATAAAACAAAACAAACTTCCACGTTTGTAGACGACAGAAAAAATAAAGTATTATTTTAATATTAGATATACTTATTTTAATTCAATTACGTCGATAGTTGAATAATGAAATTTAAACATAAATCTGTGTTGCTTTTACTTTTCTACTTGTAATGTAATTAAGTTAAACATGGCATTTAAACAGATATTGCACAAGGTAATGAAACAGAATGTATGCAAGTACAAACATATTTATTTTTATATAAAAAAGAACCACAAAAAGTCGTACTGATTCTCTCATTCATTTGATCATGTATATTAGGGTGGGTCAATTTTTTTTTTAAGTAGGCGTATAGCAAAAACGTAATCTACAATAAATTCTAAGAAAACTTGACTAAGAAAGTATTGGTCTAAAATCAAAACCAAGCTCCCGCTGAGAGACATAATCTTTGAATTCTTGAAAATTGGTTTCAAAAAATAAAAGGTTATGAGAGAACAATACTGTTTTATGCAAAAATTACACATTTTTAATGTTCCGTACTCAAAGTGTGAAAATGGAACCTTATTACTGAGACTTCTTTGTCCGTGCGTCCGTCCATCCGTCTGTCTGTCCGTCCGTCACAGTGCCCATTCTCCGGAACGGTGAGGAAACGGTAAGAGCTAAAATTTGACAGAATATGTAGTAAGGTGGCCGCTACAACAATAAACATTGTAAACACTAAACATAGGAAGTCTAACAGGTGTCCCAATAGCGTATGATCCCCTTTTGTGCATTATCGGCTCTTTTGCCGCTGGTATTGCAAATTCGATTTCAGACGCGACATTCATTTGTGAAGAGTCAAACCTATATGAACGATCTAAGATAGCTGTGAATACGCTAAACAGTTGGTCTACTAAATTTAACACGCATTCAGGAATTGTATTCTTTCTGCTGGTGTGTTGGTCAATCATGAATGCTTTGAGAGGATCAGGAATTAATCCACAGGAGCATGGCATTGTTTTTGTGCAACTGCTTTTACCTCTTTACGATATTTGTTGAGAAATATATTCAGTTTTTTTTAAATGCTTTTTCTATTTATCAGTGCAATATTAATTTTTTCCCAAATTCAATTATTTTGTTTGCAATTATCGGAGAAAATCTTGAATACGATTGCTGTTTTTTTATAAAATAAATACTTTAAAATATCGCGATAACTTGGCAAATTTAATCAACTAAATTCACTTTATCAAAAAGTAATTTCAATTTTTGGGAATACAAAATTTTAATTTCAAAAGATTTTGTTGTTACAAGTAAAACTGTTGCTATAAGTCTTATACGTTTAACAGTTTTATTTGGTTTAATATCTTTAGTTTTTCTAAAATCTTTATGGATGAAGTTTCCTGATGATCTGGCCTAAGCAACCAGTGAAATGCATAGGAATAGCTTATCCCATCAACAATAAATTTCAAGTGTTTTTATCAAGAATAAAAACTGGGAATTAAGCGCGAATAACAAAATCTTTTAAATTCACTTTGTTCGAAAAAATTTTGTTGGTGAACAGTGTTAAATCTAAGTTCTATGTTAGATCAAACTTCTTTTGTAAATTCTGTTTTTCTTTAAATACGTCGCCCCCTTCCAGTTCAGTATCAGTCGTTTTCTTGTAGTCGCCTTATTAGTTTGTAACTCAACAGTTCTTCTAAATCTTATCGTTTTAAAAATAAACTTTCATTATACCAAAACCGTTTTTTTCTTACTAGTGGATCCATATACATCTAGCGAAAAATTACAGACACACTTGGCATGTCAGAAAACTTGCCCCGTTAGAGTCAATCGACATCGCTGATGATTCCATAATTTAATGGTTAGTTTTTTTAAAAAAGAAATTAACTATCAAGTGCACAAGTCAATCAAAACAAATTTTTAATACCACGTTTTTATTAAATACATTAAAGGTAAATTTCTACAATGACTAGAACTATTAAGAGCATTGAATTCTAATCACTCTTTGCTAATAACTTTCATAGCAGATTACTAAATTATAATTTTTAAAAGGGAAGAGCGGGGCTTAAAAAAATCATTCTCATTTTAAATCTTCGTAATTCGTATAAAAATTAAAACATTTTATCGATGCAACAACAATGTTCCATATATCTGGATCAATATTTAGTGGGAACATAATAATTTATTTGTAATCAAAGAAGCTTTAAAAAAAATGCAATAAAAAGGTCAAAAAAACCAACTATATTTGTGTTTTGTGTATGGATATACCAGAAGTTGCTACTTTTTTATTTTTCATAATCAAGCCTCTCGGCGGGAGCCAGGTTTTAATTTTAGACCCATACTTTCTATGGGTAATTTTCTTAGAATTGTGTGTAGATTTCGATTTTGGTATACGCCTGTCACGTTTTTTCTCACACGAACGAATTGACCCACCCTAATGTATATATTTTTATTCTGAATTGTAAAAAGTTATTTTACACTGTAATATTTATACCCTACACCACAGGTGGTAAGGGTATATACTAGACTGGTCGCATCTTGTATGGGATTTTTTTTTTTTTTTTTAAATTTAAATGTTTGCGCTGCTTTAAATATGAGGTTTGGTGTAAGAAATCAAGTCCTAATTTTTCAGCTCAATCCGACTGTGCCTAGTCGTGCCAAGTGGGGCCCAAAGTTCCCCATATGATAAAAAAAAACATCTTTTCTATCAGATCTTTATAGTAATACTAGTTGAAAATCAATCTTCGGCAGAGAAAGTACTTCAAGTGTGCCAAATTTCAGCTTCCTATGTCATCAGATGGCTTCAGAAAGTTGCGGAAAGAATAGGACATACATGCAAACATCCTGACATACTAAGAAATTATATATTGTATAGATAGATTAAAGTATTTGCTGTTTAATATTTTAGTATGATACGAACGAAAGATTTTTAACTAATTTTAACTAATTCGGGGTCGCTGAATCCAGTGGTGCTAGCCGTTTTTTTTAGGTTAGCTTTAGTTTTCGAGATATACCGTTATTTCGAAAATTAAGGATGTTGCACAACATATGTTCGCGCAACTCAAAAACGCTTTAGCTTATTGAAAAACTAAAAAAACCCGAAATTCGGCAATTAAATTTACTTTAAGGAAGTTACAACTTTTTTCTTTATATTGGCTTTGGTTTTCGAGATATACCGTTATTTCGAAAATTAGGGAGGTTGCACAACATATATTCGCGTAACTCAAAAACGCTTTAGTTTATTGAAAAACAAAAAAAAACCGAAATTCCAAAATAAAATTTACTTTAAGAAAGCTAAAACGATTTTCATATATGCGCAGTCGTTTTTTTATTAAAATTTCGGAATTTTTGTTTTTAAAATTTCTTTATATGTATCTGGGGAACAAAAGCCAATGTAGTTACACGCATCTTGGTTATCAATAGACAATATTCGACATAATGTGGGCGGTAGTGGAGATGTGGGTGTGGCACAAAATAGATTTATTTATATCCAAAGAACGGTAAGAGAAAAATATTTTAAATTTGTAACACAAAGCTAGGTAACCAATACACAACCTCTATAATATGGGCGAGGTTGGAGAAGTAGGCAAAGCACCTTTATTAACCTTACCTAACCTTACATCTGGAGAACGGAAAAATCATAAGTTTCCAAATCAAGTACAAGCATCTTGGCTATCTATACACAACGTCCGATCAAATTTGGGCGGTATTGAGAAGTGGGCATGGCACAAAACTTTCTGTTCTTGCCGCACCATGGTAAATGGTTAAAATATTCGGCACAGCCTTACTCTTACTTGTTTTTTTTATAGGTACATTTGTTTAATTGTTGATTTTGCAAATATAAAACATGATTTATTTTTTATAAATTTCTGTGAATGACATTCTTTAATTAAACAATAGTTTGTTAAAAGCTTTTTTTACTATTGCTTTTATTTCAATAAAGTTTTATATGAAAAATTGTGTCAAGTGTGTATATACTAAAAAATTATTAGCGTTTTGTTATAGCTACAATTTAAAAAAAAGAACGAACCAGGTAATTCTAATTGAAATTATTGAGATTTTTAGTTTACAAATAGCATAAAAGCTTTCATTAAAACTGAAGTTTAATGTAGCATTAATTGAAGTATTACACTTGCAAACATTTTAATTTGTATATACATTTTTTTCTCTTGCTGACCATAACCTTTTAATTGTATGCAAAAAAAGATTACCCCTTGTTTTTCCTTACAAACAATATACTTAAATAAAAGTGTCTTAACTTTGTTACTTTGCCATAAACGGCACGTGTAAGGCATAACGTTTATTAAATTATGTACGAAGAAAGTCATGTCGGTGGCTTTTTATGGAAATGGTTGCAAAAGCAAAAATAATAAAAATCTCTTTAATTCCAAAAAGCCTTAATAGAACAACAAAAAATCAATTTAATTTGTATAATCGTATTTTTTTAAGCTCGCATGTTTCGTTTTCCTTAAAGTATGACAACTAATTAAAAAGAATTGCATTATACGAAGTTGGGTTAAACATTTTTAAAAAAAAAATTTTTTCAATTAAAAAACTCAGATTTGTTGTAGATATCGCTAAACTGTTGTAGAACATTAATTAAAAGAATATTACTAGATTTAAGTTTAAAAAGCTTCCTTATTGGATCCAGAATATGTTATAAAGTTAAATTGTTAAATGCTTAACTTCTGAAATTGCTTAAAATGCGTTATTTTCCTATCGATTAAAAACTTTATCAAAACTTTTAAATCTTTTGAATATTTCTAACTTTGTTTTCTATGATATCCGTTTTAAAGTATATTAATTCCAGAATGTTTTGACAATCTTTTAAAATATGTTTTGGCGTTGGTTTCGCTTTTTTTAATCTTAAGCCCTAAAGCTTTGTCACCTAAACTAATACTATAACATTTTTACCGAGACCAGTTTAAACAGTTTTGACAAAGCTCTAGTAGATCATTTAATCTATTTGGTTTCCTGGACTTCGGCACGCTAGATTTTTTTATATTATCACCACAATAGTTAATGGGCTATTATGCGTTTGTGCTAATTTTTGCGACACAATAGTAGATAGGGTACACAATAGTAGATAGGGTATGTATATATTGGTCCTAAGTATGTCGATCGACTCAAAATCATTTTTTAAGTTGACTTAACGTTGTCCGTCTGGCTAGCTGTTCATGTAGACCTTGTGCGCACAGTACAGGTGGCAATTTTGGGGACAATTTGATAAAATTTGGAACATTGGTTGTAATTCTAACTTTTAAAAATGGTGAGAATCGATCCATTATTTCACATAGCCAACATACAAGCATCTTTCCGGATTAGAGACTTAGACTAAAATTAATGATAGTAAGGGACCTATCATTAATTTTGCACCCCCTTCCTTAAATATCTTAAAGGCAAACAAATCTCATGTAGATGAACATATCAAAATAATATTTGGCACAAAGAAGTTGTACATGAATGTTAACGTCATAATAGAAATTTGTTCTAGAAGAGTACATAATTGGACATGGGTGCAAAATATTTTATTATTGCTTAAAATTCTGGTTAACAGATGAATTTTCTGTTGCTTTAATTTCGCCATCTACATTTTATTTTCACTCTGCTTTCTATTTCAAAGTTTGATTCCAAAGTTATGCTAAAATTAAGAAAAAATTAATTATATTAATTTGTGCTGATACATAGAGATCTGGACGCATCGTTTAGTCAACCAATCGAATCAGAAACACTTTTTAAAGTGATATTTTCGTGTCTGTCCGTCCATCTGGCTGGTTGTCTGTTCATGTTAACCTTGTGCGGAAAATAAAAGTAGCAGTTTTTTTAGAAAATTTCGTAAATACGTTTTAATTTTCATAAGAACGAAACCTATGAAAATTTTGAGAATCGGTCTATAATATCACATAGTCCCTATGCAAACTTCTTTCTTTTTTTTGTCCATAAACCATTCAATCATGTTCGTATTAAGATTAAATTTGGCCCAAAATATCAAAATGCAAATTGAATATGATTGAATCGGTTCAAATTTTGAACATATAGCTTCCATTTAAAAAGCAATCCCTTAAATATGCAAGCTATTTTATTCTTTTAAATCCAAAATTTGTCATATATTTAGTTTATCAAGATGATATTCAGCACAAATAAATCTTATATGAATCCTAACCTCATAACATAACTTTATTCTATTGAGCCTAGAATAAAGTTTATTTTAATGCAAATATTTAGTTGTGAAATATTTTGCTTTCAAATAAGCCAAATTTTGTTTTTGGGCATATTTTTTTTATAAATTTTTAGTGCATATTTCCAAATTATTTACATGTAAACTTGGTTGCATTACTTGCTGTGTTGTTGTCAAATAGTACTGAGGCAATTAAACGAATGAAATTTTGGTGTAATTTTGCTTTGGGAGTATAATTTTAAGGCAATTATCAGAATTGGGTAATTAAGCGTATGGCAATTAAACATGGGTTTTTTTTTTGAAAATGGAAGAAAAAAAAACGGGGACTTAAAACTCAAGGTAAATAACCGTGAAAGGCATTTAAGCGTGGGGTAATTAACCGGGTAATACGTTGTTGTATTTCGTTAACGTTTTCTGTCTTAAAGGTACTTAAAATTTCCCTCGTAAGATTTTTTTTTTATACCAAAAAGTTATTAGAACTTTAAGCAAGCAAATCAAATTTATTAAAAAACAAATCTTTTGCTCAAAAAAAAATAATTCCATTTTAAAGTTTTAAAGCACAACTTTACAAAAGTTAAAATAAAAAAAAAATTCAATATAAATTCAAACGAAAACTACTCCTACATAAACATGTTTTCCTACAGAACAACTAAAAAGTTTTTTTATAAATAAAAAAAAAGATTTTTAACCAAATTATAGACTTTCCTGAACAAAAGTTCTTAGCAGTACAACTAAATTGAAGTTAATAATTTATTTAAAGTGTTCAAATGTATGCAAAGGGGTCAACTGTAAAACAATTGTAGAGCGAAGAAAAAACTAATTTTACTTTTTTCTACGTGTTCCAAAGATAGCAAATATATAGGGCAGTCAGTCGATTTTTACCACATCCAGCAAATGAACTCATTTAATCGAATAGTACCAGCAACATCTACAACAAAAACAACAACTTGCTTAGATAAAAAAAATGTGGTTGTGTAAAAAATTTATAATAGATTCTTTGTATTACTTTGATTTAGATTCTCGGCAAACTGACAAGTTCAGTCGAAGTAGTGGTGATGAACATCATCATCATGATAAAAAAGATGATAATGTTTAAGGTGTTTAGTTGTTTGCATGCCTGTTTGCGGTTAGAAAGAAAATTAAAAGAATACAACAATATACACAAAAGCCTTAACTAAATCATTCATATATTTAGAAAATGCTAGAACTTTAACAAAAAGCGATAGACTTATATACTCGAATAGTTTTAATAATAATCAACATTGCATGCATTTTTTATAAATATATGAGTACTAAAACGTTATGCAGAAAACGTCGCTGTTTTGTTAACCCCATTTCCTTGTTTATTAAAAAATTAAATTTAAAGTGCAAAATATCAAGATTTTAACTTTCATAAAATGGAAATTATTGCAATATAGAATATTTAAACAAGCTTCTTAATACTAAATTCGGGGCCGTAATACCACAATATTATTTTCAACTCGTCTAAATTATTTTCAACTCGTTTAAACATGCTAGTTTTTTTAACAACCAATCAGCTACTGGTGAATACAACAACAATTATTTAATCAAGTTTCCGCTAACAAATTGAGTTTGTTCCCTAGCATTTTAAATTTCTTGATTAAACAACATCAGTTTGTAGAACTTCATTATTTGATTCAGGAAAGTAGAGCAAATTCTCAATAAACAATTAAATGGGTTTCGTTTAATGACGTCAGATATCCTCAGAAACATTAAAATCCAAAGGCAATCAATCGAGAGTACTTAATGGCCTACTGAATAAAAGTATTTTGTTTGAGTTGACGAAGTATTTTTGGAAACAAAATTCTATTTGTATGTTCATAAGGTTTTAGAAAATGGAAATGAGTATGTCTAACAACTTAAATGTGGATGTAGTACCACGAAATCGAAAATTTTAGAATTCTTAACGAGTTATCCATTATTTCATTATAAGCATGTACCTTGCCATTACGTACGAAATACAATGACCGCCTCTAAATTGGTTGCAATAATTGATCTCTTAAGGTAGTTTTCGTCCAATTTTTCGAACATTTCGGGTGGAATCTTGGCGATAACTTAACTAATGTTGGTTTTCTGCGATGCTGCAACGATAGGGGATTATCCGCATAGCCAAATCGCATGATCTTGTGGCTAATTGATTTCGCAAAACGTGAAATTACGCGTTCTAGAAACTTTCCATGCAATAAAGACAAAATTGTTCGTGTAATGTGACTCGTAGCATTGTCTTGTTGAAACCGCATTTTGTCCTGTTCATAATCTTCAAATGCAGTTAAAAGGAGAAGTCTTAAGATAGGTCTAATTTCTAAGAACGCCTTGGAATTGACAAATTCAAATTATCGCCTACATTTGTAGCGCCTCTACTCTCTTTAAATTTCTTTAAAATCTTACCAATTCCTTGCACAGCAGGTCGATTATGACGGCCATAATCACCACGTTATGTTCGAAAGGTGGCCACGTTTACCACCACTTTTTAGTTAGTTTTAACTATTTTTACACTTTTTTCGGTTGTTAAACGATCCATATTTGTAAATGGCAAACCTCTGACTAAGAAAGGACACTTCAGATGACAGCCTTGCCAGACTAGCATTTTGAAACTACCTAATGGATAACTCTATGTGCAAACGGGCAAAAATATGTTTCTAAATATAAATAAATTATTTAAAAATCAATTGAGAAAGTAAAGATCCGGTCGCGAATAGCGCGATACCAACGCTATTATTGAAAAGCGGCTATCAACATTGAACTCAGCGTACTAGAATTAGCTTTATCGGTGGGTACCAGCTTGTTAAAAAAAAGTGTCAAATTTTTAGATATCTTCAATTATATAAGATTTGGCCCTATTTCGGAAAAAAATTTATATGTAAAAGCTTTCTCTTTAAGGCAATTGAAACGTTACTAAATTTCATCAAACCTTCTTGACGGACAGACAACCAGCCAGCCAGTCGGGCTGACGAACATCGACTTCTGAGTCTATCGGTATATTAAATGGTGATTGTAGGACCAATATTTTTTAGAATTGTACACATCAGCACAAACGCAAAATACACTTTACACTATTGTGGTATGGATATAAAAACTTTTGTCTTATACATGATTTAATATATTTTTTTTTTTTCTTAGAAAAATTGCCCTTTTTGAGTGGGTTCAATGTTAAAACACAAAGTCCACAACGATATTGTATCAGCATAATAAAGATAAAAATTTTATAGATAAAAATTAATCAATTGAGAAAATGTTTTCCTAAAATAGAATTTTTTGCTCAGCTGTAATTAAGCTTACCAATACACAGATATATTCATAAACATATACATAAATATTAGGTGCCTCATAAAGGATATAAGCATTTATGAGTGAACCACCCATTTATCGCCATGCTAATGAATTAATATATGTTGTATGTATTTTTAACTGAAGCAAAATTATTTATTCATTGATTAAAAATCGATAAGTAGAAAAAATCTGTGGAAAACTTTGTTAATGTATTCTAAGGTATCACTTTTTTCTGTTAAAAACAACTCATGTAAAGGAAGCAAAAAATAAGCATTTTTCTGGTTTTATAAACATATTTACCTTTTTAAAGCTTATGGAAATCTTTTACATCTTATATCATTCTAAATATTTTTTTTTTTTTTTTTTCATTTCTATAAATGTTTTTTAGGTATTTGCCTACGTAAAACAAACCAAATCCTTATACATGTGTTGACAGCGAAATAACAAATCATTCCCTTGAATGAATTTAACGCAAAATAAAGGAAATTCAATTCCAATAATTTATTTTACTCACTGAATTTGTCACTAGGTAAAAAACAAAAATTGTATTTATTAAATTGCAAGAAAGAAAAAACACACTTAGATAAATATGAATAAAAATTTTATTCATGCCACAAGTTAATTGTTTCTTAAGGGACACATGTATTTAAAAAGAATATTAAATTTTCTGTAAATTATTTTAAATCTTAGTTTTCTAAGTTTGTAAATAGCTTGATCGTCAATTGGTGGTCTATGGGAGAACAAAGAAACCCACAAGTATGATGTTTTGTTGCTTTCCATTACGCACTCAAATATTTTTATACACAATTAAATATAGAACCAACTTAAAGTGCTGTATTCGGCTATGCCGAATCTTCCATAACCTTCACCATGGTTGGAAAATAATAAAATGTTATATTTGAGCCCAATTTTATACAACTAGCTTGCTCTGTACGGATCCTATCGTACCTAAACCCAAAACTTAGAGGAAACTTGTGTGTGGGTCAGGCGAAGAAATAAATCGTTTTTGCTGATTTTAAATATTAAATACTCCATATAATTAAGAAATATATGAGCCCAATTTCATCAATTTAGCTCATACGGTATGAGCGCTATCGTGCCAAAATCCTTTTTTGGGAGCATATTTATATGGGCGCTAAATTATAGAATTATATGAATATTTTAGCTTAATTTTATCATTCTAGCAAAATTTGTTCCTTTTAGCACATATGGCAAAAGAGGTAGTTTTTATAGTTGAATATATCTAGCTGATTTATGGACGGATTTTGTTAATTTTCATTGCCAGTATTCTACTAAGTTTGTTTAAGATAAAGGGTGGTCGAAACAAAACGCACGATGTTTATTTTAAATAAAACAAACAGAGAATTATCTTGAAATTTGTATAAGGATGGAAGGATCTATGACAATTGTGTGTAAAACAATATATCGGCCAAATACTCGACACAGCTTCGGTGGCATTCCTCTATGCGTATATATGGTATGGTATATATTTCAAATGCCTTTTATGAGCTTTCGAATTGTTCTTGGCTTATTGACGTATTTTTTTCTTTTAAATATCTCCAAAGAAAGAATGCCAACGGTGTTAAGTCACATGATCGTAGCGACCAATTAACATCACCACGACGTAGGATAACACGGCCATTGAATTTCTCGCTCAAAAGAGCCATTGTTTCGTTGGCTGTGTGGCAAGTGGAACCATCCTGTTGGAACCACATATCGTTCAGGTCCATATCTTCGATTTCTAGCTAACAGCATTTACGGTAACTGCTTGGCCAACCTCATTTTCAAGAAAGTATAGTTTCTCATTTCTGCTTGTAAACGAATCCCCTGAGGTAAAAGTGTGCCTCAAGAAGTTCACGAAATGAATTTTGATTTGAACGCCAATTTTCGTAAAAACCTTCAACAATATTAAATTGTGTACCTCTCAATGATCGAATACGTCAAACACTGAAACAAAGAAATGTCAAGTGAAGTTGGACATTTTGTGCATTATGGTTAGACCACCATTTTAAAGTGAACAAATTAAGTTCATTTGCTATAAGAGCACTACGAAAAGTTAAGGTTTATTGGAAAAAATTTTTGATTTAAGTTACTTTGCTCATATGTTACCCATTTATACACCGATATAGCACAATCCTTATTTCAAACTTTAACGGAGCATGTGTGACGTAAATTTAAGCAACCTAATCCCACCCATATCTGGGGTCTTCAAAAAACCCTCTTCGCTACTCAGAAGGACCTATAATCATATATATCATATATATTATTTCTAAAGCACTTTTTTGTCGAATGCAAATATCTCCCATACCACCGCATCAAATTTAATGAATGATATCTCATGTTAAAGCTTATTTCTAGCACTAATGACGAAAAAGTAATTAGAAATATATGTATTTCTGTTTGTATTAAGGATTCGTACAGGCAAAAAGTTAACGATGATCATGTCATTACCTCTAACATTGTATTTAAAGAAGTATTATAAAAGCATTTAAACATATGTATGTATGTAAATATGTATGATATATATTATGATTTCTAATATTTTTATACTTTTAATAAAATGTATTGAAGTTACTAAAATTTCTATTAATTATTTTAATTTTATGTTACTAAAATGGCAACTAACGGTGCGAAATATTCGCACGGGTCATCTAGTATACTATATACTCTATAGGGTCTAAGAAAATTATTGTGGAATTTTTAAATAATAATATTGTAAAAATTCTAAACGGAACAACAAACTTTAATCACTAAGTTAAAATTAATTAAAAATTAAACTTAAATTAAGAGTTCTATAAGTATTTTTGGAAAATAAAGGACAAATTACTTTTTTCTTTGAAAATAATGATATATTTAGTATTTCCGTGGAGGGACCTTGGCTTTGTTACTTACTCTTTCATTTTTTTCAAATTAATTTTCAAATATTTAATCATTTAAATTATATTTTGTGAAATTACGTAATCTTCATTAATTTGACAAAATTATTTTAAATGAAAAATTTTTAAACATACTAGGGTCATCTTAATCTTGCTACCAGCAACAATATTATGGCTAAATTAGTCCTCTATAAAGAAGCCACAACCATAGTGCCTCCGTATGGTTTATCATTACAATAATTTGTTTTCTTTACGTGTGCAAACCAGCCTCATTTTCAAAGTAACAAAGAACAAACATTAATTGATTCTAAGCAAGCGCAGTTAAATTTGTTTTCACTCCAAATGTGTGCTCTGAAAATTCGATTCATATTTATAAAAAAAAACTAGCTTAACCCGGTGCGCTTCGCTACACTGCTTTAACCACGTTTGAAGACTCTCGCTTTAATAGTTCTTCAGTTGAGAGATATTTAATATATGGGAGGTATTTCCCCCCTGCGCCTATACGCTTTATTTTTATTTTCAAAAGTGCAGTATACCATAAGAGTGACTTCTACAAAATTTGAACATTCTTACTATAACAGTTCTTAAGATATGCGATATTAAACATTGGCGTCCTATGGGGGATACCACTTCCCCCGCTGCTATTTTATTTCAATTTTGGCGCTCAGTAGATCCTACCTAGCCTACATTGTTAATAACACTACGTAATTTTGGTTAGATAATTTTCTATTAAACTAACGAATTATTTTAATTCGTATGTAAAATTTAATATTTAATGAGTTTTTTTTTTTGCCTCGTAAAATATCAAAAGTTTTTTAAATTTATTATGTTTTTTAAATTATTTCCACATTTGTTATTTAATTTCACTTTTGTTGTCATATGAATGTGCCACATCGAAATAGAAACGAAACACGGTTAAAGGTGTGGTGGCAATGCTTAAAATCTTATTTACAAATAGTGTCGTTAATCAGGAATTGTTTTCATGAGTTAGCTTTTCGCAAATAAAAATTTTAATCACTGTTTATGCGGAAATATTCTCTACTTGCAATATATTTATTTGCGAATAAGTGGTGCGTATGAACGTAGTATATATGTAATAAGGGGTAACCCCTTGTATAATCTGAAGAAATGTTAAAACAATTTTGGAGACTGTGCAAGTGTGAAGGGCCAACTATAAAATTCTTAAGTTGGCTTAAGGCACTGTATAATAAACATGTAAATCATATGTAACTTTCTGTGCGGAATCAAATGTTTTTTTATTATGTTTTTAAAAATATTTGACAGGTTTTTTGTTAATTTTTAATAGAAGCTTAAGCAAGCTTATGCATATTATATTTGGGCCTTAAAATTTTCAGTAGCAAAGAAGAATTTGAGCAGTCCGTAAGTATAACTGCAAAGAAGTTTATAATATCGATGTTGAAACATCGATGCATCGTGTTTCTTACCGATGTTTTTTAGTATCGATGCTTATTGTGGAAACATTGATATCTTGAAATATCGATGTTTTTTAGCACGATGTTGCATCCCTAG
This sequence comes from Pollenia angustigena, assembly GCA_930367215.1. Lineage (NCBI taxonomy): Eukaryota > Metazoa > Arthropoda > Insecta > Diptera > Polleniidae > Pollenia > Pollenia angustigena. The sequence continues at coordinate 199,047,575 of OV884056.1, forward strand.
TTAGAAATAGAATCTCTGTTGAGCTTTTTAATGCTTTAATAATAAAGGGTGGTTAAATTGTAAGGGCCGATTTTGAATGTGAACCACACCTAAACGCCAAGTTTTTTTCCGAATTTTATTTGACATTTCTCTATTTCAGACTTACTCAATTTGAACCATGGAGAGATACACAATCCAACAACGTGTTAAAGTTATCCAGACTTATTATGAAAATGGGCGTTCAAATCAAAATGCATATCGTGCACTTCATCTTCAGTGATGAGGCACATTTTCACCTCAGTGGATTCGTCAATAAACAGAATTGCCGCATTTGGGCTAATGAGAATTCAATAGTGATTGTCGAAAAACCAATGCACCCACAAAGAGTGACTGTTTGGTGCGGTTTATGGGCTGGCGGCATCATCGGGCCGTATTTTTTCCAAAATGAGGCCGGTCAGGCAGTTACTGTGAATGGTGTTCGCTATCGTGAGATGATAACGAACTTTTTATGGCCCGAATTGGAAGATATGGATGTGGACGATATGTGGTTTCAGCAGGACGGTGCCACTTGCCACACAGCTAACGAAACAATGGCTCTTTTGCGCAACAAATTCAATGGCCGTGTTATCTTACGTAATGGCGATGTCAATTGGCCGCCAAGATCATGTGATTTGACACCGTTGGACTTTTTTCTTTGGGGTAATTTGAAAGAAAAGGTGTACGTCGATAAGCCGGCAACAATTCAAGAGCTAAAGGATGAGATAATTCGGCACATTAACGGCATAGAACCTCCATTATGCCTCAGGGTCATCGAAAATTTGGACCATCGGATGGAGGTGTGCCGCCGTGGTCGCGGCGCCCATTTGGCCGATATTTTGTTCCATACATAATTGAGTAATACCAATATATCATAATAAAATAAAATTACAATAATTTCCTAAATAGTTTGTGTTTTATTCAAAATCAACATCGGCCCTTGAAATTTAACCACCCTTTACTAAAAATTGCTTAAAAGAAAATATTAACAATAACTACTACATATTAATTAGTTTTATTAATTCGTGATCTCCCAAAAAAAAAAATATATATATATACATATGGGCAGTTCCAGCGAAAAGTCTACTTTTTGTAACGTAACGCCAGAATTTATTTTAATTTTTTCTCGAAAAATTTTATATTTATAGCTTACTTTTTATATTTTAGTATAAAGCGCAACTAGCTCTACATTAAGTAACAAAAGGGATAACGGTTGAATAAAATGGTCCTAAAATACAACCTTATTTGCATTCTGGCGTTACATTAAAAATAAGAAGACTCTTCGCTGAAAATGCCCATACGTACCTTTAAACGAGCAAAGGTTTTTTAATTTGATAGCATGAAAAATAAATCTATATAAGTCCAAAGCTTACTAAAAAGGTTTTATACAAAACGTCTTGCTCAATTCGCAGTCTTATTTTTTTAACGTCACGCCAGCGCATATTTTTGCTTTAATCTGTAAATCCTTAGCGTCGATTGTTGTAATTTTTTTTCTGAAGATACTGCAACTTCATAACTTTGCATATATAAAAACCCTTTTTACAAATTTGACTTCTTCATTTAAATTTTTTACATTCTGTGGTACAAATATCACGACACGTCAAAATGGAAATACCCATATACATATATAATATGCATGTACATTAGGTTTATAACTTTTTGCAATTTTAAAGTTATCAAATTCTTTATCGCATAGCCGTATAGACCATGAAAAAATATTAGAAATGATGTATTACTTTTTCGCGCAAAAAAATCGCGATATTATGACTCCATTTCGGTTGTTTTTAATAAACTACATTTTAATGTCAAATGATAGATGTTGTAATATTACATGAAACAATGAAAGTTTTATTTAATTTTATTTTCGACTTTTCGGACTAATTTTATTTTTAACTTATGGTACGCACCAATGTACTAAAAAATGTACTTAATTTTTATTAAATATGAGTTGTTTTAATTATTGTTGCTTGTATTATATCGGGATTTTTTTCTTTTATTCTTCGCGCTATTTAAAATGGAATTGAAAATATATAGCATATAATAATATTGATTTTTGAGGAGCTTTAGAAATTGCATTTGGTCAAAATGGCCTAAAAAAATTCATTTAATTATCAATACTATATTGTCCATCGCTTGGTGGGATGAAGAAATTTTGTCCAAAAAAGTTAAAACCCTAATGTACATATGAATGTAGCAATTATTTTGATTTTGTTTTGGTTTTCTGTGGAATTAATAAGGCAAATTTTTTTGGGACTGTTGTATATGTGTATATTCTTTTAAAAAAGTAAAAACTTTTGTCTTGAACTCATTTGATGAAATCATTGTTTTATTCAAAGAATCCCGGGATTCCCGAGAATAAGAGTTTTTTTGTTTCGGTTCCCGGGAATAGCAAAAGTCTGGGAAATTAGAAACCCTAATTTTATTGTTAATATTAGTAAATGTATCGCTCGAAAAGACGGAATATAATATTTATAAAAAAGTAGAGCTCAAACTAATTCGTTAGTTTCGTAAAAGGTTAAATTTCGTAAAAGCGTTAATGTATGTTCACCATTGATGAAAAAATTCGAAAACTTGACCTCTGATTTGTTATACTCTTCAGTTTCCTTTTTAAGAATTTTGCAGATTTACTAACTTTATTTCTGAACAAAATCGAAGTAGAATGTTCGGTCTAGAAAATGTGATGCAAAATCTAACAAATCTTCAATAAAATATTGTTAACGCGTGGAGCGTAAATATTATGAAATTCACTCCGAGTTTAAAAAAACACATTGTAAGTATTTTTCATGTTTACACTGAGTGTATAAGTAAAATCAAAGAAAATATATTAAACAGCTGAGTTAATAACAAATAAAGCTGATGGTTACAGTTATAAAATACTAGCTGACCCGACAGACGTTGTCGAACCGTTTTCTGATTTTAGGTAAATCAAAAAAAGTGGGCGTTAAAGTGGGCGGGCAAAATTTTCTTTCCGTAAAAACCTAAGTTGGACCATGGCGATGATTTTATAAAAAAATCGTCCAAATCGGTCAAGCCATTCCCAAGTTATGCGCTTAATAGAAAAAGTGGGCGTAAAAGTAGGCGTGGTAAATTTGTCTTTCGATGAAAACTTAAAATGGATTAATACGAACATTTGAAAGAAAATTTTGTCAAATCGATGGAGTCGTTTTCTAATTTTAGGTAATTCGAAAAAAGTGGGCGTAAAAGTGGGCGGGGCAAAATTTTCTTTTTGTATAAATCTAAGTTGGCCCATGGCGATCATTTTAAGAAAAAATCGTCCAAATTATATAGATGTCATTGGTGGTGCAATATGAAAATTGGATTTTGCCACGCCCCTCCGCCCGCAGACCGAAAATCAAAAATAAGCCTTCACAGTGTCACCCGCCTGAATATTCTGAAGATTCCCTGAAAATTTCATCAGAATCGGCTCAGCCGTTTTGGAGTCCATACGTTACATACATATATACATACACACATCCTATTTTATATATATAACTAGATTTACAAAAACAACATTAAAATTTCATGAGCGGTTTTTGAAATTGTATACAAATTTAGCACCTTCAATATATTCTGTGAGTGCTGCCAATGTTTACTGTTAAAATACACCTCTGGTGTGATGAGAATACATTAGTTTCCAAAATGGTTTAGAAAACAAACATTTACCGACCGCTTGTCAAATTTTGTATCCTACTCAATACATTTTGGATTTTAGTATGTATGAACTTAAAGAAAACGACTTGAGTGTTTAATTACACAATGAGGGTTTTCTTTTAAAAAAAAGCAATACTCTCGTTTTGTTTGAATCCTTAAAAAATACTGGTTGCGAATTTTAAAAAAACCGGTCAACTTCGTAACCTGAGCAATAAAAATGTGGGAGCCGTCTTAGTATATTTATGTTAAATAGCGAACTAAACTAGACATAAATAGCGAATATTCTTTATAATTATAATTGATTGTTTTCTACAGTATTGAAGTTTCTACAGTAAATTTTATTTAATAAACACTTTATTTATTAAGTTTTCTTTTGGTTTTATTTTACAATAAAACTTCCAAATACACTTCTTTCTTATAAACAATGTTAATGAACTTGTGTCCAACTTATAAGGATGACGCTTCATATAATTTCACTAAGTATGTATAAGTATGACTCTACTATATGTTCATAAAGTTAACTCTCGATAATTTGAAACTAAAGGGGACCAGAGAAAAAATTTAAGTATTCGAGAATGTATATTAACTTAATTTAAAATTTTCAGGAGGGAAAATTAGCTTAGACAATTATGCTTAATGTAACTGGCGAAGTTCACATTGCCAGCTGAAATTATAGAGTGTGGAAAAGCCAAACTTCTTATTATATAACGTTATCGAGCAGGATTATATTTTTTTGTAATGTTTATTAACTAAAACAAATAGTTACTTAGTATTAACTTAATTATTTTTCCTAAAATACAGCACATTAAAATAATTTAAATTAGAGTTAAAAAAGACTGTTAATCGATTATCTCAGAATTTTGTTTTGTTAGCATAACGGACTTTGCAAGTGGAATATTCAATTTCATTTGAACACTCATTAAAATCTTTGAAAAATTTGCAAACTCTATACTGAAGTGTAGCTGTTTCAAACAAATACCGCAGAGAAGTGTAGATGACCAACATATTTACGTAAGTGTATGAATGTGTAGAAGCAGAAACAAATAGGTACTTAACTATAGTGAAAGTGAGGGTATAAAAAATTAGGCTGGGAACCAAAAATACACACATTTTTTTATTTTTTTTAATGTCATTTTGGGACTTGTATGTAAGTACGAAAGATTTTGTATGTTTTTCTTTGATAATATTGCAACAACAAGTTTTTGATAAAAATATTCTTTGAGTGCGTACGTCTTTACGTCATACAAGTAAACAAAACAAATTCATTGTACGCGACCGCTACATACGACAGACAAATATATATCACAAAATCTCGCAGACTGCACCAGATAATTTTTAAATACTAGGAGTAAAGGCAAAAATTGTTTAGCGTATTAAAAGGTTTTATAAGAAACAAGTACTGTCTGGAGTCGGGTTTTTGAATTCTTGTTTCCGCACAAAACTTTTGTGTGTATTTTGTACACACATCTGATATTTGTGGTGTGTTTGATCTTCAAATACATATATCTAGGTCTTTAATTTGAACTTATGAGTGTAGAGCCATAAAATTTAAATTTAAGCATATGAGCCAGCATTGAAATAATTTCAAATTATTGATTAGAATAAATTACATGTATATGTTTTTCAGTAAATTGAATGTTTTTTAAAGGGCCTGGGAAACTGTTCAAATAATCTAGATATTTTTATTATCAAGTTCTTAATTATCAAGAGTCTCCTGTATACGAAACAAAAATTTTACATACACTTATGTACCAGCAAAAAAAAAAAATTGGCCTTTGTCCATAACAATAAAATTAAATTCGTATGTGACTTAATAAAAAAGGGAAACGTTTACAAAAGTTATATTTTTATTAATAAATTTTATTATTGAACACCAGAGCAACACAAATAAAACTTTTTTATATGTATGTAGATGAGATTGACTGTATTTTAAATACAATATTTTCTTATTTATTTTTGTTTTTTTTTTGTTTCCTTCTCTTTACAGAAATTGAAGCCGTTGAAGCGTGTAAGTGGCTAAGAGCTGCAGGCTTTCCACAATATGCACAAATGTATGAAGGTAAGTTCAAATAAATCATTACTTAAAAAAAATATATCTTAAGAAATAATGGGGAAAACAAGTAGCCAAACAAAAGAGTGATAGGTGACCAAGAATATAATTTATGGGATAGTTAGTAATTTTGGACATTTTGTGACAAAAATATTGTATAAAAGTTAAAAAATTTTTTAAACTACCATAAATATGTTTTTTCTTGTTCATAAAAAAAAAATTATATTCTTAAATAAAAACATTTATCTTAAGAACAGGTTGGTGCAGAATGAGCAAAATAGTTTAAGTTGCTTATTACTTTTTGTACCCTCCACCACAATTAGTTGTGAAGAGGGTATATTAAGTTTGTCATTCCGTGTGAAACTTTTTTATTATTCATCTCAGACCCCATAAAGTATATATATTCTGGGTCCTTGAGTAATTCTAAGTCGATTTAGCCATGTCCGTCTGTTTGTCCGTCTGTCCGTCTGTTGAAAACACGCTCACTTTCGAAAAACTCAAAAGAAATCAACAAACTTGGTGTCAAATTGCTTGTAGTTATCCTAAGCAGTTTGGGATTGAAATTCAGCAAAATCGGTTCAATAGGATCTGAGCTATGAATCAAAATGTGGAACAACCACCTAAAAAAAATTGATAATTTTGTTACAAAAACTAACATAAATGGTGGAAAAATGCACAGAATGATATAAGATTTCGCAACAATTCGTTTTATTCAACTGGAAATCACGCTGTGAAATTTCGTGAAGATCCGTCAATAATTTACCCTAGGCCCCATATAAGCCCTACTCCCGGGAAACAGTATATTAAGCCTAAAACCCTAACTAACAATGCTATCATTACAAATTTTGGCAGGTCATAGTTGCATAGGACTAGAAATTAAACTGGTAAGTTTCGTGAAGATCGGTCCATAATTTACCATAGGCCCCATATAAAACCTACTTCCAGAAAACAGTTTAGTACGCCTAAATCCGTAAAAAATAATGCTATCATAACAAAATTTGGTACATCAAAATTTTTTAGAACTAAAAATAAGACTGTGAAATTTCGTGAAGATCGGTCCATAATTTACCATAGGCCCCATATAAAACCTACTTCCGGAAAACAACTTAGTACGCCTAAAAACGTAAAAAATAATGCTATCATAACAAAATTTGGTACATCAAAGTTTTATAGAATTAAAAATAAATATTTGAAATTTCGTGAAGATCGGTTCATAATTTACCATAGGCCCCATATAAACTTTACTCCCGGAAAACAACTTAGTACGCCTAAAAACGTAAAAAATAGTGCTATCATAACAAAATTTGGTACATCAAAGTTTTATTGGACAAGAAATAAAATTGTGTTATTTCGTGAAGATCGGTCCATAACTTACCCTGGGCCCCATATAAACCTTACTCCCGGAAAACAGTTTAGTACGCCTAAATCCGTAAAAAATAATGCTATCATAACAAAATTTGGTACATCAAAGTTTTATAGAACTGGGAAAAAGACTGTGAAATTTCGTGAAGATCGGTCCATAATTTACCCTAGGCCCCATATAAACCCTACTACCGGAAAACAGTTTAGTCGCCTAAATCCATAATTAATAACAAATCGTCACAGTTTAAGATAATAATAACATCATACAGATATTACTCCTTAAACATTCGAACTGTCGGTGGAGGGTATCAAAGATTCGGCACAGCCGAATATAGCACTCTAACTTGTTTATTTTTAAATTGGTGAATTTTTTTGATAATCTTTAAAAAAAAATGATATCCTGTAAGTGGTGAACAATTTTTGAAAATTTTTCATGCAAAAAACTTTTAGAGTTTCGCTTCCCTAAAATATGGCTTACATATAAGTTAACTCTCAAAGCTTGTCAGCAGACGACTTTACTTGCTTTGTATTCAGGATGCTATATATCTGAATATCCTATAAAAGTTTAAACATTTAAGATAAGTGAAGTGACTCGAATAAGACCGTTAATCATTCTCACATGAACTGAGAGATGTCAAACACCGATTTTACCCATCAGAAATGTCGATTTGGTGCTTAATGAAATGGTTGAAATTTGGATCCATATCTGAATCCCAAGCAGAACTGCTACTATGAGCTGCTTGCACGGGACAACTACTGTCAACCAAATAAACGAAAAATATTAAATGTGTAATACTCTAATTTTTGTTTAAATCGTCAAATCATCTGGCCATTTTTGGACCACAAAATTGTCATTGTCAAATCTGGCAGCCGTGTTTCTATCTAATGATTTTGTTTAGTAACCGAAAGATGGTGAAACAGAAAATCGTAGCCGTTGGTTAAAAATTGCTTGGTTTTTAAACGACAATTTGTTAGTTGTCTTGTTAAATAATTTTATTCGTATATTATTAGTTCTAAGATTATAAAGGGTACTAATAAAATGACCAATGACTATTTTACCAATATTTGCTAGTAAAAATAAAAAAAAGAGTCCGATATAACTGTTTGCCAGTTTTGTTAGATTTACTTGTCAGAAGAGGTAGGGAGTTTTAATTCCAACAAAAAAGTATTAAATAATAGGCTGCTCTTTTCACAATTGCATAGGAATGTGTATATGGCAATTCCATTCCAGATCTTACTAAATTATTAACTTGTCAAAAAAGTAAAGTTGTGGTCTACGTATTTCGAATAAAAACGAAGATTAAAAGTTCCGTCCTTCAGAAAACTTTACTTTCTTGTAAATCTGTATAATTTGGTTATTATGACACAACTAAAATGTTGCAAATCAGCAGTAAAAATTTAATAATTAGTGTCCAGTATACATTAACTGAAGCTGAATGACAGTCCAACTGTTAACTGTTGTTAAACATGTATTTATTTTCATTTATTTTTTAAATTTATTTCAGTTGTAGTATTTCTTTAGTTTATTGTTTTTCTTGTTAAACACATTCTCATAAAAGGAACTTTATGATTTGTTTTTGCAGTTCTTCTTTTTTCGGCTGTCATTTCAGTTGGACAGCCTGAACTGGACTTTCACTTTCATTCGTCAAAATCATTTGTCGCAATTCTTCAAGCAATAAAACAAAATAGCAATATTAAATACTTGTATCACCAAAAAAAAATGCATCTTAAAAAAAAGAAATTTAAGGCGGGCCTTTTTCCCATATTTTTTTTTTTTTTTTTTTTTTTTGTTTTTTGTAAATTTTATAACGATTCAACAGTTTGAAAGGAAGTTCATAAATTGAAAAATTGTAATTTGTGGTTAGTTCACAGTGGGTAAGAAGCGATTGGAATAGTTTTTATTAGGTCAACTACACCTTTTACAGTACTGTCTACAGCAAGTAAAAATACATATCGCTCCTTTTTTGCAACATAGTCATATCTCAAAAAACTATAATCCTAAAATTGTAGGGGAATGTAAGAAAAGATAAACTTACTGTTTATTGTTGGTGTTTTGTTTAAGCTTTGATATTGGTACAAGTAAGACTTATTCGCTTTTAAGGTTTTATTTGTATAATATTTTTGGCTTTTCTAAAATCTTTGGAAAATGTTTTCTGATGAGCTGGCCTAAGCAACCAGTGAAATGCGCATAGAAGCTAGCTTTCCCTCAACAATAAATCTCAGTGTATTTATCAAATATGAAAAAATGGGAACTTAGCACGTCTTGCGGAAATCTTATTAATAATAAATTTTGTATTCCCAAAAATAACTTTGATAAATACCTTAAGTTACTTAAGCAAAAGTGTTCCTTTATACCTTCTTTATATGTAAAACAAAAATCAGCATTATATCTCAAATTGTAAAATATATTTTATTAAATCTGTATATAAAGGTACCGTGGAAATTTGAATCGCATTTTGCCAAGTTTGATTTTTTTTTTATTGAGATATGACTATGTTGCAATAAAGGAGTGATATAGCTTTAACAAGGTATTTAATTTTGCTTGAATACTCTTTTAGATTTCCCAAAAATTGTATCTTTTATTTGATTTTATTTTTTCCAAATCTCATTTCTTAAGTCTATGGCTGCATGTGCACCCTCTTCTGTTTCCTTTTTCATTTTAAAATATGGAAAATGTAAACTTTTAGTTAACATTAACCTACTTTAAGATTTTCAATTTGCCAAAAAAAAAAAAAAAAAATAATTAAAACTACGTCAATTGCTTGTGTTCGTTTTCATTTTGACTATATTTTATGGTTATTATTTAAAATAAAATTTTAAAAAAGTCACGCTCTAGTTTACGTACTTTTGGGGATATATAATGCCCCCAATTATAATTGATGACGATTAAAATTATTAAGGATTTATAAAACACGCATATATTTATTAAACATTTTATTAAGACATTTATAAAAAAAAAAAATTATTTTGGTATGAAAAAACATGTCAATGTCCTAAATATTGTTTTATATTAGCACATTCTTTTTTCAATATGGCCACATCTAACAAAACTATTTCATGTTTAATTTTACCATATTATTGTCATGGTTAAATTAGACCTACATCAAGAGCTACAACCATATTATGGTTGCATCTTAAAATGTTATGGTTAAATAGGACAAACAAATTTTACGACTAATAGTTTTTTGATTTTAAATTAAATACAGTATTTTCCTCCTTTCCAAGAACAACATGCTACGGCTAAAAACAACCATGCTATAATAAGTGTCAAACATCCTTGTGTTATTACTAACCATAGCATATTTGCGAAGGACTTATTTGAATTGATATATTAACCAAAATATATTTAAACATTTTTCTTACTGAGCTACCTAAATAATAGCGGCAAGCGTCTGTTTTTTGTCAAAACGTTTTATTTTCACACAATTTATACGAAACAAACCTTAAGAATGCATATTTAACACCACCCGGCCGGAAAATCTTATTTGATAGATCGCTTAGTCGTTTTATTTTATTGAAAATGTATTGCCAATAGAATTTTCATGTTCGAAAAAACGCTTGCCGCTCTTGTTTAGTTAGCTCAGTTAAAAATAATTTTGTTGGAGGTTGCCATATAGAAAAATGTTTTTTCTCTGGACGTATGGACATAAAATATAACAACCAACTTAAAATCGAAATTTTCCACAGATAAAGACATCTTAAGAATATTCGGCACAAGAAACTTTTACATGAATCTTAACTTCATAACATAATTTTGTTATGATGGGTTTATGATTTCCCATGGTTCCTAAATGGAGTACACTCTCGTTAGTTTGTCTCTTAATTCTGAGGTGTGCGGTATCATATGGTTTGGCTTGACCGATTGGCACCAGCCAACAAATGAAAAGTATAAATTAAACATTAAATTCAATTAATTTAACGTTTGACTCACTTGATGAAATTTTTAATTAAAACAGATCTTATTTTTAATTAATGATTTAATTCGTCAAAGTTTTGGTTTTTTAATTAATTCTCTTCTTCTAGACTTAAGGTTAAGAATTTTAAAAAATTCTTACTAATATTTAACAATATACAGGGGTTTTCTGGAAATCGAATACGCAAAACGTAAGAATTTGTCAGTTGTTTTTAATACACTTTTAATCTACTTTTTATAATTTTTTTTTAAATTCCCTTTAACAGAGCAATATTTGTATAACATTCGTCATAAAATTCTTTTATTTCAGAAATCTTATGAAAAAACGATGTTTAAAATTCTTGCATTTTGCGTTTTCGATTTCGAGAACACCCCTGATTATTTCAAAAGCTTTAATTCTTCTTAAAAAAGCCTTTAGAATTCTTATATAATTTTAATGAAATTGATATCCAGATTATCATCAACATTATCATCACCTTCTTAACAAACAAACACGACAGCAAAAAAACAAACTTTTTAAAAAGCATATAAAAACACAATACCCTTCTGTCTAACCCTTTACCTTTTTTAAAAGAGAGGAGAATCTCTTCTTTTATTTTCAATGGAACATGCACACAATACAAAAACCGAAAGATTAAAGATCTTTCTAAAAAAAACTTCAGAAATTTCAAACATCGAAACTCTTAAATTTCTAAGAACAGTTTAAGCCCACCAAAAACTAAAAAAAAGTGTAGATTATTTTTGGCATGTGCTTAAAAGCGTGTTTAATTTTTATTTCTCAAAAAAAAAAAAACAAAACTCAAACTTATAGTTTAAAGACCTCTTGACAAACTAAAAACACAGAGAGACCATAAAGAAAAAGGGTTAAAAGGACGATTATGTAAAGAAGAACAGAACTTTAATTGTTAAGGAGTTTATTTTTAAAGAATAAATTTAAAAAAAAAACTAAAAATATTTATATTTTTGTAAGGAGTGTCATTTAGCATCATTGAGATATTGTTATGGAAGATCACAAGCAACAGCCAAAAAAAAAAAAAAAATAATCAACAGTGTTCATTGATATACATAGTATTGTGTGCCTGGGTGCCTTACTGCCAAAAATGTTATTATGATATGATGACCGGCTGGCTGTGTCTGCAACAATTTCATGCCTCAAGTCTTTATAGATTGATTAAATGTAGCAAATCCCAACCAAACACACAAACACCAACATTAGATTTAAGCTTTTATTTTGTGTGTTAAAGCCAGTTTCAATCTTCCATGAAATATTGGCAGAAATTTCAATGCGTGCACAAAAGTTCTTTGACTTCAAAAAAATAATCTGTATTTTTTTTGTGGTGTTGGTTCTTTTTCATTTGAAGTACAACTTAAAAGAAGGAAACCATATTGAATTAACTTTTTAAATACAATGTTAAAAGTGAATCTGTATTTTCAGTTTAAAAAGGTTTTTAAAACTTCTCAGATATTTCAAGTTTTAAAGAAATTAAAAGTCTTTTTTACCGATTTTAATACACAGCTACTAAATTAAAGTAATTTTTTTATTAAAAAAAAATTTCAACTGCCATTTTATGTTTTTAAATAATAACGTTCTGAGTTAACAAACAAATAAAGAATCCACTGACAAAAATAAAGGCCATTTGAAATCATTTGCATCTCTGTATTCCGAAATCCAAAGTAAGTGTTCGATGTTTCTGTTTGGGGATACACTGTTGCATGCAGTTCGTACGAAAGAAAATGGTATCCTACTATAAATATATGTAAGTTTAATTTAGGAATTTCAAAAACAAAAAAATCGAAAAAATGTTTGAATAAAAGACTTAATTTGTTGTTCAAAATACAGTTCAATTAACAAATATAATTAAAAATTTAAAAGCCAATTTTTAAAGATACTTAAAACGATTTTAATTCGTTTCCTTTTCAAAATAAATTTCCATCACCTGTCATCTTTATCGGATCCCAGGTATGTGTGCACCTGATTTGCCCGCGAGGATGTAACACAAGAGGTGAAATATCCTTGAGATGATCTCTACAAACCCGGGGAGCCTCAGGATCCAGAGAAAACATTGTGCCCAAAGAATTAATAAATGTTTGCTTCTGTTGCCTCAGGGGTCCTACTCTCTAAGTTGATGCGAATTCAGTTTTGATACGAAACCTTAATGCCAATTTGGTTATTTTTATCACCATAAATTAAGATTGACAGTAATGAAATGTCAAAATATGTAAAAAAGTTTAAAAATTCAATTTAATGTTAAAATAAATTGTGATGATTTGCGAAAACTTTTCTTTCGGATCTCAACCGAGAGTAGCTTTCAGAAGTCCTTAACTTATTTAAAAAGTATTAAGGTAAATATTTACTTGAATGAGGAAACTTTGATTCGATGATAATCGAACTATAAAAGAAACTGAACAATATACTTAGGGGCGGTAAAGTGGCAAGAAACAATAAGTTATTAAGAGGAAGTGAAGTGCATTTTAACTAAGTTAGCCACGATTATTTTTATATTGTGTTAAAAATTGATCTTTTTATCTTTTATACTCTCCCGGTTTGAAAAGAATGTGTCCTTATTTTTCTCTAAGAGGTGCAAGCAAATCAAAAGTTTTAAGCTCGTTTATTTGGAAATAATGTGTTTTGAGTGACATTGCAGGAGAGCTTAAATTGTTGGCTTGATATTAAAATAATAAATAAATAAAAGTGGACAGTAACAGCATTAAATGTAATATCTTTAATATTTAATAATTTTATTATTTTATTCTGATGCTGGCGGCAAATTATTTAACAACTGTTTTAGTGGGAAAGTCGGAAAGTTGATACGAATGTACTTTTTTACACTTTTTCGTCTGTGTACCGTATTTAATTAGGTTTTACAATAAATATGACTGATTAAATAAAAGTTTTTAAAGAAAGCTTAATGCTAGAAACACAACTGGGACGAACGACGAATTATTCGCAGCGAATATTCGTCACCAGAAATAGAACACATTGTTGTTTATGAAAGTACGCACAATCACTGCGTAGACCGAAATACGTCGAGCGTAACGAACTCTGCGATAGATATATTCCTATTTCTTACGCAGACGAACGGCGAATAAATTGGGAAAGGGACAGCGCAGCATAATAGCAAAGTTCGATATTTATTAAAAATTGTGAAATCTGTAATGAATTACAGGGACAATTCGCTTCTATTGCGAACTTGGCTAAAATTCGCGAAAAAATTGCAAAATTTTAAACAAACACTAAAATTTATTACAAATCGCTAAATGAGTGAAAAAAAATAAAATGTCGGAAAATAACAACAAAAAAAAAAAAATTTGCAAAAATGGAAAAAATTCGCAAAAAATTTTAATATTTCAAAAAAGCCATAAAATTGATAAAAACTCCCTCCCTAAAACTATAAGGAATGGTAAAAATTCGGTAAAAATTGCAAAATTAGTGGAAAAATTTGCTAACAGCGGCATGATACCAAAGTCTACTATTTATAATAAATCGTGAAAGCTGTAAAGAATTAAAAAACTTACAGGAACAAATCGCAAACATGGCTGAAATTCGCAAAAAATTGAAAAATTTGAAACAAACCCAAAAACTAATTTGAGATCGCAAAATCGAAATGCAGAAAACTAAAAATGCTGAAGAAATCCATTTCGAGTGGATACGGATTTTAGGACATACCCGATTAAAAGTTTTTTAAAAATTAAAAAAAATGTTACGTTCTCGCACTAATTGTGTCTCATTTGACGAATTTACGCAACGAATTCTTTCCGACGAATTCTTCGTACTATGCGAAGTTCGTCGTTCGTCCCAGTTATGTTTCTAGCATTAGCATATTTTTTATTAAAAAAAATAAAAGTGAAAATTTGTAAAAAAAAATTTTTAATTTTTTTCTTGTGCTTCTATGAAAATATAATTCTAAAAAAATTTAAATTCTAATCGTTTAGAAAAATTTGTAAAAAAAAAAAAAAATTATGAGAGCCATACCATTGCTATATTTCTTTATGATTTTTTTGACATTTTATAACAAATTGTTTTCACACTAACTATAATACATTTTTCATTTATTTGAGTTTAATGTGTGGTTTATAGAACACGAGCGCCTTACTCGTCCGTTCAACTTACATTTAAAACAAAAACAAATTTCAAACGAGTAAGGACGAGTAAGGCGCTCGTGTTCTATAAACTACACATAACTCAGTATTTTAGTGTTAAAGGGACTTTAGTCACTGTTGCCTACTAAAAACGATCAAAAACATGCAAATATTTATTGCTGCGATTGCAAGTTGCAGTCAAGCTTAATTCAAATGAAACTTTTGAAAGATTAAAGTATTTCATTAAAACCCTCTTTTGAACAAACTTCGAAAAAATAGTTTTTCGTATTCTGCTTTTAGGTTTTTTTTTAAATAAATTTAAATGACATTAAATAGGAATGCAACTTAATTTAAAATTTGTAGTACTCTATTTATATCTGTGGCATTTTGACAAAATATGTTAAGTCAAGATAAGATGGCAAAACAATTTTAAAAAAACTCGGTCAAAAAATAATTTTTATCAAATAATAAAATAAACCAAAATTAAACAAAAACTTCGCTTTAATACAAACGTTGAAATCGTAAACAAAAATATTTTTTGAATGAAAATTCGTGAAATTAACAAAGTTTTTTTAACGTTTTAAATTTGACCAAGATGTTTTTCTCGAAATGCCACAGATATATAAGCTTTTTAACGTTTTTTTCATTTCATAATTTAACGTTTTCTTCACTTTTTTAATGTGTTATTTGAATACCAAACCTAAACATTAATAGAATTTTTCTTCAAATTTAATTTTATTCTCTTGGCGCTTTTAACTTTTTTTACCATTTTATTTTTCATATGTTTTACCCTTGACCCGTTTTTACTATACAGTTGACGTTTTTCTTCATTTTAAAAATGTTAAATGGGAGAATAAAATTTATTTCCAATTTGTTTTCTCTCTGTGTACTGGTACTAAATCATTTGGGTTTTTTTCCCCCTCTTCCAAAGTACATCTTCAAATCTTTACTTAAAGGCATATTTTTTTTAAGCCTGGGTTTGGTTGTTACAATTTCATACGTTACAAAAAAATTAAATATTTCATTATTGTGGTTGTTCTCTTGACTGACCTTGAAATACGATGGCATTAAAAACATAAATTTTCTGATTGTGTTCTGCATTCAAAATTAACAAACATTTTGTTAAAGGCATAAATATTATACAATACTGTTGTAAATTTGAATTCTGTAGAAAAAACTTTAGACAAACCTTTAAAAGGGTGTTTTAAGAAGTTTTTTTTTCACTTTTGTAACATATATTATTTTCATTTTCTTTAAGCTTTTGTTAGTTTTCTGTAAGATTACCTTATTTTTAGCAAAGATGTATCTTAAGTTATACTTCGTTTAATATAAATTTCAAATGATTAATGCCCATTTTAATGAGATTCTTGCAGAATGTATGCAGCACGTTGTTCTGGTATTTATACATAACATTTGTATATGATTTCATTTTGTTTGAGTGTAAATCTGTTTAAAATTGTTTCCCTAAAAATGCTGTAGGTGGTTGTGTGATCATATATCACTGCTATGAGCTTATGCTGAAAAAAGAAGCCACAAAACAGTAATCATCTGTTAATTTGTGAAATATCACTGACTTGTATTACATCGTAATAGAATTTATATTGCAGTGCAGACAAAAAGAGGTTTTATAAGTGTTACACCCACAGTAAATGTTAAGACAATGCCAATTTGTTGTATATTAAAGTTTTCATACTTAAATATCTAAATATAACACACCGTCCAGACTATTGAAATGAGTACAGAAGAACAAAACGTTGCCAGAATGTTTTACTCAATTTATTAATGTGCAAAAAACTTATAACACGAAAACCCATAAAGAAAGCAAAAATAATAATCAATTTATTTATATGACAATACTGTAGTGATGTTAGACATCATTGTGCAAACAAATGTTAAAACAGCGATATTAAAACAAGAAAAAATCGACAACACAATTCTATGCGTGCACACTAAATTGTTTATTGTTTTAAAATAGCGATGGCTAGTCTAAACGGTGTACACATTGCAAGGCAGCAAATATAATGCAATTAGAATAAAAAAATTTTAAAAATTTCTATCTATTTCTACTATCCATTCTTATCATTTTGAGTAAGTTAAGCCCAATGCAAGGTAAGATCTGTTTTTAAAGTACATTATTGCTAAATTTTTTTTAACTATCTCATTTCTTCTCTCTTTCCCTGTTTAACAGAAATCATACTTTCTTTTACAATTACATAACTCTCTTGAACAAGATGCTGATGTTAATGATAAACTTTAAATTAAGACCTTTTATCTGTATTCTGTTAATGAGAGCTCATATTTCATTTGGCGGTTTTATTTCAAAGTTTGTGATCAAAGTAAAGTCTCCTGCTCTGTTTTTATTTTTCTGTTTGTAATAAGGAAGTAAAACTGTTTTGAAAACTTGTGACTATTAACAAGATTAATTAAAGAAATTTTATTTTTTTCGGTATTGTATAGCATTAAAAAGATAAGAATTTTACAAATTATTCAAGTTGAAGTATTTTTATGTTGAGGAATCATGTTAAGAAAGGTTCATCAAGGTGGTCTGGTTTTTCGATTAAAATAAATGTTAAGTAAATTTAAAATTTTTGTTTGTAGAAAGACTTTTGGAAAATGTATGGCTTATTTACAGTCCAACCTTAATAAAAGCTGCATCTATGTTAAGATGTCAAAGCTCTTATTATTTCAATAAAGCCTATAAAACTTGACTGATCATTATTTGGGCTTATTTTAAACTTAACTGGCTTAACCCGTTGAGCTTCGCTTCCCCCCATTAAAATAAAATGAGCTAGGTTTTTTAAAACAGATCTCGTGTATTTATAACGAAGCGATTTATAACAAATTTAGATACTTCTATTGTCACCGTTCTAAACAATTTAAATACAAATTTTACCATTACTACTTGTGGTTATTGTCGTTAGATTAACGGAAAATAATATCGATATGATAAGATGCTCACATTTACCAGATAACGGTTATTTGTGTTTTCGATTTTTACTTCTCCTGAATTAAATTGTATATTGTTTGAAACGCTACTACATTACTAAATTAGATTATAAAAAAGGACATATATAATTTTTTCTATAACATATTTTAAAACAAATAGAAGTACAATTAAATCCGTTTAAAGAATGCTGCCGCAGCTGCAGAGAACCTGGAACTGAAGAGACAGTATTTCATCTCCTATGTGATTGCCCAGTGTTCAATGTGACACGACATTGATTATTACGGAATTACTTTCCATAAGGAATCTCTGAGATAACGCGGGTGAAACTCGGCAATTTGGTGAAATATTTTAATGCAACGGGCTCTAGCCACCTCAGTAGAGCCCAAGTTTCACGCTTGATCCGGGGTTCCTACTCTTGACGAGCTGTGCAGTGTCCAACAACAATTAAATCCAAGTTTTTGATTTCATAGACATCAAAAGTAGTACCCATTTAGGTAAAGCCATTATTCAGCATTCACATCAGGGATATAAATTATGGTACATCTATAATTTTTTGGAACATTTTGAGCTTTTTGGTACTACCGCGACTGATTTGGAACAATCTAAAATCTTTCTTTGATTTTTATTAAGTGTTGGTAGTACAGAGTGAGATTTGCGGGTTATGTTCTGGCAAAGGCTCTAATCTGTTTCACTACAATAGGCTGAAGGTCTACGCGGTGAGTTAAGTTAGAATACAATTCGTTATAATATTTGTAACACAAAATAATTAAATAGATACATATAAAGGGCTCATAGCTAAGCCAAACCAAGTCATAAAAGAAAACAAAAATATATGTTTCAGTTCTGTAACGGAACAAATCAAGAAGTGTTTCGTTCCTTAGGTAATGGTAATAAACCCAAGTCAATTGCTCCAGATATAAATGGAAGTTAACTTAAAAAAATTCAAAATATTTCCGAATTTTCTTTTTTGACTTGGTTCGATTCAGCTTTGAGCCCTCCATATGTTCACATTAAATTATTCATGCGTAAAATAAATGGACTTTAAATAGCAACCTGGTGAGACAAGTATATAAAAAAATGTGGATTATTTAAGGGCAAAATCTATTCTTTATCTCAAAAATACTTTGAGAGAATAATCTTTAGTAAATTTGCAATAACATTTACGCATTTCTACCTTTTTTAAATAAATAATCAATTAAACATGCATATGTATACTGAAATTTACATTTGTTTTACAATTTTACTCCCTCCCTCCCCTCTTTAAAATTTTAATTTATTAAACCAATTTCCATTAAATGCTATTATGGGCTCCATTAATGAACGCAATTCTTTAACATAAATACATTTTAAGAATTAACTGAGAAAAAAGTTTTGTAATTATAATACTCGTACTTATCAAGTTCATTGCTTCCAAAGAACGTCACAGTTTAAAATGTTCTACTTTAAATGAGAAGTACTTAATACAATTTTATTATTTGTTTTTATTTTCTCTTTGCTGGGATCTTGCCAAGGCAAATAGTGTTAAAAACAATTTTTGTAAATTCTATTAAAACAAAAAAAAAAAAAAAAAACAATATATGTACTTATGTATGTATGAAAATATAAAATTTCTGTAAAGAAATAAACAAAATGCACAATACTCATACAACAAAGTATAATATTCATATAAGTAGTCATTCTTACTAAGTGTTAATTGTATCTACATATAATCAAACAGACAGACGGATGGACGGACAGACAAGCATAGCATATACAAATATGTGTCTGCGGAACATTCTTATTAAAAGTTCATTAATCTCATGATATGTAAGAAAAAACACCAGAAAAGTGTTGAGAAAATTTTAACCAGAATATGCACTTTTAACACTTTTACACTCACCAAATAATGTAAAAGAATGCGTGAGTGTAATATAAACATACATACTTACAAGCTTAAGTAATGAATCCGGTAATAAATAGATAGTATTGTACACAAACTTACAGATGTATCTGGGTTTCTTTATTTGCAGAAGTTTGCTTTTTGGAAGCCTTGACAATTTTTTTTTTGTTATTTTACTCCTATTTGTCAAACGATTATTTATTTCCAAATATGTGTGTATTTATGTGTGTATTTGTTTACAGTATAAGTAATAAAATAACTACTGTTACTGTATCTTAAATAGGGATGCCAATCGAAACAAGTTTTCGCCAATCCCAGCATTCGTGATTTCAAAAAATGCCGGGGTTTTACGGAATATCGGGATTTTTTAATGCGTTTTTTTTTTTTTTTTTTTTGGAAAATTTATTTAAAAAAAGTCTTGAGAAGACGTTTACAAAAAGATGTTTTATAATTTACAAACACATCAAATTCAGGCCATCTAACTTTATTTAAAAAGTTGTTGTTATAATAAGGCCGGGCTTTTGAGATGTGGATAAAGCTTCAACTTAGATTAACATAATCTGAAATTTGGATTTTTCCGGCAACATGTGGTTTTTCTTATTTTTTAAAAGAGACCAACATTTTAAGCAAAACTTAACTGATCTGTCAAAAGTTTGTATAAAAACTTGGTAATTGCGAAACAAATATGTTTTCCGATTAACTAACCCTAACTGAGATCTCAAAAACCCAGCCTTAATATTACAAAGTTAAATAAAATAAACTTGTATACTTTAAACATAAACGAATGTTTTTATATTGGAATAAAACACAATAAAAAATAAAACAACGACTTTAATCACTAAATTCGTTAAATAAAGCAAACAACTTGTTGATTTTGCACCATCACCAAAATGAGTTTTTCTTTTTCTTTTAATGTTTATTTATTTGAAAATTAGTTACTGTATTTATACTATAAATAAACAAATAGTTCATACATCTTAATTTATAAACATACACTGTCCCTTGACGGGCGCTCTAGTACTTAAATAATTATATTTGTTTCTGTATTTTTTTAATCTAGATACTTTTATATAATACTGAGTAAATAATATTATTATTATGGATTTATAGATGTGTAATGAAACTTATAAGAAAAACATTGCTTTATTCAAAATATGAAGTCAAAGACCAAAATGATTATATTAAATACTAAAATTTTTAAAAATTTAGAACTGTGATTTTTTTAAAAATATGCTTTAGTTGGCTTAAGCAAATGGGCGAATACATGTAAAGCATATGTGTCAAACCATATTGAACTAAAGGAAACTTTTTATTAAGTTTTCTGAATCTGTCATTTGGTTTAGCAAGTTGCGAAACATATCGCACTTTCCGTAAAAAGTTAAATGTGTTCAGATTTTATTTTTGTTTTTTAAATGCATTTGAGAGGCTTTTTGTAAATTTGTTACAGAAGCTTAATTAAGCTTATGCTTACCAAAGTTGATTCAAAATAAATAAGCAAATAATTAGTATAGTAATTGAATAGAGCAAACTAGTACTTGAATTATTTGTAATATTCAGTAAGAATATTAATTAAATGATTTAAGATGACTAATTGAAATTTTAATTCAAAATTAAAACTAATTTTAATCTAAACAACTAGTGGTAGGAATTATAAAGGTAACTTACCGTAGATCCCATGTCCACACTCGGAAAACACTCTAATATGCATTAATCCATATCGAAAAAAGTTTAAATATTGCACCTGGTGCACCAGTGGAATCAATTAGAATATAAAAGCGCACGGAACTTTTGGTTTTGCTTTTTTTGGAGCATTGCAAAATACATTTCCTTATAATGGTTAGACGCGCCTAAAAATAGTTATTCAAATGAATATAAAATATCAATTTGTATTGTGTTCCTTTGATTAATTTGTTTTTATAAAAAAAGGTAAAACCAGCAAATTAGGTAAACAAATCCTAAAACTCATGGGAGTAAAATATTAATATCCCGTGATTCGGAATTCGGATTCGGGATTGGTATCCCTAATCTTAAGGAAATCTTGTGTCTTCTACACAAAAACAAATTTTAACAAACTAATTCATTTTAAAGGCGACTTTTGTCTAGAATATGAGGCGTTTTTCATTTTGGTTGTAAAATCAGTCTACTGCAGTACTTTAAATAAGTGAAATTTGAAATTAAAAAAAATATTTAAAATTCCTTTCAGAAACGGCAGACATAAGAAAGTCAATGCTAAAACCAAAAAGCATTTATTTACTTGACTTATTTTCTATACAAATGTTTAACTGTCGCAAAATAAATGTTTCACAAAAGTTTTGATTTTGTCACTATTAGAATAGATTTACAGATTAAATCCATATTAGCACTTTTTTATGTTCTTTAATAATGTTTTCAGATTGAAAAAAAAATTCTATATATTTTGTTTTAATTAAGTGAGTTTTAAAATATTTTTACTCTAACGAATAAAAATACATAAGTCATCCATTATCAGTATACTAACAAAACTACTTAAACCTGGGCAAGTTTACAATGACACGAAAAATGCCAAAAATGGCTGGCAATATGACACGAAAAAGTTTAAATGGTATATGCCATAAAACATTTGTCCTAACTATAACTATAAAATCGGGTCGGATCCTGAACAATCCGAACCTCTCTCAAAACAACATAAAAGATGTCTTCTCAAAATTAAATACGTGAAACATTATAGCAACAAAGCAAACACATATCTTACTAAAGCTGCGGTCACACTTGGCAAATATTTGACGAAAAAACGTGACCAACAGGCAAGCCAAGATATCATTTCTTTAAACTCCAATATTTATTTTGATTTAAATACTAAATCATATAAAAGCAGCTTTTTGCTATGTCGGGATTACACTTAGCTTTATTTTGTGATACTAAGACCATGTTAAATCTCACCAATTACACTAGTTCAAAAATTTTTAGCTCTTTGTTATAACCAAAAAGCGTTTTCGAGATAAACGCGAAAACCCAGTTGTTTTGCAGTTCATAAGGCTGTTTCCAAAAATCTCGAGAATGATTTCTTTAATTACGCTGTTACAAAGATATCTATTTCCTCGTTCAGTATCTATACTATGTTTATTGGACAAAAATTCACTGAGTTACATGCCTTAAGATTGGAAAAGTAATTTGTTTTTAAACCGATATCTAAAAGACAATTTTGTTCCAAACATATTTGTAACAAAATGATTATCATCAGACAAAAAATTAGAAAGTTGCAATATAATTAGCAAAAACATCCAAATTTAAATTTTCAATAAAAAAAATTTTTTCTTGGTTGTGTTGATTAGATAAGGATTAAGTATTAAGAGACAATTTAATTTGTTTAAATAATTTCATTTTTGGGCCAAAATTTTATATATTTCGTCTTCGATTTATCGTTTTATGTTGCGATGACGTTTTTCGATTTCGCATCCTCATCATGGTCTGATCCCAATGGCGCTGATAATGCTTTTCAATTACTGCAAGACTTCGGTGAAATCGCGTGTTTCTGTGTCCGAAAATCCTCTTTCTTTAAAAGAGAGTAATTTCGAGTTCTCTTTTTTCAAGTTTAAGTCACGATGTAATGCTAGAAACACAACTAGGACGAACGACGATTTATTCGCAACGAGTATTCGTCACCAGAAATAGAACACATTGGTGTATACGAAAGTACACACGATCATTGCGTAGACCAAAATTCGTCGTGCGTAACGAACTCTGCGAAAGGTTTATTTATATTTATACGCAGGCGAACGACAAACAAATTGGGAAAGGGACAGCGCAGCATGACAGCAAAGTCCAATATTTACAGTGTTGCAACTTTGTGGGTAATTACCCGAATTTGGTATAATTTTTACAGTCGTGGGTAGAGCGTGGGTAATTTCTCTTAGGTGTAAATCAGGTGTAATTTGAAATTCTTCCTTCAGATACCCAAATAAAACCAAGATTCGATTTCAGTGACATTTATTTCTTTTTAAATATTGTTTATAATAAGATTAAATTTTTTTAAAAAAAATTGTAAAATGCTTTTTTCAGCCGCCTTTTACTCAACGCAATTTGATGCAAGATTTGATACTCCGAAGTGAATGTAAAGAAAAGCATTTTACAAAAAAAAAAAAATTCTGCCACCCCCTAGACTACTCGGTTTCTTTTTAAGAAAAGACTTCAATCATTAAATGTATATTTTCAAAAGTTTGGTAATGAATTTCGCAAGATGGACTCTTAGATGTGGATAAAGATGACTATCATAGTGATTTAGAACCTGAAGTTTCTTGATTTTCCAATATTCTAACATTTAATTAATTTTATTTTTATCTTGCAACTTTTAAATGCTTAAGTGTGAAGAATATTTAAAGCCCTTAACAGTTGTAAAACTGAATTACGAAAGGGATAGTTATATAAAACCCTGCATGCATTTTGTTTACTAAATGGTAGCCAACACAAAAAAAAAAAATTTATTTTAATCGCAACCATTTGAAACTGATTTCAAACAAAAAGGCACCCCGCCTGTTTTCAATTTTGTTCTTTTTTTCGAGCACTGCTGGCTGCATGTCACAAATAGAATAAAATATGTTGACCTCCAAGACGTCACTTGTTGCGGGTTTATCAGCATAAACCGGTGACTTCACAGCTTTACGGAAAACAATCAAGAGGTGTCACATCGCACATCCTTGAAGTCTAATTGAAAGTTTATTTTCTCTAAATCAACACATCACTTCATTTGTGAAAAAACAAGTTGCGTCATTTTAATCCTGAAGTCGCCTATAAGTTGCGAAAATCGATGGCTGATTTTCAAAGTAAATTTGGATAGTTTGGTGGCATTGTTCAAGAATGAATCTATTCATGACGATGTGCCTGAGCAAAAAGTGAGAGCTGTATGACAGTTCGTTTGACAGCTAACCTTTCGTAAGCTCTATCGGACTTAAAAACACCCATTATAATAAATGGCAATGAGCATTTTGAACCTTCTCTAGTTATATGCAATTAAATGTGGAAGTTAGACTCATTATTTTAGGATTTTAATTTTATGTTTTATTAAATGATTTTATGTCGTTAATGTTATTTTTGTTATTTTATATGAAATTACAATAAGAATCTTAACAGTTTGACTAATTTTAATATTCTTTCAATGAGTTTGTTATGTTTTGCTTCTTTTTATTAAATAAAATTTAAATTTTATATGCAGGGTTCAAAGCTGAACCAAACCAAGTCATAAAATAAGATGCATATATCGTCGGTTGATTATTTAATTGTCGTATGTCTTATGTAATTTGTATCCACATTCGACAATTAAATAATCAACCGACGATATGTATTTCAAAACTGTAACAGACTAAATCAAAAAGTTTTTCGTTCCAAAGGTAACGGTAATAAGCCCATGTCAATGGCTCCAGAAATTAATGGAAATTTACTTATTTTCATTTTTGACTTGGTTCGCTTCAGCTCTGAGCCCTCCATATCAGGTGTAATTTCGTTTAAATCGGGTAATTTTGCTTCATCTCAAGTGTAATTTTCAATATTGCTGGTGGTAACACTGAATATTTATTAAAAATTGTGAAATCTGTAAAGAATTACAGCGACAATTCGCTTCTATTGCAAACTTTGAAACAAACACTAAAATTTATTAGAAATCGCTAAATGAGTGAAAAAAAATAAAATGTCGGTAAATAACAAAAAAAAATAAATAAATCCAAAAATGGCAAAAATTCGCAAAAAAATTTTACTATTTCAAAAAAGCCATAAAATTGATTAAAAGTCCCTAACACTATAAGGAATGGCTAAAATTCAGTAAAAATTGCTTTATTAGCGGAAATTTTGCAAAAATTTGCTAACGGCGTCATGATAGCAAAGTCTTCTATTCATTAAAATTCGTTAAAGCTGTAAAGGAAAACAAATCGCGAACTGGGCTGAAATTCTTGAAAAATTGCTCGAGATCGCTATATCGAAATGCAGAACACAAAAATGCTGAAGTAATTCATTTCGAGTGGATTCGGATTCTAGAACACACCCGAATAATAATTTTTTATAAATTAAAAAAAAATTTTAGGTTCACGCGCTTAATATCTCATTTGACGAATTTACGCAACGAATTCTTGCCGACGAATTCGTCGTTCTATGCGAAGTTCGTCGTTCGTCCCAGTTTTATTCATTCCATAAATCTTTGGGTGCGCTTTGGCTCATAGTTTTATAATCGAATCATCTATAGAATTCAAACTCAGACTTAAATATTCTGCTTCATTATCTGATGTTACTTTAAATGCTGGAGTTTTTCGGTTTGGAAATGGATATCAATTGATTTATATCCGGATAAGTAACATAGCCATTATTTCCGCTATGCACTTTGGTCATGCAGACACAGCAATCAGTCATATGATCAATTGGATCCCTCCATTAACTGGCTCACCGAATGACAAATACTCCTCCATGTCCTTACCAACTAAAGTTATATTTACAATACACGTAGAATAAAAATACGTTTCCAGTATATGGCTTATTGACCAATCTGGCTAAGTACCGAAAATAAAATTTTAAGATTCCAAAGAGATTTTGGTCAACTTTCTTCGGACAGACCACAAACAAACTAAGATTTTTCAAGTGAAAATTTACATATTTTAATACACAATGTAATTTATAAATTTCAAAAGTTATTAAAACAACTTTAGACAGCTTTTATAAAAGCAATGCCTTGAGTTCGTTATTGAATCGTAACCGTCTTCACTGCACAACGGTTGCAAAATGTGTGTATTGTTTTTATTTGTGATGCTTTGTAAATGCATTCTCTTTAAGTAATGCTTTGCAGCATTGCATTTATGAAGTCATCCAGTAAGTTGAAATAGACTGATAAGGCATACTACCTTAAACAGCAATAAGGTATCTATATATATATATATATATATATATATAAAATAGGATGTATGTATGTATGTGTGTATGTAACGTATGGACTCCAAAACGGCTGGTCCGATTTTGATGAAATTTTCAGGGAATCTTCAGAATATGCAGGAGGGTGACACTGTGAAGTCTGATTTTCGGTCTGCGGACGGAGGGGCGTGGCAAAATCCAATTTTCATATTGCACCACCAATGACTTCGAAATAATTTGGACGATTTTTCTTTAAAATGATCGCCATGGTCTAACTTAGATTTATACGAAAAGAAAATTTTGCCCCGCCCACTTTTTTCGAATTACCTAAAATCAGAAAACGGCTCCATCGATTTGACAAATTTTTCTTTCAAATCTTCGTATTAATCCATTTTAAGTTTTCATCGAAAGAAAAATATACCACGCCTACTTTTACGCCCACCTTTTCTATTAAGCGCATAACTTGAGAACGGCTTGAGCAATTTGTACGATTTTTTCTTAAAACTGATTGCCATGGTCCAACTTAGGTTTTTACGGAAAGAAAATTTTTCCCCGCCCACTTTTTTTGATTTACCTAAAATCAAAAAACGGATCCATCGATTTGACTAATTTTTCTTCTAAATGTTTGTATTAATCCATTTTACGTTTTCATCGAAAGAAATATGTAACACGCCTACTTTACGCCCACTTTTTCTATTAAGCGCTTAACTTAAGAACGGCTTGACCGATTTGGAGGATTTTTTTCTTTTAAATCATCGCCATGGTCCAACTTTGGTTTTTACGGAAGGAAAGAAAAGGAATTTTAAAGGCCGTAAATTTCGTTTAAAGCTCAATTTAAATCGTCTGGTAATACAACACTAATGTGTTGGGTCAGCTAGTATAAAATAATAAACATAGCATTGATAAAAAAAAAATATGAAAATTTAAATTAGGATGTTTTTTTTAAATATGTCGTTATTTCTTTATGTTTTGTCTAACGATAACAATTTTACGCTTACTACGTTTGGAGCAAAATGTTATTTAAGTTACATGTTAAAGAAAATGTTTAACATTTTTTTCCACCTTACTGAAGCGCATTAAAATATTGAACTTTGAAAAAACATAAAAAATCACATTTTTTCTGGTTTAAAGTCCTGTAGCTCAGGGAATCTTTATCCGATCGGCACAGTTTATTTATGTGCTGAAACGCTTCTTAAGAAAAATAATGCCATATTCGTGTTAATCAGCCCAAATTTAGCTTAGAAAATATCTCATTTTTGAGGTTAATTTTTTTTTTTTTTTTTTTTTTTTGTGGCGTAGTGCTATTAACAAAAGTAGTGGCTATGCTTATTTCGTCAAATATTAAATAAGTGCAGCCGTAACTAAGCACAATCATAGAGTTAGAATTTTTTTAATAGCTAAATTACCTTGTTCTCTCATTTTTCTCTTTAGCCGCATTCTTTGTCCTGCAAATACAATACCAAAAAAAAATTTTATGTTATTGAAAAACTTTTAATTTAAAAAATAATGTAAATTGTTTTTGTTTTGTAAACAAAAACATGGAACATGTGGTTGAATAATTCATGCTAGTAAAAATTTTACTAACAGAAATTTTCAAAAATATTTTTTGTCCCTCAAATTTGTATGCACTTTTTTCACTCGTTGCAAGTTTTTCGAGTATTGAAAATAAGCAATAATTTTCTGTAATTGAACAGATCTAATTAATCATATTATAAGAGAAATGTTTGTGATAAAAAAACCACTGGGTATAAAAGTGTTCCCAGTTACCATCAATATCAAAGTAATATATAGATTATATTGGTTTAATTTTTTTATGATTTTTTTAATAAGATTTTAATAAGATTTTGTTTGTGGTGCTTAATTCCCAATTTTTATTCTTGGTAAAAAACACTGAAATTTATTGTTGGGGGAAAAGCTTGTTTCTATGCGCATTTCACTGGTTGCTTAGGCCAGATCATCAGGAAACGTTCTCCCAAAAAATTTTAGAAAATCCAAATAAAACTGCAGAGTAAAGTTTTTTGGAAAAAACTTCGCCAGTAATATTTCGATTAATTGCAAAACACCCATCTACTCGTAAAAAGCAAGGACATAATAGTTATAACTTTTATTCGATAAAAATTGCGAATAATAATTACGAATAAATTTATATTTTATTTATTAAGAATAATTATTATTTCCAATTTTTATTTTTAAAAATTGATGATAACTATTATGGGTATCAAATAAAAGAATTTCTCAAACATAACTATTACTATTCGATAGATATATTACTAATTATTTTTAATAGTTATGAATAAGAAATAACATAACAGTTATAACTAATTTTAATGTGTATGTATATATGTACATGTATAATCTGCAAAAATAAAACAATTAATATCAAGAAAATATTCAAAATAATTATTATCGTAAATAAAAACAATAAAAATCTTTAGTAATAGTTATCTGTAAGAGAAATAAATATTTATCGATCTTAATAGTTATGAGCCAATGTAAAAAAAATTTTAATCTGTTTAACAAATATTTATTTTCATTATACATGTTTAACAAATATTTATTTTCATTATACATAATAATTATGAGCAATTTTTTAGAATATTTCTTAAAAGTGGTAAATTTTTTGGTACCTGAAAAATTTGCATAATTATTATTTAGGGTCCTTGGTAAAAAGTATTAAATATAATTTGCTAAATTAAAAAAAAAAAAAGCGAAAAAAAAAAAAATTCTAAAATTTTCTAATATCCGGTAAAAACTTAAAAAAACTACATTTTATTGATATGTTTATCTTTTATCAATAAACTTAAAAAAAACACAAGCTTAGCAACCTCTTAATCAGCGGCTAAGTTGAAATAAGTTTGATGTCCGGAATACTAAATACATAGATCACTTAACACATCTTCAACTTCATCTCATCATTCAATTCCTTTTGAATTCTGAAACTTCTACTAACGAACACTTCATCATACTTTTAAGTTTTTCTGAATGAACAGAATTTCCAAGTAGAAGATTAGTACTCGTAACATGTATTTAAAAAGGCACAAACAAATAAATAGATCTTGCAGTTTTGAGTCTTGTAATTTTATTTATTTGTTTGTAAATAACACAGAACTCGATTTCCTACATATAAAAGTCGATTTAAAGGAAAAACAAAATACAATTCAACCAACAAAAAACAATCTTCTCAAATGTATATATTGGTACATACATACTTATTTCATTTTCTCAATGATTTGTACTTATTACAATAATGTATTTATTTATTTTTTTTTTTTTTTGCCTCAAATTGACGTTTTTTTTTTATTTTTCATTGGTCTGCTTTAATTTTTTTTTTATTAATTTAATTTTTCTTTTAAAACATTTCGTATATTTTGTGGATATTATTTGATGTTTGTATTTGGCTATAAAGTACACTGCGTGGTTGCATCTGGTTTTTGGTAGAAGTTTTTCCAAATTAAAATTTTTCATTCAGTATGAAATTCTCATGGCATCAAATCGCTTGTTTGGCCATTTTATAATTGTCGTTTATTATTTTATTCGCACGCGTACGTGGCAGTTCCGTTTAAAATCTACAATTAACAAAAAAAATAAATTCATTAAATATTTAAGGAAATTAATTAAAAAATATGTGGTGATGCTGAAAACGAAAGGTAATAATTAGGGATGAGATTTTCATGCACTAAAAAATCGAAAATATGCGCATAAAATATGCACCAAAAACTCCAAAATATGCATTAAAAAAATAAAATATATGCACTACAAACTTGACCATTTTCAATAAAAAAACGGCTTTTTTTATTTTATTTAAAACAAAACAAAATAAAAAATTATATTTTTGTTTTTATTCTGTTGTTATTCAAGGGCATAATATTTTTTACAACTTAATTTAAAAAACTACATAATTTAAATTTTTGTTTGCATAATCGAATAAATACTTTTTTATATTATCAAAAGTAAGCCTTTGTCTATTAAAAAGCTTTTGTACATGGACAATGATCTCTCAATGTCAACCATACTTGAAGGATGCCAATTCATTTGGAGAAAATTAATTTACTAATTTAGATCCCACATTTGATTCCAGATCACAAATAGTTGAAATTTGTTTTATTTTTTGAAATCCTGTATTTTTTTTTATTTTGTCGGGCTATTTTTCCTTCCACATGTTGAGTTGATTATTAAGTGAACTAAATCCTTCCAAATTAGTTTTTGTTTCACCAATATATCCGAAGTTGGAAAATACAAATGTTATTTAAATTTAATATTTCTTTTACTTTTTTTTTGATTGCATAAGCATCGGTAGCAACAAGTTATTCAATAACATTCTTAAATTGCTCAAAGTTTTTTGAAGAGAATTCTGAAGCATCTATCCAGGTTCCCCTTCTTGTTAATACCGATTTACATTTCATTAAAAATCGGCTTCTAATTTCCTCTGCAACTCGGCATAAGCCATGTGCCAAGCAAGTAACATGTAAAAGTTTTTGATAAATTGTTGTAGGACAATTGGCAGCATTAACCATGTAAGGTGTTGCATCGCTTAAAAATTTAAGCATTGAGAATTGTCGAAATCTTGTATTTTAAGCAGAGTTAAAAAAAAATTATTAATTGATTTAAAAAAAAAATTTTTTTTAAGGGTTTTTTTTATACAATTTGGAAATCTTTTGAAGAACTTTTTTTATAATATGGAAATTTAAATAATACATCCCTCAAAAATGTTAAAATATGCATTTAAAACCAAAATATGCAAAAATATGCATTTTCACCAACATATGCAACAATATGCGAAAACCAATCGATGCCATTTTAAGGCAAATTTAATGATTCGGAAAGATAATTGGTCGACATCGATTTTAGACTATCAACAAAAAACATGCATTTGCATGGAAATTGCATCCCCAGTAATAATACAAAGTTTTTCAGTCAAGAAAGTTATTAACAAACATTCTTAAAAGATTTTATATTTAATTTTGTCTAAAGTAAAACTTTATAGAGGGTGGCGCTTAAGTGGCTTACGACCGCATAAAAAAGAGCCACAGTTGGATCAGCTGTGTCGACTGTGGCTCCATCATGCTGGATCCAAAATTCTGGATTGTTCACTACCTCGGGCCTTAGAAAAACTCCAATCATTGCCCGTAATTAAAGCCATTCTTGTTTTCGAACAAATATGGTCTATAGATGTTTTTTGAAGTTATTACACACCATACTGAGCTTCTAATTGGTGTATTTGGTGTTCAACAATTATTCTTAGATTTTGGGTGTCGCATTGCTCATTATTCGATATGATCTTTGTGTCTGAATAAAAATTTAAAAACTTTGGTTTTTTGTTTTGTGCTGAGTCTTTCCAATTATAGTTTTTCAGGTTTTTCAAAATAAATTTTGAAAAAATAGTAAACAAAAAATGTGTTCACTTATTAAATCATCATGTTTATTATGCGCCACACTACATTAGCTAATATAAAGAACTAAAAAAGAATGAAATTTTTTTTGGAATTTATTAATCCAAATTTTAAATATTTTTATAATCAGGCTTAAGTTCATCAAATTTAATTTTCATTAAATTATTTTTATGAAGAAAGAAATTTTACAACACGAAAATTAGTTAAAATTGTTATTGATCATTTTTCATTCTTGACGTGGCTGGGGCTCGAACCCCGGCCGGCAGGTTACCATGACATGTTTCGATCGCAACCACTCGATCTCCTCAGATGGATTTGCCGTCTTACTCTCGCAGCCATCGACGACTGCTAACGTCAATAGTCAAACATCAATCCTTAAACCAAATTGTATTTTAAACTTTTTTTTTGGAATTTTTTAACTAATTTCTATATTTAAAGAAAATATACACGATATTAAGTCAAGACAAGCCGAAATATACAGCCATGAAAAGCGAATTCGAGTGAAATTTTAATCGAACAAATTTTTAAAACGTTCCTGTTTTAAAAGTTCATAAAAATATTTTGGTTTTTATTCCTCATATTTAGATAACCTCTAATCGACATCAGAACTGTTCTTAAAATCATGAAAAACTAAAGTTATTTAAAAAAAAAAAAATTATTAAAAATCTCCATCGATTTCAATTTCACTCGATTTCAAGGACATGGCCGAATGTGAATTCTTTAACAAACGCACAACAATAAACGAAACCATATTGAATTTATCTTTTCTTCAAAAAAAAAAATAATCGATGGTGTTAATAAGATTTGTATTTAAAATATTAATATCTTATTTTTTATAAATTTTAGATCATCAATTTCCCCTTGACCTTACAAATGTTGCCAAAGATCATACAAATTTGGAGAACGATCAATTACAATCCCTGTATAGACGTTTGTGTATATTAAATCGCTGTGCCAATATGCGCGTAGATCAATCGCATAAAACTCAAACGCCCCCGGTAAGAATTAACTAAAATTAAATTAAATTCTCCACAAACTTTTAAAATAAAAATTGTCCATGGCTCATTTAATAAATTCCTTCGTTATTTTCCAATTTCTAGAAAGAGGATTCAGATGATGAAAATTTTGCTTTAAGCGAAAACTGGACATTCCAACCACATATACGACGCTGGTCGCGTATCGGTGAAATGGGTCTTGAAATACCACCTGCCGCCAAATTAACAGCCGCCGAAAAAACCGAATCATCTTCCAAAGAATCTAGTCCAGATCGTTTCGAGGACGATTCTTATGATGTGACGGGGACTGGTCTAACATTAGCTTTACCCGGTACTTATACCGATGATTCTGCGGATCCCGCTTTAAATGATACTTCAGATTTAAATTCGAGTCCTTTAAGAAGGACGGGTAGTGAGAGATTAAAAGATGGTGCTAAGGCCATATTACGTAGAGTAGAATCTATAAAATCTAGAAGACGAAAAAGGCAGGGTTTTGTTTTGAGTGGCCAAGCTTTAGATTTGTCACAATTAGGTCAAAGACAGAGTATACGAAAACCGGATGCGGTATATTCGACACCACCCTCTCCTTCTGCTGTGAGTCCAATGCACAGTTTCAGCAAAGGTCCGTTGTTTGGTAATGAATTGAAGGTGCCCTCACAAAGTGACAATTTCTTAAGCCCAAATCGCAGCAGTCCCAAGAGAACACCCACCACACCGAGATCAATGAGAGCAAGTCCCCTGCACTTCTTTACCAACACCATGCCCTATTTAAAGGAAGGTAAATCGGATGATTCTTCTTCTTATTATAGTGATAGTCAAGAGTCTTCAACGACCACCAATAAATTGGCTTTACGTAAGACACCTTCTAAGACAAGAAGATTTTTACAACGGACCGGAAAAGTTGACGATATAGGTGCTCATTCCGATTCCGAATGCCATCAAGGTAGAAAATTATTAATAAAAGATGCCAACTCAAATACTACTGAAGTTAAAATTAAGAAATTATCAAGAGGAGGTTCTTTAAATTTGGGAAGAGATGGTAAGAAAAGAGATGGCTATCGTTCGGCCAGCTTTAGATCGCGTTCGACCACGAGAAAAGAAGCTAAGCCAGAAGAACCAAGTGAAGGTGTTAAAAGGTAAGAAACCCTTTTTAGATATTTATTTTAATATAAAACAAATAACTAATTTTCTTTTAATAGAACCCCCGTCGTTAGATGGCACAGTTTTCAATTAGAGGAACGACCCCATATGATATTCCGCAAATGTTTTTCTCAAAAAACCGATCCACATTCCAATGAACATGGCATATTTTTTGCTGCCATGTCAGCGGGTCAGTTGCAAATGATACGCAAATTGGCCCTAGTTACTCTTACTGGCTATATGGAGCGCTACTGTCCCACACATCGTTCTGGCTGGAATTGGGAATTGCCGAAATTTATCAAAAAAATCAAAATGCCTGACTATAAAGACAAAAAAGTGTTTGGTGTGCCATTGCTTTTAATCTTGCAACGTTCGGGCCAAACATTACCCATTGCCGTTAGAGCAGCCTTCCGCTGGTTACAGTTAAATGCTTTAGATCAAATAGGTCTTTTCCGTAAAAGTGGTGTTAAGTCAAGAATTTTAAAATTAAAAGAACTTATAGAATACTCAGAATCTACAACAGAGTGCATGGATGTATTTGATACACAGCAGGCCTATGATGTAGCCGATATGCTGAAACAGTATTTCCGAGATTTGCCTGAATCATTGTTGACCACCAAAATGTCAGAAACTTTTGCAGCCATATTTCAGCGTAAGTTTTTTTTTTATTAATTGAAAATATGTTATACTTTCTATTTATCAATAAAACTTTAGATTTGCCACCTGAAGTCCGCTTGGATGCTATACAATCTGCCGTCCTTTTATTGCCAGATGAAAATCGTGAAATTCTATATGCCTTATTAGAATTTTTAACATTAGTTGCTGCCAATTCTCAATACAACCAAATGACTGCCAACAACCTGGCGGTATGCTTGGCACCTTCCCTATTCCATAGCAGTATATCGACGGGTAGTAATTCTGTTACTGCCTCGCCTAGACGCAAAGGCAAAGGATCGGGAGTACCCGATGCCAAGGAGTTGTTTGAAGCCAAGGCTTCTCACGAGTGCCTATCTTTTATGATAGAACATTACAAGCAAATCTATACTGCGCCCAAAGAAAAGTTAAGTAAATGTAAATTTGGTTATATGGAAGAATCGAAACCTTTGCCCTTGGAAGCTTTAGGAGAGGGCATGCAATTTCATAATTGGAGAGGTTACCTATATGAAAGTACCAGTGCTACGATTAAAGAGGGAAGAGAAAAGTATGTATTTGTATTAAAATTTAAATGACTAGACAATCCTTGTTAACTTCTTATTGGCTAACAGATCACGTGGTTGGTTTACTATAACTTCCTTGGCTGACTCTAATGTTGAAATTGCCTATAAAAAAGTAGGTGATGGCCATCCTCTGCGTTTATGGCGCTGTATAACGGAAATCGAGGGTCCTCCTAAAGATGTATTAGATTATATTATACGCCAACGTGCCTCTTGGGATCCCAATCTTTTACAAAGTCAGACTGTTAAGAAATTCGATGATTGTACTGAAATCTTTCAATACGCCGTCGATGGCCAACAGTGTACAGATTTTTGTGTTTTAAGGTAATCTAAAAAACTTTGCTTATTTTGCTGGATTACTGAGTTAATTGGTATTTATATTTACTAGATCCTGGC
Organism: Pollenia angustigena; assembly: GCA_930367215.1. Taxonomy (NCBI): domain Eukaryota; kingdom Metazoa; phylum Arthropoda; class Insecta; order Diptera; family Polleniidae; genus Pollenia; species Pollenia angustigena. The sequence continues at coordinate 199,083,471 of OV884056.1, forward strand.
GCACTGATTTACCTAGAGGTGCTTGTGTTATTGTTGAAACATCTATAGATCATGCCAAGGCAAAGCCAATGTTTAATGCTGTACGAGGTGTGGTATTGGCCTCTCGTTATCTCATTGAACCCTGTGGTAGTGGGAGATCAAGGGTTATGCATTTAGCAAGAGTTGATGTCAAGTAAGTTTAAAATTTAATAAACAATTGTTGTCGTGGTATAAATCGTGGACATTTTAATTTTTTTAACATTTTAAATTTACGACGATAATGTAAACTTTGTCGCATTTATGTCATTTACATGGCCGCTTTTAAAAGTGACTGGTTTTGAAATACGACAACTGCACTCGTTATAAGGGCAAGACATGTTTTTACACACTCCACAATAGTGGAGAGGGTATTATGCATTTGTGCTGACGTTTGTAACACCTAAATATATTGGCCATAGACCCACAATTAAGTATACCGATCGACTCAGAATCACTAATAGGTTCTAATTGGCATAAGGATCAAACTTATTGCAAATGGGCGAATCGGTCCATAATTTGACATAGCCCCTATACAAGATTCATTCCGGAATAACGCCCATTCCATATGAAAAAGGAGGAATAAATTTAGCTCTTTTATAAAAAGTGTATGTAATATTAATATTCCGCCTACGAGTGTCTTCCCGAATTTAGGGTATAAGTACAGGTGTGATTTGGATTTAAGTGTGCACCTGCCATATGTCCTTATCCCACGTTGAATCTCAACCACATGGTGTGTTAATATAAGCACAAACCAAACGCCCACATGTGTGTTAAGGATCATTATCACATACAGGTCGGCTTTCGAGTGTAAAATCCACCAAAAATTATACAGCCACCCCTTGTTTAGGAGCCGGAGCTATCTAACTTCCACTACAATAGTTAATCCAAACAGCTACTGTTGAATAGAAACAGCACCTAGGGATCCCTCCACAGACCAACCTTTCCCACAAGGGTTAAAAATCAGCCCTCCATGTGGACGTTCCGCGTGCTCCCAGAAAATGTACCTCAAAGAAGCAGAGCAAGTGACCTGACAAACAGTAAGACCATTATGATACTCACCGGGGGCCACTGACTCCAGTGTTACTAAGAAGATAAAGTACTCTGGTATTACTTCGAACTCTTTTAAATCTTTCGGACTCAAAAAGCCCTGTAATTTAAATGTATGATTTATCACAGGTTTTTTTTTTAAATGTATAAAATATTTATTATGCCGGTTGTAACACCAAGAGGCCCAACTTCTCAAGGTACTTTAACTACACCCCCTGAAAGGCAACGTACATCCCCCAGCGAGAAGCTTATATTTTTATTTCATTTTACAATAGGGTTAATGAAAAGTAAGCTAGGTTTGGTTTTACCTACTTCTTTACTTTAGATGGCCAGTAAAACCGAGGGTCCCAGGGTCGTTTTCAACCTGACGAAAAATAAAACGCCAGCTGTTCTTGTCTTCTGCATGCTGGCGCCAGTTGGAGACATCAAGTGCTACGTTGCCCACTGCTGGGTTCTTCCTTGTCTGCCTTGGTTTCACCTAGCGCCTAGACAAATATGCTCCCGGAATAAGGATTTTGTCCAAATATAAAACTTTTACTTGTTTTTGATAAGAACCGTTGTTTCTATTCTCTTCATTATTATTTCACGATGGCTTTTAAATAATACAACTAGAATTAAAGAGCTTACCAAATTGGACATATCGTTTAAGAGTTTTAGTAAAATTGTGAAGAAACCACTTTTTTAAAGAGGTTAGATTAGAAATGTCCTTTAAAGATTCTTGCGTGATAGAAAAAAACCGGAGACAAATATGTATGTGTTAGGTGTACTTTTAAATTAACATATTTTTATTAAAAGAATGACAAAATGTTTAATTTTTGCTGACCAAATTGCTTTTAATTATTTTTTATTATTTTAAATTAAAATAACATTTTGTTTTGTTTAATTAAAGGGGTAAAACTCCAGAATGGTATAATAAAAGTTATGGTCATATATCATCACATTTCCTAACCAGAATACGATTGGCTTTTAAAAATGTTGCCGAAGGACCAGAAAGTAAAGTCTAATGAAAAAAAGCAACAACAGTAAAATGGAGCAACAGTAGTGTAAAATTACTTTAACAACAACACAAAATCCTTAAAACAAATTAAACAAAAAAAAACATCACAAATCCTTAAAACATGTCATGCCCAAATACCCAACAAAGTTAACCAAAAGTACTGATTACAATTTTAATATTTTGGATTTTAGAAACTCTATTATTTTATAATTTTACTAAAGTCTCAAAGATTTTTTTATAAAAGATATTTTACCATGATTATTTAATTGAAGTGAATGTTAATAAACAGAAAATATAAATATATATTGCATACCCTTAAACGTTATATACAGTAACTGTTATAAATATACATATAGTTATATCAAAGGACCAGGAATTTCTTATAAAAACCCATTTTAATTAATAATGTATAACTGTTTAGAAAATAGCAAAAGTAAACGAAATGAATTCAATTTTTGTAAATATTTTATTTCTTAAGATTTTTTTGTATAATTTTTTTTTTTTTGTATTACTTTCTTTGTTAATTTTTATAAAATGTATTATATAGTTAAAAGTAAAATATATAACAAGCAGTTTAAACACTTTAAAAATACTCAGTAACTGAAATATCACAAAAAAGTAAAAATATATTATAAACTAAAATATATTTTTTTTTTACTATAAATTCTTTTTTATCGATCAGTTAAAAATAAATCTAATTATTAAATACTAAATTTGTTTGAATTATGTTCTTAAAGCATATTTGTATATTATTTTTGTTTATGGAAAATTAAAGCAAGAAAATTAAAGCAATTTGAAATAGAAATTTTAAATAAAAAAAAAAAAAATTAAAAAAACAAGCAAAAAGAAAAATTGTGTAAAGAAATTAAATACTAGTCAAATTTTTTGTTTATAAATCTAAGTTAAAGCAAAAAATTTATAATTGTAAAACTAATATTGCATTCTGTAAAATATTACTAACCATATTGTTAAGTTTCAAATTAAACTAAAAAAAGAGATAAATAACCACAAATATGGTAAGAAGGATATACATATACAAATCAAAAGAGCTTGTATTGGTTTCATATTAAACTTAATATAAAAACAAACAACAACATTAATATTAATTAACATCACATTTAATGTTAAACAAAGGCCCTTAAACAAATAAAACAAAGAAATATATTAAAAACAATACAAAAAACATGAGTTTATTTTTCTTCAATTGTAAAATAACGAGCAATGCTAGAAACACACCTGGGACAAACGACGAATGTCGCAACAACCTGTAAAAAAGTTTAGCTGCATCAAACTTTAAGAGGATGGTCATAAAACGCTCACAACTCTATTATTCAAAGCTTTACAGCTCAAAAACTGTTAACGATTGTGGAAAAGCGAATTTAGCTATCAATAGAGCGAAAAATCAGCTTTCAAATTAAATGTGTTGTTACCTCCCACAGCCACGCCTTCTTATTGAAACAAGCGTCTATATGAAGAAAACGCTTATAGTTAAGACTGCTTGTTCTTCATTTGTGAGAGATTTGCAAAAAATAAAAAAAGTTTTCACCCGACTTAAATGAGCAAAAATTATTTTAAAATTTCATGAACAATTTTTTGGGAGTAACAGGTCAACAGAATTAAGCAGAAGGTGGATTTTAAATGCAAATAATATTTAAAAGCTTCGTATCTCAGAAACTGGCAAAGATTTTTTAACGAAAGTTGCGGTACCCGGCTGGGTTAAAAGTCTGCTTTCTAATGCATATGTATTCGTCCGCCCACCGCACCGCCCACTCATTAGAATGATCGTTTTTTAGAAAAATATGCTTGCAGCTTTAAGGTTTATACACCTAAAATAATTCTGGTCTTCCAGGATTATTGCCCATTTTCCCCTTAAGCGCTCTGTTAAATTTTGTTACAATCAGCCACGCCTTCTTATTGAAACAAGCGTCTTTATGAAGAAAACGCTTACAGTTTAGACTGCTTGCTCTTCATTTGTGAGAGATTTGCAAAAAATAAAAGAGTTTTCACCCGACTTAAATGAGCAAAAATTATTTTAAAATTTCATGAAAAATTTTTTGGGAGTAACAGGTCAACAGAATTAAGCAGAAGGTGGATTTTAAATGCAAATAATATTTAAAGCTTCGTATCTCAGAAACTGGCAAAGATTTTTTAGCGTAAGTTGCGGTACCCGGCTGGGTTAAAAGTCTGGTTTCGAATGTATATGTATTCGTCCGCCCACCGCACCGCCCACTCATTAGAATGAGCGTTTTTTAGAAAAATATGCTTGCAGCTTTAAGGTTTATACACCTAAAATAATTCTGGTCTTCCAGGATTATTGCCCATTTTCCCCTTAAGCGCTCTGTTAAATTTTGTTCCAATGCGACCAGCCTTAGCCGAGATATGGACCAGCCTGTAAAAAAGTTTAGCTGCATCGAACTTTAAGGATGGTCATAAAACGCTCACAACTCTTTTATTTAAAGCTTTACAGCTCAAAAACTGTTAACGATTGCCGAAAAGCGAATTTAGTTATCAATAGAGCGAAAAATCAGCCACGCCTTCTTATTGAAACAAGCGTCTTTATGAAGAAAACGCTTACAGTTTAGACTGGTTGTTCTTCATTTGTGAGATATTTGCAAAAAATAAAAAAAGTTTTCACCCGACTTAAATGAGCAAAAATTATTTTAAAATTTCATGAAAAATTTTTTGGGAGTAACAGGTCAACAGAATTAAGCAGAAGGTGGATTTTTAATGCAAATATTATTTAAAGCTTCGTATCTCAGAAACTGGCAAAGATTTTTTAACGAAAGTTGCGGTACCCGGCTGGGTTAAAAGTCTGCTTTCGAATGCGTATGTATTCGTCCGCCCACCGCACCGCCCACTCATTATAATGAGCGTTTTTTAGAAAAATATGCTTGCAGCTTTAAGGTTTATAGACCAAAAATAATTCTGGTCTTCCAGGATTATTGCCCATTTTCCCCTTAAGCGCTCTGTTAAATTTTGTTACAATACGACCCCTGTAAAAAAGTTAAGCTGCATTAAACTTTAAGGATTGTCATAAAACGCTCACAACTCTTTTATTCAAAGCTTTACAGCTCAAAAACTGTTAACGATTGCCGAAAAGCGAATTTAGCTATCAATAGAGCGAAAAATCAGCTTTCAAATTAAATGTGTTGTTACCGCCCACAGCCACGCCTTCTTATTGAAACAAGCGTCTTTATGAAGAAAACGCTTACAGTTTAGACTGCTTGTTCTTCATTTGTGAGAGATTTGCAAAAAATAAAAAAAGTTTTCACCCGACTTAAATGAGCAAAAATTATTTTAAAATTTCATGAAAAATTTTTTGGGAGTAACAGGTCAACAGAATTAAGCAGAAGGTGGATTTTAAATGCAAATAATATTTAAAGCTTCGTATCTCAGAAACTGGCAACGATTTTTTAACGAAAGTTGCGGTACCCGGCTGGGTTAAAAGTCTGCTTTCGAATGCATATGTATTCGTCCGCCCACCGCACCGCCTAATCATTAGAATGAGCGTTTTTTAGAAAAATATGCTTGCAGCTTTAAGGTTTATAGACCAAAAATAATTCTGGTGTTCCAGGATTATTGCTCATTTTCCCCTTAAGCGCTCTGTTAAATTTTGTTACAATACGACCCCTGTAAAAAAGTTAAGCTGCATTAAACTTTAAGGATTGTCATAAAACGCTCACAACTCTTTTATTCAAAGCTTTACAGCTCAAAAACTGTTAACGATTGCCGAAAAGCGAATTTAGCTATCAATAGAGCGAAAAATCAGCTTTCAAATTAAATGTGTTCTTACCGCCCACAGCCACGCCTTCTTATTGAAACAAGCGTCTTTATGAAGAAAACGCTTACAGTTTAGACTGCTTGTTCTTCATTTGTGAGAGATTTGCAAAAAATAAAAAAAGTTTTCACCCGACTTAAATGAGCAAAAATTATTTTAAAATATCATGAAAAATTTTTTGGGAGTAACAGGTCAACAGAATTAAGCAGAAGGTGGATTTTAAATGCAAATAATATTTAAAGCTTCGTATCTCGGAAACTGGCAAAGATTTTTTAACGAAAGTTGCGGTACCCGGCTGGGTTAAAAGTCTGCCTTCGAATGCATATATATTCGCCCGCCCACCGCACCGCCCACTCATTAGAATGAGCGTTTTTTAGAAAAATATGCTTGCAGCTTTAAGGTTTATAGACCAAAAATAATTCTGGTCTTCCAGGATTATTGCCCATTTTCCCCTTAAGCGCTCTGTTAAATTTTGTTACAATACGACCCCTGTAAAAAAGTTAAGCTGCATTAAACTTTAAGGATTGTCATAAAACGCTCACAACTCTTTTATTCAAAGCTTTACAGCTCAAAAACTGTTAACGATTGCCGAAAAGCGAATTTAGCTATCAATAGAGCGAAAAATCAGCTTTCAAATTAAATGTGTTCTTACCGCCCACAGCCACGCCTTCTTATTGAAACAAGCGTCTTTATGAAGAAAACGCTTACAGTTTAGACTGCTTGTTCTTTTTTTTAGAAAAATATGCTTGCAGCTTTAAGGTTTATAGACCAAAAATAATTCTGGTCTTCCAGGATTATTGCCCATTTTCCCCTTAAGCGCTCTGTTAAATTTTGTTACAATACGACCCCTGTAAAAAAGTTAAGCTGCATTAAACTTTAAGGATTGTCATAAAACGCTCACAACTCTTTTATTCAAAGCTTTACAGCTCAAAAACTGTTAACGATTGCCGAAAAGCGAATTTAGCTATCAATAGAGCGAAAAATCAGCTTTCAAATTAAATGTGTTGTTACCGCCCACAGCCACGCCTTCTTATTGAAACAAGCGTCTTTATGAAGAAAACGCTTACAGTTTAGACTGCTTGCTCTTCATTTGTGAGAGATTTGCAAAAAATAAAAAAAGTTTTCACCCGATTTAAATGAGCAAAAATTATTTTAAAATTTCATGAAAAATTTTTTGGGAGTAACAGGTCAACAGAATTAAGCAGAAGGTGAATTTTAAATGCAAATAATATTTAAAGCTTCGTATCTCAGAAACTGGCAAAGATTTTTTAACGAAAGTTGCGGTACCCGGCTGGGTTAAAAGTCTGCTTTCGAATGCATATATATTCGCCCGCCCACCGCACCGCCCACTTATTAGAATGAGCGTTTTTTAGAAAAATATGCTTGCAGCTTTAAGGTTTATAGACCAAAAATAATTCTGGTCTTCCATGATTATTGCCCATTTTCCCCTTAAGCGCTCTGTTAAATTTTGTTACAATACGACCCCTGTAAAAAAGTTAAGCTGCATTAAACTTTAAGGATTGTCATAAAACGCTCACAACTCTTTTATTCAAAGCTTTACAGCTCAAAAACTGTTAACGATTGCCGAAAAGTGAATTTAGCTATCAATAGAGCGAAAAATCAGCTTTCAAATTAAATGTGTTGTTACCGCCCACAGCCACGCCTTCTTATTGAAACAAGCGTCTTTATGAAGAAAACGCTTACAGTTTGGACTGCTTGCTCTTCATTTGTGAGAGATTTGCAAAAAATAAAAAAAGTTTTCACCCGATTTAAATGAGCAAAAATTATTTTAAAATTTCATGAAAAATTTTTTGGGAGTAACAGGTCAACAGAATTAAGCAGAAGGTGGATTTAAAATGCAAATAATATTTAAAGCTTCGTATCTCCGAAACTGGCAAAGATTTTTTAACGAAAGTTGCGGTACCCGGCTGGGTTAAAAGTCTGCTTTCGAATGCATATGTATTCGTCCGCCCACCGCACCGCCTAATCATTAGAATGAGCGTTTTTTAGAAAAATATGCTTGCAGCTTTAAGGTTTATAGACCAAAAATAATTCTGGTCTTCCAGGATTATTGCTCATTTTCCCCTTAAGCGCTCTGTTAAATTTTGTTACAATACGACCCCTGTAAAAAAGTTAAGCTGCATTAAACTTTAAGGATTGTCATAAAACGCTCACAACTCTTTTATTCAAAGCTTTACAGCTCAAAAACTGTTAACGATTGCCGAAAAGCGAATTTAGCTATCAATAGAGCGAAAAATCAGCTTTCAAATTAAGTGTGTTGTTACCGCCCATAGCCACGATCATTAGAATGAGCGTTTTTTAGAGAAAATGCTTGCAGGTTTAAGGTTTATAGACCAAAAATAATTCTGGTCTTCCAGGATTATTGCCATTTTCCCCTTAAGCGCTCTGTTAAATTTTGTTACAATACGACCCCTGTGAAAAAGTTAAGCTGCATCAAACTTTAAGGATGGTCATAAAACGCTCACAACTCTTTTATTCAAAGCTTTACAGCTCAAAAACTGTTAACGATTGCCGCCGAAAAGCGAATTTAGCTATCAATAGAGCGAAAAATCAGCTTTCAAATTAAATGTGTTGTTACCGCCCACAGCCACGCCTTCTTATTGACACAAGCGTCTTTATGAAGAAAACGCTTAGAGTTTAGACTGCTTGTTCTTCATTTGTGAGAGATTTGCAAAAAATAAAAAAAAAAAGTTTTCACCCGACTTAAATGAGCAAAAATTATTTTAAAACTTCATGAAAAATTTTTTGGGAGTAACAAGTCAACAGAATTAAGCAGAAGGTGGATTTTAAATGCAAATAATATTTAAAGCTTCGTATCTCAGAAACTGGCAAAGATTTTTTAACGAAAGCTGCGGTACCCGGCTGGGTTAAAAGTCTGCTTTCGAATGCATATGTATTCGTCCGCCCACCGCACCGCCCACTCATTAGAATGAGCGTTTTTTAGAAAAATATGCTTGCAGCTTTAAGGTTTATAGACCAAAAATAATTCTGGTCTTCCATGATTATTGCCCATTTTCCCCTTAAGCGCTCTGTTAAATTTTGTTACAATACGACCGGCCTTAGCCGAGATATTGACCAACCTGTAAAAAAGTTAAGCTGCATCAAACTTTAAGGATGGTCATAAAACGCTCATAACTCTTTTATTCAAAGCTTTACAGCTCAAAAACTGTTAACGATTGCCGAAAAGCGAATTTAGCTATCAACAGAGCGAAAAATCAGCTTTCAAATTAAATGTGTTGTTACCGCCCACAGCCACGCCTTTTTATTGAAACAAGCGTCTTTATGAAGAAAACGCTTAGAGTTTAGACTGCTTGTTCTTCATTTGTGAGAGATTTGCAAAAAATAAAAAAAAAAGTTTTCACCCGACTTAAATGAGCAAAAATTATTTTAAAATTTCATGAAAAATTTTTTGGGAGTAACAGGTCAACAGAATTAAGCAGAAGGTGGATTTTAAATGCAAATAATATTTAAAGCGTCGTATCTCAGAAACTGGCAAAGATTTTTTAACGAAAGTTGCGGTACCCGGCTGGGTTAAAAGTCTGCTTTCGAATGCATATGTATTCGTCCGTCCACCGCACCGCCCACTCATTAGAATGAGCGTTTTTTAGAAAAATATGCGTGCAGCTTTAAGGTTTATAGACCTAAAATAATTCTGGTCTTCCAGGATTATTGCCCATTTTCCCCTTAAGCGCTCTGTTAAATTTTGTTACAATACGACCCCTGTGAAAAAGTTAAGCTGCATCAAACTTTAAGGATGGTCATAAAACGCTCACAATTCTTTTATTCAAAGCTTTACAGCTCAAAAACTGTTAGCGATTGCCGAAAAGCGAATTTAGCTATCAATAGAGCGAAAAATCATCGAAAAAAATTAGAGTTTAGACTGCTTGTTCTTCATTTGTGAGAGATTTGCAAAAAATAAAAAAAGTTTTCAACCGACTTAAATGAGCAAAAATTATTTTAAAATTTTATGAAAAATTTTTTGGGAGTAACAGGTCAACAGAATTAAGCAGAAGGTGGATTTTAAATGCAAATAATATTTAAAGCTTCGTATCTCCGAAACTGGAAAAAGATTTTTTAACGAAAGTTGCGCTACCCGGCTGGGTTAAAAGTCTGCTTTCGAATGCATATGTGTTCGTCCGCCCACCGCACCGCCCATTCATTAGAATGAGCGTTTTTTAGAAAAATATGCTTGCAGGTTTAAGGTTTATAGACCAAAAATAATTCTGGTCTTCCAGGATTATTGCCATTTTCCCCTTAAGCGCTCTGTTAAATTTTGTTACAATACGACCCCTGTAAAAAATGTAAGCTGCATCAAACTTTAAGGATGGTCATAAAACGCTCACAACTCTTTTATTCAAAGCTCTACAGCTCAAAAACTGTTAACGATTGCCGAAAAGGTAATTTAGCTATCAATAGAGCGAAAAATCAGCTTTCAAATTAAATGTGTTGTTACCGCCCACAGCCACGCCTTCTTATTGAAACAAGCGTCTTTATGAAGAAAACGCTTACAGTTTAGACTGCTTGTTCTTCATTTGTGAGAGATTTGCAAAAAATAAAAAAAGTTTTCACCCGACTTAAATGAGCAAAAGTTATTTTAAAATTTCATGAAAAATTTTTTGGGAGTAACAGGTCAACAGAATTAAGCAGAAGGTGGATTTAAAATGCAAATAATATTTAAAGCTTCGTATCTCAGAAACTGGCAAAGATTTTTTAACGAAAGTTGCGGTACCCGCCTGGGTTAAAAGTCTGCTTTCGAATGCATATGTGTTTGTCCGCCCACCGCACCGCACCGCCCAATCATTAGAATGAGCGTTTTTTAGAAAAATATGCTTGCAGGTTTAAGGTTTATAGACCAAAAATAATTCTGGTCTTCCAGGATTATTGCCATTTTCCCCTTAAGCGCTCTGTTAAATTTTGTTACAATACGACCCCTGTAAAAAATGTAAGCTGCATCAAACTTTAAGGATGGTCATAAAACGCTCACAACTCTTTTATTCAAAGCTTTACAGCTCAAAAACTGTTAACGATTGCCGAAAAGCGAATTTAGCTATCAATAGAGCGAAAAATCAGCTTTCAAATTAAATGTGTTCTTACCGCCCACAGCCACGCCTTCTTATTGAAACAAGCGTCTTTATGAAGAAAACGCTTACAGTTTAGACTGCTTGTTCTTCATTTGTGAGAGATTTGCAAAAAATAAAAAAAGTTTTCACCCGACTTAAATGAGCAAAAATTATTTTAAAATTTCATGAAAAATTTTTTGCGAGTAACAGGTCAACAGAATTAAGCAGAAGGTGGATTTTAAATGCAAATAATATTTAAAGCTTCGTATCTCAGAAACTGGCAAAGATTTTTTAACGAAAGTTGCGGTACCCGGCTGGGTTAAAAGTCTGCTTTCGAATGCATATGTATTCGTCCGCCCACCGCACCGCCCACTCATTAGAATGAGCGTTTCTTAGAAAAATATGCGTGCAGCTTTAAGGTTTATAGACCTAAAATAATTCTGGTCTCCCAGGATTATTGCCCATTTTCCCCTTAAGCGCTCTGTTAAATTTTGTTACAATACGACCGGCCTTAGCCGAGATATTGACCAACCTGTAAAAAAGTTAAGCTGCATCAAACTTTAAGGATGGTCATAAAGCGCTCATAACTCTTTTATTCAAAGCTTTACTGCTCAAAAACTGTTAACGATTGCCTAAAACCGAATTTAGCTATCAATAGAGCGAAAAATCAGCTTTCAAATTAAATGTGTTGTTACCGCCCACAGCCACGCCTTCTTATTGACACAAGCGTCTTTATGAAGAAAACGCTTAGAGTTTAGACTGCTTGTTCTTCATTTGTGGGAGATTTGCAAAAAATAAAAAAAAAAGTTTTCACCCGACTTAAATGAGCAAAAATTATTTTAAAATTTCATGAAAAATTTTTTGGGAGTAACAGGTCAACAGAATTAAGCAGAAGGTGGATTTTAAATGCAAATAATATTTAAAGCTTCGTATCTCAGAAACTGGCAAAGATTTTTTAACGAAAGTTGCAGTACCCGGCTGGGTTAAAAGTCTTCTTTCGAATGCATATGTATTCGTCCGCCCACCGTACCGCCCACTCATTAGAATGAGCGTTTTTTAGAAAAATATGCGTGCAGCTTTAAGGTTTATAGACATAAATAATTCTGGTCTTCCAGGATTATTGCCCATTTTCCCCTTAAGCGCTCTGTAAAATTTTGTTACAATACGACCCCTGTGAAAAAGTTAAGCTGCATCAAACTTTAAGAATGGTCATAAAACGCTCACAACTCTTTTATTCAAAGCTTAACAGCTCAAAAACTGTTAACAATTGCCGAAAAGCGAATTTAGCTATCAATAGAGCGAAAAATCAGCTTTCAAATTAAATGTGTTGTTACCGCCCACAGCCACGCCTTCTTATTGAAACAAGCGTCTTTATGAAGAAAACGCTTACAGTTTAGACTGCTTGTTCTTCATTTGTGAGAGATTTGCAAAAAATAAAAAAAGTTTTCTCACCCGATTTAAATGAGCAAAAATTATTTTAAAATTTCATGAAAAATTTTTTGGGAGTAACAGGTCAACAGAATTAAGCAGAAGGTGGATTTTAAATGCAAATAATATTTAAAGCTTCGTATCTCAGAAACTGGCAAAGATTTTTTAACGAAAGTTGCGGTACCCGGCTGGGTTAAAAGTCTGCTTTCGAATGCATATGTATTCGTCCGCCCACCGCACCGCCCACTCATTAGAATGAGCGTTTCTTAGAAAAATATGCGTGCAGCTTTAAGGTTTATAGACCTAAAATAATTCTGGTCTCCCAGGATTATTGCCCATTTTCCCCTTAAGCGCTCTGTTAAATTTTGTTACAATACGACCGGCCTTAGCCGAGATATTGACCAACCTGTAAAAAAGTTAAGCTGCATCAAACTTTAAGGATGGTCATAAAGCGCTCATAACTCTTTTATTCAAAGCTTTACAGCTCAAAAACTGTTAACGATTGCCGAAAACCGAATTTAGCTATCAATAGAGCGAAAAATCAGCTTTCAAATTAAATGTGTTGTTACCGCCCACAGCCACGCCTTCTTATTGACACAAGCGTCTTTATGAAGAAAACGCTTAGAGTTTAGACTGCTTGTTCTTCATTTGTGGGAGATTTGCAAAAAATAAAAAAAAAAGTTTTCACCCGACTAAAATGAGCAAAAATTATTTTAAAATTTCATGAAAAATTTTTTGGGAGTAACAGGTCAACAGAATTAAGCAGAAGGTGGATTTTAAATGCAAATAATATTTAAAGCTTCGTATCTCAGAAACTGGCAAAGATTTTTTAACGAAAGTTGCGGTACCCGGCTGGGTTAAAAGTCTGCTTTCGAATGCATATGTATTCGTCCGCCCACCGCACCGCCCACTCATTAGAATGAGCGTTTTTTAGAAAAATATGCGTGCAGCTTTAAGGTTTATAGACCTAAAATAATTCTGGTCTTCCAGGATTATTGCCCATTTTCCCCTTAAGCGCTCTGTTAAATTTTGTTACAATACGACCGGCCTTAGCCGAGATATTGACCAACCTGTAAAAAAGTTAAGCTGCATCAAACTTTAAGGATGGTCATAAAGCGCTCATAACTCTTTTATTCAAAGCTTTACAGCTCAAAAACTGTTAACGATTGCCGAAAACCGAATTTAGCTATCAATAGAGCGAAAAATCAGCTTTCAAATTAAATGTGTTGTTACCGCCCACAGCCACGCCTTCTTATTGACACAAGCGTCTTTATGAAGAAAACGCTTAGAGTTTAGACTGCTTGTTTTTCATTTGTGGGAGATTTGCAAAAAATAAAAAAAAAAGTTTTCACCCGACTTAAATGAGCAAAAATTATTTTAAAATTTCATGAAAAATTTTTTGGGAGTAACAGGTCAACAGAATTAAGCAGAAGGTGGATTTTAAATGCAAATAATATTTAAAGCTTCGTATCTCAGAAACTGGCAAAGATTTTTTAACGAAAGTTGCGGTACCCGGCTGGGTTAAAAGTCTTCTTTCGAATGCATATGTATTCGTCCGCCCACCGCACCGCCCACTCATTAGAATGAGCGTTTTTTTAGAAAAATATGCGTGCAGCTTTAAGGTTTATAGACATAAATAATTCTGGTCTTCCAGGATTATTGCCCATTTTCCCCTTAAGCGCTCTGTAAAATTTTGTTACAATACGACCCCTGTGAAAAAGTTAAGCTGCATCAAACTTTAAGGATGGTCATAAAACGCTCACAACTCTTTTATTCAAAGCTTTACAGCTCAAAAACTGTTAACAATTGCCGAAAAGCGAATTTAGCTATCAATAGAGCGAAAAATCAGCTTTCAAATTAAATGTGTTGTTACCGCCCACAGCCACGCCTTCTTATTGAAACAAGCGTCTTTATGAAGAAAACGCTTAGAGTTTAGACTGCTTGTTCTTTATTTGTGAGAGATTTGCAAATAATAAAAAAAGTTTTCACCCGACTTAAATGAGCAAAAATTATTTTAAAATTTCATGAAAAATTTTTTGGGAGTAACAGGTCAACAGAATTAAGCAGAAGGTGGATTTTAAATGCAAATAATATTTAAAGCTTCGTATCTCAGAAACTGGCAAAGATTTTTTAACGAAAGTTGCGGTACCCGGCTGGGTTAAAAGTCTGCTTTCGAATGCATATGTATTCGTCCGCCCACCGCACCGCCCACTCATTAGAATGAGCGTTTTTTAGAAAAATATGCGTGCAGCTTTAAGGTTTATAGACCTAAAATAATTCTGGTCTTCCAGGATTATTGCCCATTTTCCCCTTAAGCGCTCTGTTAAATTTTGTTACAATACGACCCCTGTGAAAAAGTTAAGCTGCATCAAACTTTAAGGATGGTCATAAAACGCTCACAATTCTTTTATTCAAAGCTTTACAGCTCAAAAACTGTTAACGATTGCCGAAAAGCGAATTTAGCTATCAATAGAGCGAAAAATCAGCTTTCAAATTAAATGTGTTGTTACCGCCCACAGCCACGCCTTCTTATTGAAACAAGCGTCTTTATGAAGAAAACGCTTAGAGTTTAGACTGCTTGTTCTTCATTTGTGAGAGATTTGCAAAAAATAAAAAAAGTTTTCACCCGACTTAAATGAACAAAAATTATTTTAACCCTCTAATGCCAAGTTTTAGAATAAATGGGAATCTATTTTGAAAACCATTTTTTTTAAGGTATTTTTTGGCCTGTGAATTCAAAAAAAAAAAAATTTTAAGCCCGTACGATGAGTCGTTTACGTTCCAGGTGAGAAAACATCTAGGAGTACCTTGAGGCACCCTTGGGTATCTAGTAATAAAAACACATTTATTTTTTGAGAATTCTGTTTGTTAGTTTGTATTGAAAATAAAAAGTAATGAAAAATATAAAAAATATTTGGTTTTGTTTATGAAAATCAAAATTGTGTTCCAGATTGTTTACAATGCTTTAAGAGCTTTTAAGAGCTTTCGAAGCTTCTGCAAATATTTTTCTAGATCTTTAAGCAATTGTTATAAAATGGAAATTAATAAAAATTATTTATATAGTAGACGTCAGGGGAAATTTTGTAAAGCCTGCCTTGAGGCACTCTTAAGCATTAAGAGTTGTGAGCGTTTTATGACCATCCTTAAAGTTTGATGCAGCTTAACTTTTTTACAGGTTAGTCAATATCTCGGCTAAGACTGGTCGTGTTGTAACAAAATTTAACAGAGCGCTTAAGGGGAAAATGGGCAATAATCATGGAAGACCAGAATTATTTTTGGTCTATAAACCTTAAAGCTGCAAGCATATTTTTCTAAAAAACGCTCATTCTAATGATTGGGCGGTGCGGTGGGCGGACGAATACATATGCATTCGAAAGCAGACTTTTAACCCAGCCGGGTACCGCAACTTTCGTTAAAAAATCTTTGCCAGTTTCTGAGATACGAAGCTTTAAATATTATTTGCACTTAAAATCCACCTTCTGCTTAATTCTGTTGACCTGTTACTCCCAAAAAATTTTTTATGAAATTTTAAAATAATTTTTGCTCATTTAAGTCGGGTGAAAACTTTTTTATTTTTTGCAAATATCTCTCACAAATGAAGAACAAGCAGTCTAAACTGTAAGCGTTTTCTTCATAAAGACGCTTGTTTCAATAAGAAGGCGTGGCTGTGGGCGGTAAGAACACATTTAATTTGAAAGCTGATTTTTCGCTCTATTAATAGCTAAATTCGCTTTTCGGCAATCGTTAACAGTTTTTGAGCTGTAAAGCTTTGAATAAAAGAGTTGTGAGCGTTTTATGACCATCCTTAAAGTTTGATGCAGATTAACTTTTTTACAGGTTGGTCAATATCTCGGCTAAGACTGGTCGTGTTGTAACAAAATTTAACAGAGCGCTTAAGGGGAAAATGGGCAATAATCCTGGAAGACCAGAATTATTTTAGGTCTATAAACCTTAAAGCTGCACGCATATTTTTCTAAAAAACGCTCATTCTAATGAGTGGGCGGTGCGGTGGGCGGACGTATACATATGCATTCGAAAGCAGACTTTTAACCCAGCCGGGTACCGCAACTTTCGTTAAAAAATCTTTGCCAGTTTCTGAGATACGAAGCTTTAAATATTATTTGCATTTAAAATCCACCTTCTGCTTAATTCTGTTGACCTGTTACTCCCAAAAAATTTTTCATGAAATTTTAAAATAATTTTTGCTCATTTAAGTCGGGTGAAAACTTTTTTTATTTTTTGCAAATCTCTCACAAATGAAGAACAAGCAGTCTAAACTGTAAGCGTTTTCTTCATAAAGACGCTTGCTTCAATAGGAAGGCGTGGCTGTGAGCGGTAACAACACATTTGATTTGAAAGCTGATTTTTCGCTCTATTGATATCTAAATTCGCTTTTCGGCAATCGCTAACAGTTTTTGAGCTGTAAAGCTTTGAATAAAAGAGTTGTGAGCGTTTTATGACCATCCTTAAAGTTTGATGCAGATTAACTTTTTTACAGGTTGGTCAATATCTCGGCTAAGGCCGGTCGTATTGTAACAAAATTTAACAGAGTGCTTAAGGGGAAAATGGGCAATAATCCTGAAAGAGCAGAATAATTTTTGGTCTATAAACCTTAAAGCTGCAAGCATATTTTTCTAAAAAACGCTCATTCTAATGAGTGGGCGGTGCGGTGGGCGGTGCGGTGGGCGGTGCGGTGGGCGGTGCGGTGGGCGGTGCGGTGGGCGGACGAATACATATGCATTCAAAAGCAGACTTTTAATCCAGCCGGGTACCGCAACTTTCGTTAACAAATCTTTGCCAGTTTCTGAGATACGAAGCTTTAAATATTATTTTCATTTAAAATCCACCTTCTGCTTAATTCTGTTGACCTGTTACTCCCAAAAAATTTTTCATGAAATTTTAAAATAATTTTTGCTCATTTAAGTCGGGTGAAAAACTCTTTTATTTTTTGCAAATCTCTCACAAATGAAGAACAAGCAGTCTAAGCTGTAAGCGTTTTCTTCATAAAGACGCTTGTTTCAATAAGAAGGCGTGGCTGTGGGCGGTAACAACACATTTAATTTGAAAGCTGATTTTTCGCTCTATTGATAGCTAAATTCGCTTTTCGGCAATCGCCAACAGTTTTTGAGCTGTAGAGCTTTGAATAAAAGAATTGTGAGCGTTTTATGACCATCCTTAAAGTTGGATGCAGCTAAACTTTTTTACAGGTTGGTCAATATCACGGCTAAGGCTGGTCGTATTGTAACAAAATTTAACAGAGTGCTTAAGGGGAAAATGGGCAATAATCCTGAAAGAGCAGAATAATTTTTGGTCTATAAACCTTAAAGTTGCAAGCATATTTTTCTAAAAAACGCTCATTCTAATGAGTGGGCGGTGCGGTGGGCGGACGAATACATATGCATTCAAAAGCAGACTTTTAATCCAGCCGGGTACCGCAACTTTCGTTAAAAAATCTTTGCCAGTTTCTGAGATACGAAGCTTTAAATATTATTTTCATTTAAAATCCACCTTCTGCTTAATTCTGTTGACCTGTTACTCCCAAAAAATTTTTCATGAAATTTTAAAATAATTTTTGCTCATTTAAGTCGGGTGAAAACTCTTTTATTTTTTGCAAATCTCTCACAAATGAAGAACAAGCAGTCTAAGCTGTAAGCGTTTTCTTCATAAAGACGCTTGTTTCAATAAGAAGGCGTGGCTGTGGGCGGTAACAACACATTTAATTTGAAAGCTGATTTTTCGCTCTATTGATAGCTAAATTCGCTTTTCGGCAATCGCCAACAGTTTTTGAGCTGTAGAGCTTTGAATAAAAGAGTTGTGAGCGTTTTATGACCATCCTTAAAGTTGGATGCAGCTAAACTTTTTTACAGGTTGGTCAATATCACGGCTAAGGCTGGTCGTATTGTAACAAAATTTAACAGAGTGCTTAAGGGGAAAATGGGCAATAATCCTGAAAGAGCAGAATAATTTTTGGTCTATAAACCTTAAAGCTGCAAGCATATTTTTCTAAAAACCGCTCATTCTAATGAGTGGGCGGTGCGGTGGGCGGACGAATACATATGCATTCAAAAGCAGACTTTTAATCCAGCCGGGTACCGCAACTTTCGTTAAAAAATCTTTGCCAGTTTCTGAGATACGAAGCTTTAAATATTATTTTCATTTAAAATCCACCTTCTGCTTAATTCTGTTGACCTGTTACTCCCAAAAAATTTTTCATGAAATTTTAAAATAATTTTTGCTCATTTAAGTCGGGTGAAAACTCTTTTATTTTTTGCAAATCTCTCACAAATGAAGAACAAGCAGTCTAAGCTGTAAGCGTTTTCTTCATAAAGACGCTTGTTTCAATAAGAAGGCGTGGCTGTGGGCGGTAACAACACATTTAATTTGAAAGCTGATTTTTCGCTCTATTGATAGCTAAATTCGCTTTTCGGCAATCGCCAACAGTTTTTGAGCTGTAGAGCTTTGAATAAAAGAGTTGTGAGCGTTTTATGACCATCCTTAAAGTTGGATGCAGCTAAACTTTTTTACAGGTTGGTCAATATCACGGCTAAGGCTGGTCGTATTGTAACAAAATTTAACAGAGTGCTTAAGGGGAAAATGGGCAATAATCCTGAAAGAGCAGAATAATTTTTGGTCTATAAACCTTAAAGCTGCAAGCATATTTTTCTAAAAACCGCTCATTCTAATGAGTGGGCGGTGCGGTGGGCGGACGAATACATATGCATTCAAAAGCAGACTTTTAATCCAGCCGGGTACCGCAACTTTCGTTAAAAAATCTTTGCCAGTTTCTGAGATACGAAGCTTTAAATATTATTTTCATTTAAAATCCACCTTCTGCTTAATTCTGTTGACCTGTTACTCCCAAAAAATTTTTCATGAAATTTTAAAATAATTTTTGCTCATTTAAGTCGGGTGAAAACTCTTTTATTTTTTGCAAATCTCTCACAAATGAAGAACAAGCAGTCTAAGCTGTAAGCGTTTTCTTCATAAAGACGCTTGTTTCAATAAGAAGGCGTGGCTGTGGGCGGTAACAACACATTTAATTTGAAAGCTGATTTTTCGCTCTATTGATAGCTAAATTCGCTTTTCGGCAATCGTTAACAGTTTTTGAGCTGTAAAGCTTTGAATAAAAGAGTTGTGAGCGTTTTATGATCATCCTTAAAGTTTGATGCAGATTAACTTTTTTACAGGTTGGTCAATATCTCGGCTAAGGCTGGTCGTATTGTAACAAAATTTAACAGAGCGCTTAAGGGGAAAATGGGCAATAATCCTGGAAGACCAGAATTATTTTTGGTCTATAAACCTTAAAGCTGCAAGCATATTTTTCTAAAAAACGCTCATTCTAATGAGTGGGTGGTGCGGTGGGCGGACGAATACATATGCATTCGAAAGCAGACTTTTAACCCAGCCGGGTACCGCAACTTTCGTTAAAAAATTTTTGCCAGTTTCTGAGATACGAAGCTTTAAATATTATTTGCATTTAAAATCCACCTTCTGCTTAATTCTGTTGACCTGTTAAACCCAAAAAATTTTTCATGAAATTTTAAAATAATTTTTGCTCATTTAAGTCGGGTGAAAACTTTTTTTATTTTTTGCAAATCTCTCACAAATAAAAAACAAGCAGTCTAAACTGTAAGCGTTTTCTTCATAAAGACGCTTGTTTCAATAAGAAGGTGTGGCTGTGGGCGGTAACAACACATTTAATTTGAAAGCTGATTTTTCGCTCTATTGATATCTAAATTCGCTTTTCGGCAATCGCTAACAGTTTTTGAGCTGTAAAGCTTTGAATAAAAGAGTTGTGAGCGTTTTATGACCATCCTTAAAGTTTGATGCAGATTAACTTTTTTACAGGTTGGTCAATATCTCGGCTAAGGCTGGTCGTATTGTAACAAAATTTAACAGAGCGCTTAAGGGGAAAATGGGCAATAATCCTGGAAGACCAGAATTATTTTTGGTCTATAAACCTTAAAGCTGCAAGCATATTTTTCTAAAAAACGCTCATTCTAATGATTGGGTGGTGCGGTGGGCGGACGAATACATATGCATTCGAAAGCAGACTTTTAACCCAGCCGGGTACCGCAACTTTCGTTAAAAAATGTTTGCCAGTTTCTGAGATACGAAGCTTTAAATATTATTTGCATTTAAAATCCACCTTCTGCTTAATTCTGTTGACCTGTTACTCCCAAAAAATTTTTCATGAAATTTTAAAATAATTTTTGCTCATTTAAGTCGGGTGAAAACTTTTTTTATTTTTTGCAAACCTCTCACAAATAAAAAACAAGCAGTCTAAACTGTAAGCGTTTTCTTCATAAAGACGCTTGTTTCAATAAGAAGGCGTGGCTGTGGGCGGTAACAACACATTTAATTTGAAAGCTGATTTTTCGCTCTATTGATAGCTAAATTCGCTTTTCGGCAATCGCTAACAGTTTTTGAGCTGTAAAGCTTTGAATAAAAGAGTTGTGAGCGTTTTATGACCATCCTTAAAGTTTGATGCAGATTAACTTTTTTACAGGTTGGTCAATATCTCGGCTAAGGCTGGTCGTATTGTAACAAAATTTAACAGAGTGCTTAAGGGGAAAATGGGCAATAATCCTGAAAGAGCAGAATAATTTTTGGTCTATAAACCTTAAAGCTGCAAGCATATTTTTCTAAAAAACGCTCATTCTAATGAGTGGGCGGTGCGGTGGGCGGACGAATACATATGCATTCGAAAGCAGACTTTTAACCCAGCCGGCTACCGCAACTTTCGTTAAAAAATCTTTGCCAGTTTCTGAGATACGAAGCTTTAAATATTATTTGCATTTAAAATCCACCTTCTGCTTAATTCTGTTGACCTGTTACTCCCAAAAAATTGTTCATGAAATTTTAAAATAATTTTTGCTCATTTAAGTCGGGTGAAAACTTTTTTTATTTTTTGCAAATCTCTCACAAATGAAGAACAAGCAGTCTTAACTGTAAGCGTTTTCTTCATAAAGACGCTTGTTTCAATAAGAAGGCGTGGCTGTGGGCGGTAACAACACATTTAATTTGAAAGCTGATTTTTCGCTCTATTGATATCTAAATTCGCTTTTCGGCAATCGCTTACAGTTTTTGAGCTGTAAAGCTTTGAATAAAAGAGTTGTGAGCGTTTTATGACCATCCTTAAAGTTGGATGCAGCTAAACTTTTTTACAGGTTGGTCAATATCACGGCTAAGGCTGGTCGTATTGTAACAAAATTTAACAGAGCGCTTAAGGGGAAAATGGGCAATAATCCTGGAAGACCAGAATTATTTTTGGTCTATAAACCTTAAAGCTGCAAGCATATTTTTCTAAAAAACGCTCATTCTAATGATTGGGCGGTGCGGTGGGAGGACGAATACATATGCATTCGAAAGCAGACTTTTAACCCAGCCGGGTACCTCAACTTTCGTTAAAAAATCTTTGCCAGTTTCTGAGATACGAAGCTTTAAATATTATTTGCATTTAAAATCCACCTTGTGCTTAATTCTGTTGACCTGTTACTCACAAAAAATTTTTCATGAAATTTTAAAATAATTTTTGCTCATTTAAGTCGGGTGAAAACTTTTTTTATTTTTGCAAATCTCTCACAAATGAAGAACAAGCAGTCTTAACTGTAAGCGTTTTCTTCATAAAGACGCTTGTTTCAATAAGAAGGCGTGGCTGTGGGCGGTAACAACACATTTAATTTGAAAGCTGATTTTTCGCTCTATTGATAGCTAAATTCGCTTTTCGGCAATCGCTAACAGTTTTTGAGCTGTAAAGCTTTGAATAAAAGAGTTGTGAGCATTTTATGACCATCCTTAAAGTTTAATGCAGCTTAACTTTTTTACAGGGGTCGAATTGTAACAAAATTTAACAGAGCGCTTAAGGGGAAAATGGGCAATAATCCTGAAAGACCAGAATTATTTTTGGTCTATAAACCTTAAACCTGCAAGCATATTTTTCTAAAAAACGCTCATTCTAATGATTGGGCGGTGCCGTGGGCGGACGAAGACATATGCATTCGAAAGCAGACTTTTAACCCAGCCGAGTACCGCAACTTTCGTTAAAAAATCTTTGCCAGTTTCTGAGATACGAAGCTTTAAATATAATTTGCATTTAAAATCCACCTTCTGCTTAATTCTGTTGACTCCCAAAAAATTTTTCATGAAATTTTAAAATAATTTTTGCTCATTTAAGTCGGGTGAAAACTTTTTTTATTTTTTGCAAATCTCTCACAAATAAAGAACAAGCAGTCTAAACTGTAAGCGTTTTCTTCATAAAGACGCTTGTTTCAATAAGAAGGTGTGGCTGTGGGCGGTAACAACACATTTAATTTGAAAGCTGATTTTTCGCTCTATTGATAGCTAAATTCGCTTTTCGGCAATCACTAACAGTTTTTGAGCTGTAAAGCTTTTAATAAAAGAATTGTGAGCGTTTTATGTCCATCCTTAAAGTTTGATGCAGCTTAACTTTTTACAGATTGGTCAATATCTCGGCTAAGGCCGGTCGTATTGTAACAAAATTTAACAGAGTGCTTAAGGGGAAAATGGGCAATAATCCTGAAAGAGCAGAATAATTTTTGGTCTATACACCTTAAAGCTGCAAGCATATTTTTCTAAAAAACGCTCATTCTAATGAGTGGGCGGTGCGGTGGGCGGACGACTACATATGCATTCGAAAGCAGACTTTTAACCCAGCCGGGTACCGCAACTTTCGTTAAAAAATCTTTGCCAGTTTCTGAGATACGAAGCTTTAAATATTATTTGCATTTAAAATCCACCTTCTGCTTAATTCTGTTGACCTGTTACTCCCAAAAAATTTTTCATGAAATTTTAAAATAATTTTTGCTCATTTAAGTCGGGTGAAAACTTTTTTTATTTTTTTGCAAATCTCTCACAAATGAAGAACAAGCAGTCTAAACTGTAAGCGTTTTCTTCATAAAGACGCTTGTTTCAATAAGAAGGCGTGGCTGTGGGCGGTAACAACACATTTAATTTGAAAGCTGATTTTTCGCTCTATTGATATCTAAATTCGCTTTTCGGCAATCGCTAACAGTTTTTGAGCTGTAATGCTTTGAATAAAAGAGTTGTGAGCGTTTTATGTCCATCCTTAAAGTTTGATGCAGCTAAACTTTTTTACAGGTTGGTCAATATCTCGGCTAAGGCCGGCCGTATTGTAACAAAATTTAACAGAGTGCTTAAGGGGAAAATGGGCAATAATCCTGAAAGAGCAGAATAATTTTTGGTCTATAAACCTTAAAGCTGCAAGCATATTTTTCTAAAAAACGCTCATTCTAATGAGTGGGCGGTGCGGTGGGCGGACGAATACATATGCATTCGAAAGCAGACTTTTAACCCAGCCGGGTACCGCAACTTTCGTTAAAAAATCTTTGCCAGTTTCTGAGATACGAAGCTTTAAATATTATTTGCATTTAAAATCCACCTTCTGCTTAATTCTGTTGACCTGTTACTCCCAAAAAATTTTTCATGCAATTTTAAAATAATTTTTGCTCATTTAAGTCGGGTGAAAACTTTTTTATTTTTTGCAAATATCTCTCACAAATGAAGAACAAGCAGTCTAAACTGTAAGCGTTTTCTTCATAAAGACGCTTGTTTCAATAAGAAGGCGTGGCTGTGGGCGGTAACAACACATTTAATTTGAAAGCTGATTTTTCGCTCTATTGAGAGCTAAATTCGCTTTTCGGCAATCGTTAACAGTTTTTGAGCTGTAAAGTTTTGAATAAAAGAGTTGTGAGCGTTTTATGTCCATCCTTAAAGTTTGATGCAGCTTAACTTTTTTACAGGTTGGTCAATATCTCGGCTAAGGCCGGTCGTATTGTAACAAAATTTAACAGAGTGCTTAAGGGGAAATGGGCAATAATCCTGAAAGAGCAGAATAATTTTTGGTCTATAAACCTTAAAGCTGCAAGCATATTTTTCTTAAAAACCCTCATTCTAATGAGTGGGCGGTGCGGTGGGTGGGCGAATACATAAGCTTTCGAAAGCAGACTTTTAACCCAGCCGGCTACCGCAACTTTCGTTAAAAAATCTTTGCCAGTTTCTGAGATACGAAGCTTTAAATATTATTTGCATTTAAAATCCACCTTCTGCTTAATTCTGTTGACCTGTTACTCCCAAAAAATTTTTCATGAAATTTTAAAATAATTTTTAGCTCATTTAAGTCGGGTGAAAACTTTTTTTATTTTTAGCAAATATCTCTCACAAATGAAGAGCAAGCAGTCTAAACTGTAAGCGTTTTCTGCATAAAGACGCTTGATTCAATAAGAAGGCGTGGCTGTGGGCGGTAACAACACATTTAATTTGAAAGCTGATTTTTCGCTCTATTGATATCTAAATTCGCTTTTCGGCAATCGCTTACAGTTTTTGAGCTGTAAAGCTTTGAATAAAAGAGTTGTGAGCGTTTTATGACCATCCTTAAAGTTGGATGCAGCTAAACTTTTTTACAGGTTGGTCAATATCACGGCTAAGGCTGGTCGTATTGTAACAAAATTTAAGAGAGCGCTTAAGGGGAAAATGGGCAATAATCCTGGAAGACCAGAATTATTTTTGGTCTATAAACCTTAAAGCTGCAAGCATATTTTTCTAAAAAACGCTC
Organism: Pollenia angustigena; assembly: GCA_930367215.1. Lineage (NCBI taxonomy): Eukaryota > Metazoa > Arthropoda > Insecta > Diptera > Polleniidae > Pollenia > Pollenia angustigena. The sequence continues at coordinate 199,108,415 of OV884056.1, forward strand.
ATTCTAATGATTGGGCGGTGCGGTGGGCGGGCGAATATATATGCATTCGAAAGCAGACTTTTAACCCAGCCGGGTACCGCAACTTTCGTTAAAAAATCTTTGCCAGTTTCTGAGATACGAAGCTTTAAATATTATTTGCATTTAAAATCCACCTTGTGCTTAATTCTGTTGACCTGTTACTCACAAAAAATTTTTCATGAAATTTTAAAATAATTTTTGCTCATTTAAGTCGGGTGAAAACTTTTTTTATTTTTGCAAATCTCTCACAAATGAAGAACAAGCAGTCCAAACTGTAAGCGTTTTCTTTATAAAGACGCTTGTTTCAATAGGAAGGCGTGGCTGTGGGCGGTAACAACACATTTAATTTGAAAGCTGACTTTTCGCTCTATTGATAGCTAAATTCGCTTTTCGGCAATCGTTAACAGTTTTTGAGCTGTAAAGCTTTGAATAAAAGAGTTGTGAGCGTTTTATGACCATCCTTAAAGTTGGAGGCAGCTAAACTTTTTTACAGGTTGGTCAATATCACGGCTAAGGCTGGTCGTATTGTAACAAAATTTAACAGAGTGCTTAAGGGGAAAATGGGCAATAATCCTGAAAGAGCAGAATAATTTTTGGTCTATAAACCTTAAAGCTGCAAGCATATTTTTCTAAAAAACGCTCATTCTAATGAGTGGGCGGTGCGGTGGGCGGACGAATACATATGCATTCAAAAGCAGACTTTTAATCCAGCCGGGTACCGCAACTTTCGTTAAAAAATCTTTGCCAGTTTCTGAGATACGAAGCTTTAAATATTATTTTCATTTAAAATCCACCTTCTGCTTAATTCTGTTGACCTGTTACTCCCAAAAAATTTTTCATGAAATTTTAAAATAATTTTTGCTCATTTAAGTCGGGTGAAAACTCTTTTATTTTTTGCAAATCTCTCACAAATGAAGAACAAGCAGTCTAAGCTGTAAGCGTTTTCCTTATAAAGACGCTTGTTTCAATAAGAAGGCGTGGCTGTGGGCGGTAACAACATATTTAATTTGAAAGCTGATTTTTCGCTCTATTGATAGCTAAATTCGCTTTTCGGCAATCGCCAACAGTTTTTGAGCTGTAGAGCTTTGAATAAAAGAGTTGTGAGCGTTTTATGACCATCCTTAAAGTTGGATGCAGCTAAACTTTTTTACAGGTTGGTCAATATCACGGCTAAGGCTGGTCGTATTGTAACAAAATTTAACAGAGTGCTTAAGGGGAAAATGGGCAATAATCCTGAAAGAGCAGAATAATTTTTGGTCTATAAACCTTAAAGCTGCAAGCTTTAAATTAAATATTATTTGGACTTAAAATCCACCTTCTGCTTAATTCTGTTGACCTGTTTCTCCCAAAAAATTTTTTATGAAATTTTAAAATAATTTTTGCTCATTTAAGTCGGGTGAAAACTTTTTTATTTTTTGCAAATATCTCTCACAAATGAAGAACAAGCAGTCTAAACTGTAAGCGTTTTCTTCATAAAGACGCTTGTTTCAATAAGAAGGCGTGGCTGTGGGCGGTAAGAACACATTTAATTTGAAAGCTGATTTTTCGCTCTATTGATAGCTAAATTCGCTTTTCGGCAATCGTTAACAGTTTTTGAGCTGTAAAGCTTTGAATAAAAGAATTGTGAGCGTTTTATGACCATCCTTAAAGTTTAATGCAGCTTAACTTTTTTACGGGGGTCGTATTGTAACAAAATTTAACAGAGCGCTTAAGGGGAAAATGGGAAATAATCCTGGAAGACCAGAATTATTTTAGGTGTATAAACCTTAAAGCTGCAAGCATATTTTTCTAAAAAACGCTCATTCTAATGAGTGGGCGGTGCGGTGGGCGGACGAATACATATGCATTCGAAAGCAGACTTTTAACCCAGCCGGGTACCGCAACTTTCGTTAAAAAATCTTTGCCAGTTTCTGAGATACGAAGCTTTAAATATTATTTGCATTTAAAATCCACCTTCTGCTTAATTCTGTTGACCTGTTACTCCCAAAAAATTTTTCATGAAATTTTAAAATAATTTTTAGCTCATTTAAGTCGGGTGAAAACTTTTTTTATTTTTTGCAAATCTCTCACAAATGAAGAACAAGCAGTCTAAACTGTAAGCGTTTTCTTCATAAAGACGCTTGTTTCAATAAGAACAACACATTTAATTTGAAAGCTGATTTTTTTGCTCTATTGATAGCTAAATTCGCTTTTCGGCAATCGTTAACAGTTTTTGAGCTGTAAAGCTTTGAATAAAAGAGTTGTGAGCGTTTTATGACCATCCTTAAAGTTTGATGCAGCTTAACTTTTTCACAGGGGTCGTATTGTAACAAAATTTAACAGAGCGCTTAAGGGGAAAATGGCAATAATACTGGAAGACCAGAATTATTTTTGGTCTATAAACCTTAAACCTGCAAGCATATTTTTCTAAAAAACGCTCATTCTAATGATTGGGCGGTGCGGTGGGCGGACGAATACATATGCATTCGAAAGCAGACTTTAAACCCAGCCGGGTACCGCAACTTTCGTTAAAAAATCTTTGCCAGTTTCTGAGATACGAAGCTTTAAATATTATTTGCACTTAAAATCCACCTTCTTCTTAATTCTGTTGACCTGTTTCTCCCAAAAAATTTTTTATGAAATTTTAAAATAATTTTTGCTCATTTAAGTCGGGTGAAAACTTTTTTATTTTTTGCAAATATCTCTCACAAATGAAGAACAAGCAGTCTAAACTGTAAGCGTTTTCTTCATAAAGACGCTTGTTTCAATAAGAAGGCGTGGCTGTGGGCGGTAAGAACACATTTAATTTGAAAGCTGACTTTTCGCTCTATTGATAGCTAAATTCGCTTTTCGGCAATCGTTAACAGTTTTTGAGCTGTAAAGCTTTGAATAAAAGAGTTGTGAGCGTTTTATGACCATCCTTAAAGTTTGATGCAGCTTAACTTTTTCACAGGGGTCGTATTGTAACAAAATTTTACAGAGCGCTTAGGGGGAAAATGGGCAATAATCCTGGAAGACCAGAATTATATTTGGTCTATAAACCTTAAAGCTGCAAGCATATTTTTCTAAAAAACGCTCATTCTAATGAGTGGGCGGTGCGGTGGGCGGACGAATACATATGCATTCGAAAGCAGACTTTTAACCCAGCCGGGTACCGCAACTTTCGTTAAAAAATCTTTGCCAGTTTCTGAGATACGAAGCTTTAAATATTATTTGCATTTAAAATCCACCTTCTGCTTAATTCTGTTGACCTGTTACTCCCAAAAAATTTTTCATGAAATTTTAAAATAATTTTTGCTCATTTAAGTCGGGTGAAAACTCTTTTATTTTTTGCAAATCTCTCACAAATGAAGAACAAGCAGTCTAAGCTGTAAGCGTTTTCTTCATAAAGACGCTTGTTTCAATAAGAAGGCGTGGCTGTGGGCGGTAACAACACATTTAATTTTAAAGCTGATTTTTCGCTCTATTGATAGCTAAATTCGCTTTTCGGCAATCGCCAACAGTTTTTGAGCTGTAGAGCTTTGAATAAAAGAGTTGTGAGCGTTTTATGACCATCCTTAAAGTTGGATGCAGCTAAACTTTTTTACAGGTTGGTCAATATCACGGCTAAGGCTGGTCGTATTGTAACAAAATTTAACAGAGTGCTTAAGGGGAAAATGGGCAATAATCCTGAAAGAGCAGAATAATTTTTGGTCTATAAACCTTAAAGCTGCAAGCATATTTTTCTAAAAAACGCTCATTCTAATGAGTGGGCGGTGCGGTGGGCGGACGAATACATATGCATTCAAAAGCGGACTTTTAATCCAGCCGGGTACCGCAACTTTCGTTAACAAATCTTTGCCAGTTTCTGAGATACGAAGCTTTAAATATTATTTGCATTTAAAATCCACCTTCTGCTTAATTCTGTTGACCTGTTACTCCCAAAAAATTTTTCATGAAATTTTAAAATAATTTTTAGCTCATTTAAGTCGGGTGAAAACTTTTTTATTTTTTGAAAATCTCTCACAAATGAAGAACAAGCAGTCCAAACTGTAAGCGTTTTCTTTATAAAGACGCTTGTTTCAATAAGAAGGCGTGGCTGTGGGCGGTAACAACACATTTATTTTGAAAGCTGACTTTTCGCTCTATTGATAGCTAAATTCGCTTTTCGGCAATCGTTAACAGTTTTTGAGCTGTAAAGCTTTGAATAAAAGAGTTGTGAGCGTTTTATGACCATCCTTAAAGTTTGATGCTGCTTAACTTTTTCACAGGGGTCGTATTGTAACAAAATTTTACAGAGCGCTTAAGGGGAAAATGGGCAATAATCCTGGAAGACCAGAATTATATTTGGTCTATAAACCTTAAAGCTGCAAGCATATTTTTCTAAAAAACGCTCATTCTAATGAGTGGGCGGTGCGGTGGGCGGACGAATACATATGCATTCGAAAGCAGACTTTTAACCCAGCCGGCTACCGCAACTTTCGTTAAAAAATCTTTGCCAGTTTCTGAGATACGAAGCTTTAAATATTATTTGCATTTAAAATCCACCTTCTGCTTAATTCTGTTGACCTGTTACTCCCAAAAAATTTTTCATGAAATTTTAAAATAATTTTTGCTCATTTAAGTCGGGTGAAAACTTTTTTTATTTTTTGCAAATCTCTCACAAATGAAGAACAAGCAGTCTAAACTGTAAGCGTTTTCTTCATAAAGACGCTTGCTTCAATAGGAAGGCGTGGCTGTGAGCGGTAACAGCACATTTGATTTGAAAGCTGATTTTTCGCTCTATTGATATCTAAATTCGCTTTTCGGCAATCGCTAACAGATTTTGAGCTGTAAAGCTTTGAATAAAAGAGTTGTGAGCGTTTTATGACCATCCTTAAAGTTTGATGCAGATTAACTTTTTTACAGGTTGGTCAATATCTCGGCTAAGGCCGGTCGTATTGTAACAAAATTTAACAGAGTGCTTAAGGGGAAAATGGGCAATAATCCTGAAAGAGCAGAATAATTTTTGGTCTATAAACCTTAAAGCTGCAAGCATATTTTTCTAAGAAACGCTCATTCTAATGAGTGGGCGGTGCGGTGGGCGGACGAATACATATGCATTCAAAAGCAGACTTTTAATCCAGCCGGGTACCGCAACTTTCGTTAACAAATCTTTGCCAGTTTCTGAGATACGAAGCTTTAAATATTATTTTCATTTAAAATCCACCTTCTGCTTAATTCTGTTGACCTGTTACTCCCAAAAAATTTTTCATGAAATTTTAAAATAATTTTTGCTCATTTAAGTCGGGTGAAAAACTATTTTATTTTTTGCAAATCTCTCACAAATGAAGAACAAGCAGTCTAAGCTGTAAGCGTTTTCTTCATAAAGACGCTTGTTTCAATAAGAAGGCGTGGCTGTGGGCGGTAACAACACATTTAATTTGAAAGCTGATTTTTCGCTCTATTGATAGCTAAATTCGCTTTTCGGCAATCGCCAACAGTTTTTGAGCTGTAGAGCTTTGAATACAAGAGTTGTGAGCGTTTTATGACCATCCTTAAAGTTGGATGCAGCTAAACTTTTTTACAGGTTGGTCAATATCACGGCTAAGGCTGGTCGTATTGTAACAAAATTTAACAGAGTGCTTAAGGGGAAAATGGGCAATAATCCTGAAAGAGCAGAATAATTTTTGGTCTATAAACCTTAAAGCTGCAAGCATATTTTTCTAAAAAACGCTCATTCTAATGAGTGGGCGGTGCGGTGGGCGGACGAATACATATGCATTCAAAAGCAGACTTTTAATCCAGCCGGGTACCGCAACTTTCGTTAAAAAATCTTTGCCAGTTTCTGAGATACGAAGCTTTAAATATTATTTTCATTTAAAATCCACCTTCTGCTTAATTCTGTTGACCTGTTACTCCCAAAAAATTTTTCATGAAATTTTAAAATAATTTTTGCTCATTTGAGTCGGGTGAAAACTCTTTTATTTTTTGCAAATCTCTCACAAATGAAGAACAAGCAGTCTAAGCTGTAAGCGTTTTCTTCATAAAGACGCTTGTTTCAATAAGAAGGCGTGGCTGTGGGCGGTAACAACACATTTAATTTGAAAGCTGATTTTTCGCTCTATTGATAGCTAAATTCGCTTTTCGGCAATCGCCAACAGTTTTTGAGCTGTAGAGCTTTGAATAAAAGAGTTGTGAGCGTTTTATGACCATCCTTAAAGTTGGATGCAGCTAAACTTTTTTACAGGTTGGTCAATATCACGGCTAAGGCTGGTCGTATTGTAACAAAATTTAACAGAGTGCTTAAGGGGAAAATGGGCAATAATCCTGAAAGAGCAGAATAATTTTTGGTCTATAAACCTTAAAGCTGCAAGCATATTTTTCTAAAAAACTCTCATTCTAATGAGTGGGCGGTGCGGTGGGCGGACGAATACATATGCATTCAAAAGCAGACTTTTAATCCAGCCGGGTACCGCAACTTTCGTTAAAAAATCTTTGCCAGTTTCTGAGATACGAAGCTTTAAATATTATTTTCATTTAAAATCCACCTTCTGCTTAATTCTGTTGACCTGTTACTCCCAAAAAATTTTTCATGAAATTTTAATTAAAATAATTTTTGCTCATTTAAGTCGGGTGAAAACTCTTTTATTTTTTGCAAATCTCTCACAAATGAAGAACAAGCAGTCTAAGCTGTAAGCGTTTTCTTAATAAAGACGCTTGTTTCAATAAGAAGGCGTGGCTGTGGGCGGTAACAACACTTTTAATTTGAAAGCTGATTTTTCGCTCTATTGGTAGCTAAATTCGCTTTTCGGCAATCGCCAACAGTTTTTGAGCTGTAGAGCTTTGAATAAAAGAGTTGTGAGCGTTTTATGACCATCCTTAAAGTTGGATGCAGCTAAACTTTTTTACAGGTTGGTCAATATCACGGCTAAGGCTGGTCGTATTGTAACAAAATTTAACAGAGTGCTTAAGGGGAAAATGGGCAATAATCCTGAAAGAGCAGAATAATTTTTGGTCTATAAACCTTAAAGCTGCAAGCATATTTTTCTAAAAAACGCTCATTCTAATGAGTGGGCGGTGCGGTGGGCGGACGAATACATATGCATTCAAAAGCAGACTTTTAATCCAGCCGGGTACCGCAACTTTCGTTAAAAAATCTTTGCCAGTTTCTGAGATACGAAGCTTTAAATATTATTTTCATTTAAAATCCACCTCCTGCTTAATTCTGTTGACCTGTTACTCCCAAAAAATTTTTCATGAAATTTTAAAATAATTTTTGCTCATTTAAGTCGGGTGAAAACTCTTTTATTTTTTGCAAATCTCTCACAAATGAAGAACAAGCAGTCTAAGCTGTAAGCGTTTTCTTCATAAAGACGCTTGTTTCAATAAGAAGGCGTGGCTGTGGGCGGTAACAACACATTTAATTTGAAAGCTGATTTTTCGCTCTATTGATAGCTAAATTCGCTTTTCGGCAATCACTAACAGTTTTTGAGCTGTAAAGCTTTGAATAAAAGAGTTGTGAGCGTTTTATGACCATCCTTAAAGTTTGATGCAGATTAACTTTTTTACAGGTTGGTTAATATCTCGGCTAAGGCTGGTCGTATTGTAACAAAATTTAACAGAGCGCTTAAGGGGAAAATGGGCAATAATCCTGGAAGACCAGAATTATTTTTGGTCTATAAACCTTAAAGCTGCAAGCATATTTTTCTAAAAAACGCTCATTCTAATGAGTGGGTGGTGCGGTGGGCGGACGAATACATATGCATTCGAAAGCAGACTTTTAACCCAGCCGGGTACCGCAACTTTCGTTAAAAAATGTTTGCCAGTTTCTGAGATACGAAGCTTTAAATATTATTTGCATTTAAAATCCACCTTCTGCTTAATTCTGTTGACCTGTTACACCCAAAAAATTTTTCATGAAATTTTAAAATAATTTTTGCTCATTTAAGTCGGGTGAAAACTTTTTTTATTTTTTGCAAATCTCTCACAAATGAAGAACAAGCAGTCTAAACTGTAAGCGTTTTCTTCATAAAGACGCTTGTTTCAATAAGAAGGTGTGGCTGTGGGCGGTAACAACACATTTAATTTGAAAGCTGATTTTTCGCTCTATTGATATCTAAATTCGCTTTTCGGCAATCGCTAACAGTTTTTGAGCTGTAAAGCTTTGAATAAAAGAGTTGTGAGCGTTTTATGACCATCCTTAAAGTTTGATGCAGATTAACTTTTTTACAGGTTGGTCAATATCTCGGCTAAGGCTGGTCGTATTGTAACAAAATTTAACAGAGCGCTTAAGGGGAAAATGGGCAATAATCCTGGAAGACCAGAATTATTTTTGGTCTATAAACCTTAAAGCTGCAAGCATATTTTTCTAAAAAACGCTCATTCTAATGATTGGGTGGTGCGGTGGGCGGACGAATACATATGCATTCGAAAGCAGACTTTTAACCCAGCCGGGTACCGCAACTTTCGTTAAAAAATGTTTGCCAGTTTCTGAGATACGAAGCTTGAAATATTATTTGCATTTAAAATCCACCTTCTGCTTAATTCTGTTGACCTGTTACTCCCAAAAAATTTTTCATGAAATTTTAAAATAATTTTTGCTCATTTAAGTCGGGTGAAGAAAACTTTTTTATTTTTTGCAAACCTCTCACAAATAAAATACAAGCAGTCTAAACTGTAAGCGTTTTCTTCATAAAGACGCTTGTTTCAATAAGAAGGCGTGGCTGTGGGCGGTTACAACACATTTAATTTGAAAGCTGATTTTTCGCTCTATTGATAGCTAAATTCGCTTTTCGGCAATCGTTAACAGTTTTTGAGCTGTAAAGCTTTGAATAAAAGAGTTGTGAGCGTTTTATGACCATCCTTAAAGTTTGATGCAGATTAACTTTTTTACAGGTTGGTCAATATCTCGGCTAAGGCTGGTCGTATTGTAACAAAATTTAACACAGTGCTTAAGGGGAAAATGGGCAATTTTTGGTCTATAAACCTTAAAGCTGCAAGCATATTTTTCTTAAAAACGCTCATTCTAATGAGTGGGCGGTGCGGTGGGCGGACGAATACATATGCATTCGAAAGCAGACTTTTAACCCAGCCGGCTACCGCAAATTTCGTTAAAAAATCTTTGCCAGTTTCTGAGATACGAAGCTTTAAATATTATTTGCATTTAAAATCCACCTTCTGCTTAATTCTGTTGACCTGTTACTCCCAAAAAATTGTTCATGAAATTTTAAAATAATTTTTGCTCATTTAAGTCGGGTGAAAACTTTTTTTATTTTTTGCAAATCTCTCACAAATGAAGAACAAGCAGTCTTAACTGTAAGCGTTTTCTTTATAAAGACGCTTGTTTCAATAAGAAGGCGTGGCTGTGGGCGGTAACAACACATTTAATTTGAAAGCTGATTTTTCGCTCTATTGATATCTAAATTCGCTTTTCGGCAATCGCTTACAGTTTTTGAGCTGTAAAGCTTTGAATAAAAGAGTTGTGAGCGTTTTATGACCATCCTTAAAGTTGGATGCAGCTAAACTTTTTTACAGGTTGGTCAATATCACGGCTAAGGCTGGTCGTATTGTAACAAAATTTAACAGAGCGCTTAAGGGGAAAATGGGCAATAATCCTGGAAGACCAGAATTATTTTTGGTCTATAAACCTTAAAGCTGCAAGCATATTTTTCTAAAAAACGCTCATTCTAATGAGTGGGCGGTGCGGTGGGCGGACGAATACATATGCATTCGAAAGCAGACTTTTAACCCAGCCGGGTACCGCAACTTTCGTTAAAAAATCTTTGCCAGTTTCTGAGATACGAAGCTTTAAATATTATTTGCATTTAAAATCCACCTTGTGCTTAATTCTGTTGACCTGTTACTCACAAAAAATTTTTCATAAAATTTTAAAATAATTTTTGCTCATTTAAGTCGGGTGAAAACTTTTTTTATTTTTGCAAATCTCTCACAAATGAAGAACAAGCAGTCTAAACTGTAAGCGTTTTCTTCATAAAGACGCTTGTTTCAATAAGAAGGCGTGGCTGTGGGCGGTAACAACACATTTAATTTGAAAGCTGATTTTTCGCTCTATTGATAGCTAAATTCGCTTTTCGGCAATCGCTAACAGTTTTTGAGCTGTAAAGCTTTGAATAAAAGAGTTGTGAGCATTTTATGACCATCCTTAAAGTTGGATGCAGCTAAACTTTTTTACAGGTTGGTCAATATCACGGCTAAGGCTGGTCGTATTGTAACAAAATTTAACAGAGCGCTTAAGGGGAAAATGGGCAATAATCCTGGAAGACCAGAATTATTTTTGGTCTATAAACCTTAAAGCTGCAAGCATATTTTTCTAAAAAACGCTCATTCTAATGATTGGGCGGTGCGGTGGGCGGACGAATACATATGCATTTGAAAGCAGACTTTTAACCCAGCCGGGTACCGCAACTTTCGTTAAAAAATCTTTGCCAGTTTCTGAGATACGAAGCTTTAAATATTATTTGCATTTAAAATCCACCTTCTGCTTAATTCTGTTGACCTGTTACTCCCAAAAAATTTTTCATGAAATTTTAAAATAATTTTTGCTCATTTAAGTCGGGTGAAAACTTTTTTTATTTTTTGCAAATCTCTCACAAATGCAGAACAAGCAGTCTAAACTGTAAGCGTTTACTTCATAAAGACACTTGTTTCAATAAGAAGGCGTGGCTGTGGGCGGTAAGAACACATTTAATTTGAAAGCTGATTTTTCGCTCTATTGATAGCTAAATTCGCTTTTCGGCAATCGTTAACAGTTTTTGAGCTGTAAAGCTTTGAATAAAAGAGTTGTGAGCATTTTATGACCATCCTTAAAGTTTAATGCAGCTTAACTTTTTTACAGGGGTCGAATTGTAACAAAATTTAACAGAGCGCTTAAGGGGAAAATGGGCAATAATCCTGAAAGACCAGAATTATTTTTGGTGTATAAACCTTAAACCTGCAAGCATATTTTTCTAAAAAACGCTCATTCTAATGATTGGGCGGTGCCGTGGGCGGACGAAGACATATGCATTCGAAAGCAGACTTTTAACCCAGCCGGGTACCGCAACTTTCGTTAAAAAATCTTTGCCAGTTTCTGAGATACGAAGCTTTAAATATTATTTGCATTTAAAATCCACCTTCTGCTTAATTCTGTTGACCTGTTACTCCCAAAAAATTTTTCATGAAATTTTAAAATAATTTTTGCTCATTTAAGTCGGGTGAAGAAAACTCTTTTATTTTTTGCAAATCTCTCACAAATGAAGAACAAGCAGTCTAAGCTGTAAGCGTTTTCTTCATAAAGACGCTTGTTTCAATAAGAAGGCGTGGCTGTGGGCGGTAACAACACATTTAATTTGAAAGCTGATTTTTCGCTCTATTGATAGCTAAATTCGCTTTTCGGCAATCGCCAACAGTTTTTGAGCTGTAGAGCTTTGAATAAAAGAGTTGTGAGCGTTTTATGACCATCCTTAAAGTTGGATGCAGCTAAACTTTTTTACAGGTTGGTCAATATCACGGCTAAGGCTGGTCGTATTATAACAAAATTTAACAGAGTGCTTAAGGGGAAAATGGGCAATAATCCTGAAAGAGCAGAATAATTTTTGGTCTATAAACCTTAAAGCTGCAAGCTTTAAATTAAATATTATTTGCACTTAAAATCCACCTTCTGCTTAATTCTGTTGACCTGTTTCTCCCAAAAAATTTTTTATGAAATTTTAAAATAATTTTTGCTCATTTAAGTCGGGTGAAAACTTTTTTATTTTTTGCAAATATCTCTCACAAATGAAGAACAAGCAGTCTAAACTGTAAGCGTTTTCTTCATAAAGACGCTTGTTTCAATAAGAAGGCGTGGCTGTGGGCGGTAAGAACACATTTAATTTGAAAGCTGATTTTTCGCTCTATTGATAGCTAAATTCGCTTTTCGGCAATCGTTAACAGTTTTTGAGCTGTAAAGCTTTGAATAAAAGAATTGTGAGCGTTTTATGACCATCCTTAAAGTTTAATGCAGCTTAACTTTTTTACGGGGGTCGTATTGTAACAAAATTTAACAGAGCGCTTAAGGGGAAAATGGGCAATAATCCTGGAAGACCAGAATTATTTTAGGTGTATAAACCTTAAAGCTGCAAGCATATTTTTCTAAAAAACGCTCATTCTAATGAGTGGGCGGTGCGGTGGGCGGGCGAATATATATGCATTCGAAAGCAGACTTTTAACCCAGCCGGGTACCGCAACTTTCGTTAAAAAATCTTTGCCAGTTTCTGAGATACGAAGCTTTAAATATTATTTGCATTTAAAATCCACCTTCTGCTTAATTCTGTTGACCTGTTACTCCCAAAAAATTTTTCATGAAATTTTAAAATAATTTTTGCTCATTTAAGTCGGGTGAAAACTCTTTTATTTTTTGCAAATCTCTCACAAATGAAGAACAAGCAGTCTAAGCTGTAAGCGTTTTCTTCATAAAGACGCTTGTTTCAATAAGAAGGCGTGGCTGTGGGCGGTAACAACACTTTTAATTTGAAAGCTGATTTTTCGCTCTATTGGTAGCTAAATTCGCTTTTCGGCAATCGCCAACAGTTTTTGAGCTGTAGAGCTTTGAATAAAAGAGTTGTGAGCGTTTTATGACCATCCTTAAAGTTGGATGCAGCTAAACTTTTTTACAGGTTGGTCAATATCACGGCTAAGGCTGGTCGTATTGTAACAAAATTTAACAGAGTGCTTAAGGGGAAAATGGGCAATAATCCTGAAAGAGCAGAATAATTTTTGGTCTATAAACCTTAAAGCTGCAAGCATATTTTTCTAAAAAACGCTCATTCTAATGAGTGGGCGGTGCGGTGGGCGGACGAATACATATGCATTCGAAAGCAGACTTTTAACCCAGCCGGGTACCGCAACTTTCGTTAAAAAATCTTTGCCAGTTTCTGAGATACGAAGCTTTAAATATTATTTGCATTTAAAATCCACCTTGTGCTTAATTCTGTTGACCTGTTACTCACAAAAAATTTTTCATGAAATTTTAAAATAATTTTTGCTCATTTAAGTCGGGTGAAAACTTTTTTTATTTTTGCAAATCTCTCACAAATGAAGAACAAGCAGTCTAAACTGTAAGCGTTTTCTTCATAAAGACGCTTGTTTCAATAAGAAGGCGTGGCTGTGGGCGGTAACAACACATTTAATTTGAAAGCTGATTTTTCGCTCTATTGATAGCTAAATTCGCTTTTCGGCAATCGCTAACAGTTTTTGAGCTGTAAAGCTTTGAATAAAAGAGTTGTGAGCATTTTATGACCATCCTTAAAGTTGGATGCAGCTAAACTTTTTTACAGGTTGGTCAATATCACGGCTAAGGCTGGTCGTATTGTAACAAAATTTAACAGAGCGCTTAAGGGGAAAATGGGCAATAATCCTGGAAGACCAGAATTATTTTTGGTCTATAAACCTTAAAGCTGCAAGCATATTTTTCTAAAAAACGCTCATTCTAATGATTGGGCGGTGCGGTGGGCGGACGAATACATATGCATTTGAAAGCAGACTTTTAACCCAGCCGGGTACCGCAACTTTCGTTAAAAAATCTTTGCCAGTTTCTGAGATACGAAGCTTTAAATATTATTTGCATTTAAAATCCACCTTCTGCTTAATTCTGTTGACCTGTTACTCCCAAAAAATTTTTCATGAAATTTTAAAATAATTTTTGCTCATTTAAGTCGGGTGAAAACTTTTTTTATTTTTTGCAAATCTCTCACAAATGCAGAACAAGCAGTCTAAACTGTAAGCGTTTACTTCATAAAGACACTTGTTTCAATAAGAAGGCGTGGCTGTGGGCGGTAAGAACACATTTAATTTGAAAGCTGATTTTTCGCTCTATTGATAGCTAAATTCGCTTTTCGGCAATCGCTAACAGTTTTTGAGCTGTAAAGCTTTGAATAAAAGAGTTGTGAGCATTTTATGACCATCCTTAAAGTTGGATGCAGCTAAACTTTTTTACAGGTTGGTCAATATCACGGCTAAGGCTGGTCGTATTGTAACAAAATTTAACAGAGCGCTTAAGGGGAAAATGGGCAATAATCCTGGAAGACCAGAATTATTTTTGGTCTATAAACCTTAAAGCTGCAAGCATATTTTTCTAAAAAACGCTCATTCTAATGATTGGGCGGTGCGGTGGGCGGACGAATACATATGCATTTGAAAGCAGACTTTTAACCCAGCCGGGTACCGCAACTTTCGTTAAAAAATCTTTGCCAGTTTCTGAGATACGAAGCTTTAAATATTATTTGCATTTAAAATCCACCTTCTGCTTAATTCTGTTGACCTGTTACTCCCAAAAAATTTTTCATGAAATTTTAAAATAATTTTTGCTCATTTAAGTCGGGTGAAAACTTTTTTTATTTTTTGCAAATCTCTCACAAATGCAGAACAAGCAGTCTAAACTGTAAGCGTTTACTTCATAAAGACACTTGTTTCAATAAGAAGGCGTGGCTGTGGGCGGTAAGAACACATTTAATTTGAAAGCTGATTTTTCGCTCTATTGATAGCTAAATTCGCTTTTCGGCAATCGTTAACAGTTTTTGAGCTGTAAAGCTTTGAATAAAAGAGTTGTGAGCATTTTATGACCATCCTTAAAGTTTAATGCAGCTTGACTTTTTTACAGGGGTCGAATTGTAACAAAATTTAACAGAGCGCTTAAGGGGAAAATGGGCAATAATCCTGAAAGACCAGAATTATTTTTGGTGTATAAACCTTAAACCTGCAAGCATATTTTTCTAAAAAACGCTCATTCTAATGATTGGGCGGTGCCGTGGGCGGACGAAGACATATGCATTCGAAAGCAGACTTTTAACCCAGCCGGGTACCGCAACTTTCGTTAAAAAATCTTTGCCAGTTTCTGAGATACGAAGCTTTAAATATTATTTGCATTTAAAATCCACCTTCTGCTTAATTCTGTTGACCTGTTACTCCCAAAAAATTTTTCATGAAATTTTAAAATAATTTTTGCTCATTTAAGTCGGGTGAAAACTCTTTTATTTTTTGCAAATCTCTCACAAATGAAGAACAAGCAGTCTAAGCTGTAAGCGTTTTCTTCATAAAGACGCTTGTTTCAATAAGAAGGCGTGGCTGTGGGCGGTAACAACACATTTAATTTGAAAGCTGATTTTTCGCTCTATTGATAGCTAAATTCGCTTTTCGGCAATCGCCAACAGTTTTTGAGCTGTAGAGCTTTGAATAAAAGAGTTGTGAGCGTTTTATGACCATCCTTAAAGTTGGATGCAGCTAAACTTTTTTACAGGTTGGTCAATATCACGGCTAAGGCTGGTCGTATTGTAACAAAATTTAACAGAGTGCTTAAGGGGAAAATGGGCAATAATCCTGAAAGAGCAGAATAATTTTTGGTCTATAAACCTTAAAGCTGCAAGCTTTAAATTAAATATTATTTGCACTTAAAATCCACCTTCTGCTTAATTCTGTTGACCTGTTTCTCCCAAAAAATTTTTTATGAAATTTTAAAATAATTTTTGCTCATTTAAGTCGGGTGAAAACTTTTTTATTTTTTGCAAATATCTCTCACAAATGAAGAACAAGCAGTCTAAACTGTAAGCGTTTTCTTCATAAAGACGCTTGTTTCAATAAGAAGGCGTGGCTGTGGGCGGTAAGAACACATTTAATTTGAAAGCTGATTTTTCGCTCTATTGATAGCTAAATTCGCTTTTCGGCAATCGTTAACAGTTTTTGAGCTGTAAAGCTTTGAATAAAAGAATTGTGAGCGTTTTATGACCATCCTTAAAGTTTAATGCAGCTTAACTTTTTTACGGGGGTCGTATTGTAACAAAATTTAACAGAGCGCTTAAGGGGAAAATGGGCAATAATCCTGGAAGACCAGAATTATTTTAGGTGTATAAACCTTAAAGCTGCAAGCATATTTTTCTAAAAAACGCTCATTCTAATGAGTGGGCGGTGCGGTGGGCGGGCGAATATATATGCATTCGAAAGCAGACTTTTAACCCAGCCGGGTACCGCAACTTTCGTTAAAAAATCTTTGCCAGTTTCTGAGATACGAAGCTTTAAATATTATTTGCATTTAAAATCCACCTTCTGCTTAATTCTGTTGACCTGTTACTCCCAAAAAATTTTTCATGAAATTTTAAAATAATTTTTGCTCATTTGAGTCGGGTGAAAACTCTTTTATTTTTTGCAAATCTCTCACAAATGAAGAACAAGCAGTCCAAGCTGTAAGCGTTTTCTTTATAAAGACGCTTGTTTCAATAAGAAGGCGTGGCTGTGGGCGGTAACAACACATTTATTTTGAAAGCTGACTTTTCGCTCTATTGATAGCTAAATTCGCTTTTCGGCAATCGTTAACAGTTTTTGAGCTGTAAAGCTTTGAATAAAAGAGTTGTGAGCGTTTTATGACCATCCTTAAAGTTTGATGCAGCTTAACTTTTTCACAGGGGTCGTATTGTAACAAAATTTTACAGAGCGCTTAAGGGGAAAATGGGCAATAATCCTGGAAGACCAGAATTATATTTGGTCTATAAACCTTAAAGCTGCAAGCATATTTTTCTAAAAAACGCTCATTCTAATGAGTGGGCGGTGCGGTGGGCGGACGAATACATATGCATTCGAAAGCAGACTTTTAACCCAGCCGCCTACCGCAACTTTCGTTAAAAAATCTTTGCCAGTTTCTGAGATACGAAGCTTTAAATATTATTTGCATTTAAAATCCACCTTCTGCTTAATTCTGTTGACCTGTTACTCCCAAAAAATTTTTCATGAAATTTTAAAATAATTTTTGCTCATTTAAGTCGGGTGAAAACTTTTTTTATTTTTTGCAAATCTCTCACAAATGAAGAACAAGCAGTCTAAACTGTAAGCGTTTTCTTCATAAAGACGCTTGCTTCAATAGGAAGGCGTGGCTGTGAGCGGTAACAACACATTTGATTTGAAAGCTGATTTTTCGCTCTATTGATATCTAAATTCGCTTTTCGGCAATCGCTAACAGTTTTTGAGCTGTAAAGCTTTGAATAAAAGAGTTGTGAGCGTTTTATGACCATCCTTAAAGTTTGATGCAGATTAACTTTTTTACAGGTTGGTCAATATCTCGGCTAAGGCCGGTCGTATTGTAACAAAATTTAACAGAGTGCTTAAGGGGAAAATGGGCAATAATCCTGAAAGAGCAGAATAATTTTTGGTCTATAAACCTTAAAGCTGCAAGCATATTTTTCTAAGAAACGCTCATTCTAATGAGTGGGCGGTGCGGTGGGCGGACGAATACATATGCATTCAAAAGCAGACTTTTAATCCAGCCGGGTACCGCAACTTTCGTTAAAAAATCTTTGCCAGTTTCTGAGATACGAAGCTTTAAATATTATTTTCATTTAAAATCCACCTTCTGCTTAATTCTGTTGACCTGTTACTCCCAAAAAATTTTTCATGAAATTTTAAAATAATTTTTGCTCATTTAAGTCGGGTGAAAACTCTTTTATTTTTTGCAAATCTCTCACAAATGAAGAACAAGCAGTCTAAGCTGTAAGCGTTTTCTTCATAAAGACGCTTGTTTCAATAAGAAGGCGTGGCTGTGGGCGGTAACAACACATTTAATTTGAAAGCTGATTTTTCGCTCTATTGATAGCTAAATTCGCTTTTCGGCAATCGCCAACAGTTTTTGAGCTGTAGAGCTTTGAATAAAAGAGTTGTGAGCGTTTTATGACCATCCTTAAAGTTGGATGCAGCTAAACTTTTTTACAGGTTGGTCAATATCACGGCTAAGGCTGGTCGTATTGTAACAAAATTTAACAGAGTGCTTAAGGGGAAAATGGGCAATAATCCTGAAAGAGCAGAATAATTTTTGGTCTATAAACCTTAAAGCTGCAAGCATATTTTTCTAAAAAACTCTCATTCTAATGAGTGGGCGGTGCGGTGGGCGGACAAATACATATGCATTCAAAAGCAGACTTTTAATCCAGCCGGGTACCGCAACTTTCGTTAAAAAATCTTTGCCAGTTTCTGAGATACGAAGCTTTAAATATTATTTGCATTTAAAATCCACCTTCTGCTTAATTCTGTTGACCTGTTACTCCCAAAAAATTTTTCATGAAATTTTAAAATAATTTTTAGCTCATTTAAGTCGGGTGAAAACTTTTTTATTTTTTGCAAATCTCTCACAAA
This sequence comes from Pollenia angustigena, assembly GCA_930367215.1. Taxonomy (NCBI): domain Eukaryota; kingdom Metazoa; phylum Arthropoda; class Insecta; order Diptera; family Polleniidae; genus Pollenia; species Pollenia angustigena. Next base: position 199,126,520 of record OV884056.1, read on the forward strand.
TGAAGAACAAGCAGTCCAAACTGTAAGCGTTTTCTTTATAAAGACGCTTGTTTCAATAAGAAGGCGTGGCTGTGGGCGGTAACAACACATTTATTTTGAAAGCTGACTTTTCGCTCTATTGATAGCTAAATTCGCTTTTCGGCAATCGTTAACAGTTTTTGAGCTGTAAAGCTTTGAATAAAAGAGTTGTGAGCGTTTTATGACCATCCTTAAAGTTTGATGCAGCTTAACTTTTTCACAGGGGTCGTATTGTAACAAAATTTTACAGAGCGCTTAAGGGGAAAATGGGCAATAATCCTGGAAGACCAGAATTATATTTGGTCTATAAACCTTAAAGCTGCAAGCATATTTTTCTAAGAAACGCTCATTCTAATGAGTGGGCGGTGCGGTGGGCGGACGAATACATATGCATTCAAAAGCAGACTTTTAATCCAGCCGGGTACCGCAACTTTCGTTAAAAAATCTTTGCCAGTTTCTGAGATACGAAGCTTTAAATATTATTTTCATTTAAAATCCACCTTCTGCTTAATTCTGTTGACCTGTTACTCCCAAAAAATTTTTCATGAAATTTTAAAATAATTTTTGCTCATTTAAGTCGGGTGAAAACTCTTTTATTTTTTGCAAATCTCTCACAAATGAAGAACAAGCAGTCTAAGCTGTAAGCGTTTTCTTCATAAAGACGCTTGTTTCAATAAGAAGGCGTGGCTGTGGGCGGTAACAAAACATTTAATTTGAAAGCTGATTTTTCGCTCTATTGATAGCTAAATTCGCTTTTCGGCAATCGTTAACAGTTTTTGAGCTGTAAAGCTTTGAATAAAAGAGTTGTGAGCGTTTTATGACCATCCTTAAAGTTTGATGCAGATTAACTTTTTTACAGGTTGGTCAATATCTCGGCTAAGGCTGGTCGTATTGTAACAAAATTTAACAGAGCGCTTAAGGGGAAAATGGGCAATAATCCTGGAAGACCAGAATTATTTTTGGTCTATAAACCTTAAAGCTGCAAGCATATTTTTCTAAAAAACGCTCATTCTAATGAGTGGGTGGTGCGGTGGGCGGACGAATACATATGCATTCGAAAGCAGACTTTTAACCCAGCCGGGTACCGCAACTTTCGTTAAAAAATGTTTGCCAGTTTCTGAGATACGAAGCTTTAATTAAATATTATTTGCATTTAAAATCCACCTTCTGCTTAATTCTGTTGACCTGTTACACCCAAAAAATTTTTCATGAAATTTTAAAATAATTTTTGCTCATTTAAGTCGGGTGAAGACTTTTTTTATTTTTTGCAAATCTCTCACAAATAAAAAACAAGCAGTCTAAACTGTAAGCGTTTTCTTCATAAAGACGCTTGTTTCAATAAGAAGGTGTGGCTGTGGGCGGTAACAACACATTTAATTTGAAAGCTGATTTTTCGCTCTATTGATATCTAAATTCGCTTTTCGGCAATCGCTAACAGTTTTTGAGCTGTAAAGCTTTGAATAAAAGAGTTGTGAGCGTTTTATGACCATCCTTAAAGTTTGATGCAGATTAACTTTTTTACAGGTTGGTCAATATCTCGGCTAAGGCTGGTCATATTGTAACAAAATTTAACAGAGCGCTTAAGGGGAAAATGGGCAATAATCCTGGAAGACCAGAATTATTTTTGGTCTATAAACCTTAAAGCTGCAAGCATATTTTTCTAAAAAACGCTCATTCTAATGATTGGGTGGTGCGGTGGGCGGACGAATACATATGCATTCGAAAGCAGACTTTTAACCCAGCCGGGTACCGCAACTTTCGTTAAAAAATGTTTGCCAGTTTCTGAGATACGAAGCTTTAAATATTATTTGCATTTAAAATCCACCTTCTGCTTAATTCTGTTGACCTGTTACTCCCAAAAAATTTTTCATGAAATTTTAAAATAATTTTTGCTCATTTAAGTCGGGTGAAAACTTTTTTTATTTTTTGCAAACCTCTCACAAATAAAAAACAAGCAGTCTAAACTGTAAGCGTTTTCTTCATAAAGACGCTTGTTTCAATAAGAAGGCGTGGCTGTGGGCGGTAACAACACATTTAATTTGAAAGCTGATTTTTCGCTCTATTGATATCTAAATTCGCTTTTCGGCAATCGCTAACAGTTTTTGAGCTGTAAAGCTTTGAATAAAAGAGTTGTGAGCGTTTTATGACCATCCTTAAAGTTGGATGCAGCTAAACTTTTTTACAGGTTGGTCAATATCACGGCTAAGGCTGGTCGTATTGTAACAAAATTTAACAGAGCGCTTAAGGGGAAAATGGGCAATAATCCTGGAAGACCAGAATTATTTTTGGTCTATAAACCTTAAAGCTGCAAGCATATTTTTCTAAAAAACGCTCATTCTAATGATTGGGCGGTGCGGTGGGCGGACGAATACATATGCATTCGAAAGCAGACTTTTAACCCAGCCGGGTACCGCAACTTTCGTTAAAAAATCTTTGCCAGTTTCTGAGATACGAAGCTTTAAATATTATTTGCATTTAAAATCCACCTTCTGCTTAATTCTGTTGACCTGTTACTCCCAAAAAATTTTTCATGAAATTTTAAAATAATTTTTGCTCATTTAAGTCGGGTGAAAACTCTTTTATTTTTTGCAAATCTCTCACAAATGAAGAACAAGCAGTCTAAGCTGTAAGCGTTTTCTTCATAAAGACGCTTGTTTCAATAAGAAGGCGTGGCTGTGGGCGGTAACAACACATTTAATTTGAAAGCTGATTTTTCGCTCTATTGATAGCTAAATTCGCTTTTCGGCAATCGCCAACAGTTTTTGAGCTGTAGAGCTTTGAATAAAAGAGTTGTGAGCGTTTTATGACCATCCTTAAAGTTGGATGCAGCTAAACTTTTTTACAGGTTGGTCAATATCACGGCTAAGGCTGGTCGTATTGTAACAAAATTTAACAGAGTGCTTAAGGGGAAAATGGGCAATAATCCTGAAAGAGCAGAATAATTTTTGGTCTATAAACCTTAAAGCTGCAAGCATATTTTTCTAAAAAACTCTCATTCTAATGAGTGGGCGGTGCGGTGGGCGGACGAATACATATGCATTCAAAAGCAGACTTTTAATCCAGCCGGGTACCGCAACTTTCGTTAAAAAATCTTTGCCAGTTTCTGAGATACGAAGCTTTAAATATTATTTGCATTTAAAATCCACCTTCTGCTTAATTCTGTTGACCTGTTACTCCCAAAAAATTTTTCATGAAATTTTAATTAAAATAATTTTTGCTCATTTAAGTCGGGTGAAAACTCTTTTATTTTTTGCAAATCTCTCACAAATGAAGAACAAGCAGTCTAAGCTGTAAGCGTTTTCTTCATAAAGACGCTTGTTTCAATAAGAAGGCGTGGCTGTGGGCGGTAACAACACATTTAATTTGAAAGCTGATTTTTCGCTCTATTGATAGCTAAATTCGCTTTTCGGCAATCGCCAACAGTTTTTGAGCTGTAGAGCTTTGAATAAAAGAGTTGTGAGCGTTTTATGACCATCCTTAAAGTTGGATGCAGCTAAACTTTTTTACAGGTTGGTCAATATCACGGCTAAGGCTGGTCGTATTGTAACAAAATTTAACAGAGTGCTTAAGGGGAAAATGGGCAATAATCCTGAAAGAGCAGAATAATTTTTGGTCTATAAACCTTAAAGCTGCAAGCATATTTTTCTAAAAAACGCTCATTCTAATGAGTGGGCGGTGCGGTGGGCGGACGAATACATATGCATTCAAAAGCAGACTTTTAATCCAGCCGGGTACCGCAACTTTCGTTAAAAAATCTTTGCCAGTTTCTGAGATACGAAGCTTTAAATATTATTTTCATTTAAAATCCACCTTCTGCTTAATTCTGTTGACCTGTTACTCCCAAAAAATTTTTCATGAAATTTTAAAATAATTTTTGTTCATTTAAGTCGGGTGAAAACTCTTTTATTTTTTGCAAATCTCTCACAAATGAAGAACAAGCAGTCTAAGCTGTAAGCGTTTTCTTCATAAAGACGCTTGTTTCAATAAGAAGGCGTGGCTGTGGGCGGTAACAACACATTTAATTTGAAAGCTGATTTTTCGCTCTATTGATAGCTAAATTCGCTTTTCGGCAATCGTTAACAGTTTTTGAGCTGTAAAGCTTTGAATAAAAGAGTTGTGAGCATTTTATGACCATCCTTAAAGTTTAATGCAGCTTAACTTTTTTACAGGGGTCGAATTGTAACAAAATTTAACAGAGCGCTTAAGGGGAAAATGGGCAATAATCCTGGAAGACCAGAATTATTTTTGGTCTATAAACCTTAAAGCTGCAAGCATATTTTTCTAAAAAACGCTCATTCTAATGATTGGGCGGTGCGGTGGGCGGACGAATACATATGCATTCGAAAGCAGACTTTTAACCCAGCCGGGTACCGCAACTTTCGTTAAAAAATCTTTGCCAGTTTCTGAGATACGAAGCTTTAAATATAATTTGCATTTAAAATCCACCTTCTGCTTAATTCTGTTGACCTGTTACTCCCAAAAAATTTTTCATGAAATTTTAAAATAATTTTTGCTCATTTAAGTCGGGTGAAAACTTTTTTTATTTTTTGCAAATCTCTCACAAATAAAGAACAAGCAGTCTAAACTGTCAGCGTTTTCTTCATAAAGACGCTTGTTTCAATAAGAAGGTGTGGCTGTGGGCGGTAACAACACATTTAATTTGAAAGCTGATTTTTCGCTCTATTGATAGCTAAATTCGCTTTTCGGCAATCACTAACAGTTTTTGAGCTGTAAAGCTTTTAATAAAAGAATTGTGAGCGTTTTATGTCCATCCTTAAAGTTTGATGCAGCTTAACTTTTTTACAGGTTGGTCAATATCTCGGCTAAGGCCGGTCGTATTGTAACAAAATTTAACAGAGTGCTTAAGGGGAAAATGGGCAATAATCCTGAAAGAGCAGAATAATTTTTGGTCTATACACCTTAAAGCTGCAAGCATATTTTTCTAAAAAACGCTCATTCTAATGAGTGGGCGGTGCGGTGGGCGGACGAATACATATGCATTCGGAAGCAGACTTTTAACCCAGCCGGGTACCGCAACTTTCGTTAAAAAATCTTTGCCAGTTTCTGAGATACGAAGCTTTAAATATTATTTGCATTTAAAATCCACCTTCTGCTTAATTCTGTTGACCTGTTACTCCCAAAAAATTTTTCATGAAATTTTAAAATAATTTTTGCTCATTTAAGTCGGGTGAAAACTTTTTTTATTTTTTTGCAAATCTCTCACAAATGAAGAACAAGCAGTCTAAACTGTAAGCGTTTTCTTCATAAAGACGCTTGTTTCAATAAGAAGGCGTGGCTGTGGGCGGTAACAACACATTTAATTTGAAAGCTGATTTTTCGCTCTATTGATATCTAAATTCGCTTTTCGGCAATCGCTAACAGTTTTTGAGCTGTAAAGCTTTGAATAAAAGAGTTGTGAGCGTTTTATGACCATCCTTAAAGTTGGATGCAGCTAAACTTTTTTACAGGTTGGTCAATATCACGGCTAAGGCTGGTCGTATTGTAACAAAATTTAACAGAGCGCTTAAGGGGAAAATGGGCAATAATCCTGGAAGACCAGAATTATTTTTGGTCTATAAACCTTAAAGCTGCAAGCATATTTTTCTAAAAAACGCTCATTCTAATGAGTGGGCGGTGCGGTGGGCGGACGAATACATATGCATTCGGAAGCAGACTTTTAACCCAGCCGGGTACCGCAACTTTCGTTAAAAAATCTTTGCCAGTTTCTGAGATACGAAGCTTTAAATATTATTTGCATTTAAAATCCACCTTCTGCTTAATTCTGTTGACCTGTTACTCCCAAAAAATTTTTCATGAAATTTTAAAATAATTTTTGCTCATTTAAGTCGGGTGAAAACTTTTTTTATTTTTTGCAAATCTCTCACAAATAAAGAACAAGCAGTCTAAACTGTCAGCGTTTTCTTCATAAAGACGCTTGTTTCAATAAGAAGGTGTGGCTGTGGGCGGTAACAACACATTTAATTTGAAAGCTGATTTTTCGCTCTATTGATAGCTAAATTCGCTTTTCGGCAATCACTAACAGTTTTTGAGCTGTAAAGCTTTTAATAAAAGAGTTGTGAGCGTTTTATGTCCATCCTTAAAGTTTGATGCAGCTTAACTTTTTTACAGGTTGGTCAATATCACGGCTAAGGCTGGTCGTATTGTAACAAAATTTAACAGAGCGCTTAAGGGGAAAATGGGCAATAATCCTGGAAGACCAGAATTATTTTTGGTCTATAAACCTTAAAGCTGCAAGCATATTTTTCTAAAAAACGCTCATTCTAATGATTGGGGGTGCGGTGGGCGGACGAATACATATGCATTCGAAAGCAGACTTTTAACCCAGCCGGGTACCGCAACTTTCGTTAAAAAATCTTTGCCAGTTTCTGAGATACGAAGCTTTAAATATTATTTGCATTTAAAATCCACCTTCTGCTTAATTCTGTTGACCTGTTACTCCCAAAAAATTTTTCATGAAATTTTAAAATAATTTTTGCTCATTTAAGTCGGGTGAAAACTTTTTTTATTTTTTTGCAAATCTCTCACAAATGAAGAACAAGCAGTCTAAACTGTAAGCGTTTTCTTCATAAAGACGCTTGTTTACATAAGAAGGCGTGGCTGTGGGCGGTAACAACACATTTAATTTGAAAGCTGATTTTTCGCTCTATTGATAGCTAAATTCGCTTTTCGGCAATCGTTAACAGTTTTTGAGCTGTAAAGCTTTGAATAAAAGAGTTGTGAGCGTTTTATGGCCATCCTTAAAGTTTGATGCAGATTAACTTTTTTACAGGTTGGTCAATATCTCGGCTAAGGCTGGTCGTATTGTAACAAAATTTAACAGAGTGCTTAAGGGGAAAATGGGCAATAATCCTGAAAGAGCAGAATAATTTTTGGTCTATAAACCTTAAAGCTGCAAGCATATTTTTCTAAAAAACGCTCATTCTAATGAGTGGGCGGTGCGGTGGGCGGACGAATACATATGCATTCGAAAGCAGACTTTTAACCCAGCCGGGTACCGCAACTTTCGTTAAAAAATCTTTGCCAGTTTCTGAGATACGAAGCTTTAAATATTATTTGCATTTAAAATCCACCTTCTGCTTAATTCTGTTGACCTGTTACTCCCAAAAAATTTTTCATGAAATTTTAAAATAATTTTTGCTCATTTAAGTCGGGTGAAAACTTTTTTTATTTTTTGCAAATCTCTCACAAATAAAGAACAAGCAGTCTAAACTGTCAGCGTTTTCTTCATTAAGACGCTTGTTTCAATAAGAAGGTGTGGCTGTGGGCGGTAACAACACATTTAATTTGAAAGCTGATTTTTCGCTCTATTGATAGCTAAATTCGCTTTTCGGCAATCACTAACAGTTTTTGAGCTGTAAAGCTTTTAATAAAAGAGTTGTGAGCGTTTTATGTCCATCCTTAAAGTTTGATGCAGCTTAACTTTTTTACAGGTTGGTCAATATCTCGGCTAAGGCCGGTCGTATTGTAACAAAATTTAACAGAGTGCTTAAGGGGAAAATGGGCAATAATCCTGAAAGAGCAGAATAATTTTTGGTCTATAAACCTTAAAGCTGCAAGCATATTTTTCTAAAAAACGCTCATTCTAATGAGTGGGCGGTGCGGTGGGCGGACGAATACATATGCATTCGAAAGCAGACTTTTAACCCAGCCGGGTACCGCAACTTTCGTTAAAAAATCTTTGCCAGTTTCTGAGATACGAAGCTTTAAATATTATTTGCATTTAAAATCCACCTTCTGCTTAATTCTGTTGACCTGTTACTCCCAAAAAATTTTTCATGAAATTTTAAAATAACTTTTGCTCATTTAAGTCGGGGGAAAACTTTTTTTTTTTTTTTGCAAATATCTCTCACAAATGAAGAACAAGCAGTCTACACTGTAAGCGTTTTCTTCATAAAGACGCTTGTTTCAATAAGAAGGCGTGGCTGTGGGCGGTAACAACACATTTAATTTGAAAGCTGATTTTTCGCTCTATTGATAGCTAAATTCGCTTTTCGGCAATCGTTAACAGTTTTTGAGCTGTAAAGCTTTGAATAAAAGATTTGTGAGCGTTTTAAGACCATCCTTAAAGTTTGATGCAGCTAAACTTTTTTACAGGTTGGTCGATATCTCGGCTAAGGCCGCTCGTTTTGTAACAAAATTTAGGAGAGCGCTAAAGGGGAAAATGGGCAACAATCCTGGAAGACCAGAATTATTTTAAATCTATAAACAACCTTAAAGCATGTTTTTCTAAAAAACGCTCATTCTAATGAGTGGGCGGTGCGGTGGGCGGACGAATACATACACATTCGAAAGAAGAGTTCTATCCCAGCCGGGTATCGGAACTTTTATTAAAAAATCTTTGCTAGTTTCTAAGATACGAAGCTTTAAATATTATTTGCATTCAAAATCCACCTTCTGCTTAATTCTGTTGACCTGTTACTCCCAAAAAATTTTTCATGAAATTTTAAAATAATTTTTGCTCATTTATGTCGGGTGAAAACTTTTTTTATTTTTTGCAAATCTCTCACAAATGAAGAACAAGCAGTCTAAACTGTAAGCGTTTTCTTCATAAAGACGCTTGTTTCAATAAGAACAACACATTTAATTTGAAAGCTGATTTTTCGCTCTATTGATATCTAAATTCGCTTTTCGGCAATCGCTTACAGTTTTTGAGCTGTAAAGCTTTGAATAAAAGAGTTGTGAGCGTTTTATGACCATCCTTAAAGTTGGATGCAGCTAAACTTTTTTACAGGTTGGTCAATATCACGGCTAAGGCTGGTCGTATTGTAACAAAATTTAAGAGAGCGCTTAAGGGGAAAATGGGCAATAATCCTGGAAGACCAGAATTATTTTTGGTCTATAAACCTTAAAGCTTCAAGCATATTTTTCTAAAAAACGCTCATTCTAATGAGTGGGCGGTGCGGTGGGCGGACGAATACATATGCATTCGAAAGCAGACTTTTAACCCAGCCGGGTACCGCAACTTTCGTTAAAAAATCTTTGCCAGTTTCTGAGATACGAAGCTTTAAATATTATTTGCATTTAAAATCCACCTTCTGCTTAATTCTGTTGACCTGTTACTTCCAAAAATTTTTTCATGAAATTTTAAAAAATTTTTATTTTTAGCTCATTTAAGTCGGGTGAAATTTTTTTTTTTGCAAATATCTCTCACAAATGAAGAAAAGAGTTGTGAGCGTTTTATGGCCATCCTTAAAGTTTGATGCAGCTAAACTTTTTTACAGGTTGGTCAATATCTCGGCTAAGGCTGGTCGTTTTGCAACAAAATTTAACGGAGTGCTTAAGGGGAAAATGGGCAATAATCCTGAAAGAGCAGAATAATTTTTGGTCTATAAACCTTAAAGCTGCAAGCATATTTTTCTAAAAAACGCTCATTCTAATTGGGCGGTGCGGTGGACGGACGAATACATATGCATTCGAAAGCAGACTTTTAACCCAGCCGGGTACCGCAACTTTCGTTAAAAAATCTTTGCCAGTTTCTGAGATACGAAGCTTTAAATATTATTTGCATTTAAAATCCACCTTCTGCTTAATTCTGTTGACCTGTTACTCCCAAAAAATTTTTCATGAAATTTTAAAATAATTTTTGCTCATTTAAGTCGGGTGAAAACTTTTTTTATTTTTTGCAAGTCTCTCACGAATGAAGAACAAGCAGTCTAAACTGTAAGCGTTTTCTTCATAAAGACGCTCGTTTCAATAAGAAGGCGTGGCTGTAACAACACATTTAATTTGAAAGCTGATTTTTCGCTCTATTGATAGCTAAATTCGCTTTTCGGCAATCGTTAACAGTTTTTGAGCTGTAAAGCTTTAAATAAAAGATTTGTGAGCGTTTTAAGACCATCCTTAAAGTTTGATGCAGCTAAACTTTTTTACAGGTAGGTCGATATCTCGGCTAAGGCCGCTCGTTTTGTAACAAAATTTAGCAGAGCGCTAAAGGGGAAAATGGGCAACAATCCTGGAAGACCAGAATTATTTTAAATCTATAAACAACCTTAAAGCTGCAAGCATGTTTTTCTTAAAAACGCTCATTCTAATGAGTGGGCGGTGTGGTGGGCGGACGAATACATACACATTCGAAAGAAGAGTTCTATCCCAGCCGGGTATCGCAACTTTTATTAAAAAATCTTTGCTAGTTTCTAAGATACGAAGCTTTAAATATTATTTGCATTCAAAATCCACCTTCTGCTAAATTCTGTTGACCTGTTACTCCCAAACAATTTTTCATGAATTTTTTTAAATAATTTTAGCCATGTATTTTTTGCAAATAAGCGTGGCCCGCTGCCACGCCAGGCGTCTTTAGCCATGCATTCTCATTAGAATAACCGTCATAAGAAATAATCCGTTATCGTATCTTTCAAAAATGCCACGGTCACTCTTTTTTAAAGAATTCAGCTACTGGATGTTCAATGATCATTGTATTTTTATATAATTTTTTTTATTTTTTATTTTTTTTTTTTCGTTTTTATTATTCTGTATTAGAAACAAAGTTTAGGTGATTCAGTATTCATGCACATCTACGATTGATGAATTGCTACCCAAAATTCAACATTTTAAACAAAGAAAATTCGGGATCTTGGAGTGAAAGACCGCTTGAAGCCATGATTATTATCTGATGAGTTTTCGTACAAGATAAAAATGGTATATGAACTTTCAAAGCAATACTATGCAAACCGCTTGATATTGTGAAAAAATATATCAAAAATACAAGTATATTATGTCCCACCCTGTATAATATGAAATATAATTTCAACTTAAAAATTTCAAATTTTAAAATCCGTTAAATCTCAATTTGATTTTATGCGTTGCCATTCGCTACAGTAAAAAAGACTTAATTTTTTGAACTGGCATCCCGCATATTCGCATCTGATTGTTTTTTTTCAGCTGCCACAGTATTGTAAATATAAACATTAGAAAGTTGTAATTTGTTATTGTGTAATTAGTTTCTCTAATAAGTTTTTTAATAATAATGGAAAAAGTTATATCAAACGTTGATGTGTTATATGAAATTTTTCAATATTTAAATTTGGAAGAGTTGCTAAAATTAACAAAAGTATGCTCTCAGTTTCGCACAGTGATTGTTGAATTTGTGTGGAAAAACAAATACAAACAAATGGAAGTGTGCAAAATGTCACAACTTTTTGGATTGTTGTTGACTAATAACACAAGTAATTGCGGGGAGGACAGTGAAATTGGATTCGAAAGCGTTAAGGAGGATAAGACTATATTGAACAGAAAAGATGTTAATACTTTTCTACAATTGATAGCAAATAATGTTAAAATATTAGTTCTCTACTCACCCACGATTAATTACAAACGTCTAGACGAGGATTCTGATGTAACGAAAAATACATCTTTCATTTTCAATCCTACAGAATTCGGAGTTCCATTTGATAGCAGACATAGATTTTGGAATCTTACTACTATAAGTTTTAAACATGTTATAATTACTGAAAAAGATCTAAGACTTTTGAATGGTAATTGTCGAAAGTTGGAGAGAATTTGTTTGGACAATTGTTTCAATAGTAATGAAAAGACTTTGGTCATAGGAGAAGATATAAAAATTACCACTCTTCAAAATATAAACGGCTTAAAGTTCCTAGAAATCGCCGTTTTTGATACCGTCGATAAGGAATTATCTTATGATGTGAAAAAAATCTTGAGTAATTTAATTGTAAATCAACTAATAATACAAATACGAAATTTCTCTTTAATTGATGAAGACGATAATGAATTTGGCTCAACGTTAAGAAGGAGTTCTGGAATAACAAATCGCTGTGAAGAGTTAACCCTTGGCTACTTTCGATCCCAACGTATTTTTAAAATATTCAATAATCATATCTTGATCAACTTTAAGTATCTTAAGAAATTAGTTTTGGAATCATGGGCTCTGATCTCAGTTAATGAAGACTTTTTTAAAAATCTTTCAGGAATTAGCAGCCAATTGGAATATTTAAAATTGAAAAATTTTGAAATCAGTAGTTTTGCGACAATTGCCACATTGAAAACGTTGAGTTTGGAGAATTGTAGTGGTTTGATTTGGCGTGATTTGAAAGCCATTCTTAGTGATATGAAATTAAATACTTTTTCTGTAGTAGATACGGAATATATGGGAATATTTGAATACTTTACAGTTGCCTCTACGCTGGAAAATATTGTAGTAATAAATTGCCAGCGAAATCATTTCAAGAAACTGTTTGACATTAATGATGGCCAAAATTTGAAGAACTTAATTTCTCTTGTATGGCATGATAATTTCGCTCAAGTTCCAATATATGTGGCTACAAGTTGTCCAAAATTACAGATGTTAATAGCCGAACCGACATCTTTGTTAATCAATAATTTATATAGCCTGACATCATTAAAGAAATTAATAATAAGAGTTGGCAGAAAAATAAAGTTTTCCAAAATAATGATCATTTTAAAACATTCTACTTTGAAATATTTTACGCTAACAAAACTTCAAGACATTCATGGTTACGATGAATATTCAGATTACCTAATCGATTACGATATCTATGAGCAGGAGTTAAGCGAGTTTGAAAATAAGAAAATCAATTTATCTTTCATAAATATATCTTTAAATAGTTACTTTAAAATAGAACAAGATTTTTGGTTTAGTCTTCTCAAAAACAATCCAAAACTAATTTTAATGATACGTTACAATCGATATCTGCACAACGATCATTTATTTTTGAAATTCATTATAAATCATCGAAAGTTTCCAAAGCATTTGAAATCTATAAAAGTTTGTGGGTATAGAATTGGTAGGTTTCTGTCTTATAATATAATTTACAACATGTTAGATACAGATAACTTAACTTATTCTTTTCTTTATAGAAATTAGGGAATTTCGGAATAATTTTGAAACCGCGATTGAGAAAATAAAATCTTTTTCCAATATATATAAAGACAAAGAAGACAAAGGCTATATCTTACTGTAAGAGCGGCGGAAAAAATGCTATTCTCTTCAATGTAATTAAATCAATTAAAATAAATGCATGCAAGAAATATTGTTTAAAATTTAAAAAAAAAATCTTATGTTACAGGACTGGCCTGAAAATATTAGAGGCAGTAAAACTATAAAATGTATTCAGCTAGTGATATTATACTTGAAGGAGGGATTTAAAAAATACTTACTTCTTAATTGTAATGTATGGTGAATTTTTTTAATCAAAAGAAATTTTATATATTTTTGTTTAATTTAAATTTTATTACCAGACTCAGGAAACGTAACAGTTAAGTCCTCAGTTAACAATCGTCTGTAAACATGACTGTTAATATATAGATAAGTTAAGCTTTGTTCACAATGGCAGCAACAATTTCTTTTTTTCTTCTATCTTATTTCTTCCCAAACAAAAATTTAAGTTAAGTTTTTTTTTTAAATTTGAGTCTTCTTTTCCTTTTACAATAATTTTGTTTAGTTTTGAATGAAAATTTTAATAAAATGATTTAAAAAATAAATATGTGTATAATATTGTTATGGGAAAAATTTGTAAACGTTTTCTTAATTGAAAATATGTGTGGTTGCGAAAAAAATTGTTGCTCCATTATGAACACCTATTGTGCCTATTGTAAACGAAGCTTTAAGCTACAACTAGAACATTTTTAGTACATGACTTACACAAGGGAACACATTTGAACTTGTTTTGTGCGGTCTGGAATTTGATGGAAATTTTTACTAATTTGAAAATCGATATACAGTTTTCTCAGTAAATTGTAAATAAAATCAAAAGTCCCGGGGCCAAATCGATCGAAAATACAATACAATACAAATGGAAATTTCGATCGATATCGAATGCCGTGATTTGGCCTAGCACTGATTTCAATGAAACAAACCTCATTTCATTCGAAATTATGTTAAGCTAAATGTTTTTAGACCAAAACTGTGATTTTTGTCGCGTTTTTATTTTTGATGAATTTTTAAAGAGAAAAAAATTGATTTTTTTTTGCATCATTTTCATATTTTTTTTCAAAAATTCAGCGATGTCTCTGAAACTACAGGGCAAATTTAAAAACAATGTAAGCACGGCTTAAATATAATATTGTTGCCGAGTTTTGGGGGTTTTTAACTAAATATGGTCAACCGTTTTCAAATTATTTCAATACATGTAGTGAAAGTGCCTTAATTTTGGACTTAACGGTATATCTCGTAAACTAGAGCTGATAGAGAAAAAATGAGATAAGATTTGAAATCATTGACCACAAATTTGTAAAAATTTGCAATCAAATTCCAGACCGCAAACTTACTGTTCCGCAGTGTTATCTATGTAAAATACATTAAAAAAAACTTATTTTATTTCTTTATGTTAATTATTTTGTGAAGGTAGGTAGATAATTTTGAAATAAATAAGAATAATTTGATTTGCAAAATCCTTAAACTTAACTAAAAGGCTTTAATTTTGAGTTTCAAACATTTCAACATAAGACTTTTTCTATGTGTCCCACTTAAATAATAATTTAATATTATTTAAGATTTAAAGGTTTATAAATAATAGCGGTTTTCACTCCTGGTGTTAAGTTCACAACTCGTTTTTATTAAATACTATACGATTACGATTTTGTACTGTAAAGCATTAGTGTATTTTTCGCATGTATTGTAAAGTAATGAACAGTGATGCCAACTTTTTGAGAGCAAAAAGCACTTTAAAATTTAAAAAAGCACTATTTCGAGCCAAAAAAAAGCGTAAAAAAGCACTAAGCCATTTTTACAATTTAATTAATACAATTAAACAATATACATACCTCCAAAATTTAAATTGGCCATAAAATAGTTTTAAAGTAATACAGTGCGAGCTCGATTTTGGGAAATTGAAAAAATATGGCCTGTTGCAATTACCGAAAATTTGCAATGACCGACCATTGTTTATTAAACTTAATGATAGCCCATATTTGTGAAAAAAAACTTATATTTTATCGTTTAAATAAATCTAAATTGATGGTATTATCAAATTATTTTAACATATGTACGCTTCTGATTAAAGAACACACATAAGGTGTAAAATAGAAAAAACATGTACATATGTTTGCAATCTGGTACTTAGTCAAACCTTTTTTCAATAGCACTAGAAGTAGAAGTGCACAACACGTGGAAAACTAAAGCGCTGTTTTTAATTTATTTAACACTTTGCATATACCAAGCAACGGCTCTTTTTTGTTTGTTTTTGAAGTGTTTGCGTTTTTTGTACGGTTTCCGACTGCATTTTTTTAACAGTTCCTAATATTTTTCAATCCATATTCTATTTTTGAAACAGTGTCTACATCCTTAAAAAAAATGTTAACCGAAATACATCGTTTTTATTACGATAACTAAATATGTTGTCAACGCTAAATTGTGCAACGTTTCGTAAAATATCCAAATTGCTAGGAAGCCTTACTCTAACCTCGTAAATAAAGTTTTTGGCAAAACGAATGTAACTTTCATTTATCACTTTTTTATCATTTTAAATCTTAAAATCTTTACAAGCCTTCTGAAAATTGTACCCCAACTAGCAAAGTTCAACTCAATCATCCTCTATATAATCGTATTTTTTAAAAATGGTAGAAAAAAAATAAAAATTGTAAAAAGCACTAAAGGCACTAACGAAAATTGAAAAAGCACCAAGTTCGTGCTTTTTTAGTTTGGCACTATGGATAAAATTTTGGCGTTTTGAGGTATCAAAAAACACCATAAATAGTGCCAAAAGCACTAAGTTGGCATCACTGGTAATGAACCTGCTGAGTGTGAGAAAGAGATAGATAGAGTTTTGTCAACCGTTTTATTCCGGTAAAATCAACACTAGTTTTTTGTACAATGCCCTGCTAAGAAATAAAGTCACAAGCGCCAAATATTTAAAATTGAGATAGGGGCAGACTCGGAACCGTAAATGTGTTTCTGATTTTTGCGTTAAGCTTAAAAGACAGATTTTCAACTGTAAATGACTAAAAACCGTTAAGCACAATGGTCACAAAAGTCTTAGCTGCCACTTACTATGATAAAAAGTCACATTGACACAAATTGTAAGCTTTTAAGACTTTTTTCCTTCGTATCAATGATCATTTTGTATGCCTTTTTTTTGTTGCAATATTACGCACAAGTTCTTGCAAACACCTACAAGTTCGAATATTTTTTCTTGGATCTTCGAAACTGGTTCGCTTTTTTCTTGATATAGTTTGAAATATATATAATATATATTGCATATATAAATGCAATAATACAAGCAGGCCGGAAAACACATATACAAACATCATACACCCATTTTGAAGTTGCAGGTCAGAAGACATCATTTTTAGAATTGTTGCTGCTTTTTGGTTTCGAGTTTTTTTGTATATTTTTTAAGTAAAAGGGTGTAGAAAACGAAGGGTTAAGTAAATTTCATTATTTAATGTGGTGTTTATAGAACACGAGCGCCTTACTCGTCCGTTCAACTTACATTTAAAACAAAAACAAATTTCGAAATTTTGTTTTTGTTTTAAATGTAAGTTGAACGGACGAGTAAGGCGCTCGTGTTGCATAAACTACACGTAAATTTGAGTAATTATAACTCATACGTTTATGACAATAAGAACACAAAACTAAAAAGAGAACTCCGACCTCGCTGAAAAAAAAAAAAAAAAAATAGAAACTAATTAGAAAAATTGTGGTAATGGGCCATCATTCACACCGACAAAAAGAACTCAAAAGTGTACTTCCCTAAGAAATCTTGCTAAACCATCGGCTATCATATCCTGATCAAAACATACCGTCAACACTTGTTTCGCCACTTTCATCAGTAACTTTAAATGTTCAACTGATAAAAAATGGATTACATAGGAAAAGAAAAATATACACAACACCAACACCATATATTTAGTTATACACAACACCTCCAAAATTTGAACTTATTTGTGCAATTAGATTTTCGTAAGATTTTTTGCGTGCCTATTCTAGGCAAAAAAGTCATAAGTCTATTTTTTCTACTTTATCATCAAAATTTCCCCTGTCTGTTAGGATAATAAAATTGGATTCTATAATATATGAGGCATTATTTGTAAAGCGAACAATTTTGTATTTCGCATAGCTATAGTTCTAGTAAATATGAATAAGTCCGAATTTTATGATGTTTATTTGTCAAGTTACGGGGTGGTAAAGTGTTGCGGTTTTCAAAAAAATGTTTTTTTTAATGATTTTTTCCAACTAAAAGCTTATCAAACAAAAAAAAAAATGTTAAGTGATTCTTATAGAAAATCGATTGATCTTTAAACAAAAAAAAATTAATTTGAAAAAAAACATTTTTTGTTTTTATTAAGAATAAAAACTGGGAATTAAGCACGAATAACAAAATCTTTTGAAATTAAAATTTTGTATTCCCAAAGAAATTACTTTTTCAAAAATATTAAATTTTAAGGCGTGAATGAAAAAAACGTAAAATCTAAATATCTAAAAACTACTTAAATGGAAATGTTACTTTCTTTCTTAGGAGGTCAGAACAGCTTTGTTGTTGCAGGGTTGTAAATGTTAATACTTTAACTACATCAATATGATTACCAAGGTATGCAAGGGTATTTTACTATCAAGAGTAAAAACCGCTAATGTTATGTATATATTGGAAAAACATAAAATTTTACCAAAAACTTATTGAAATTAAAGAACATCTAATACTAAAAATAACTTAAAACTTTAAATAGAACATAAAAAAATATATAAATTAAAATATTTTTAATTAAAAACTAAAATCTTGTTTAAAACTAATATTTTTTTGTACTAAATTGATAAAGATTACTCTCCATTGTTGCTGGATATGAAATGTTACCAAGAAGTATCACAAGTTTTGGCAGCCTGAAATAAAGTAAATTGAAATTCTTGTTAAAATATTATATATAAATAAACATAAGCCCTCGTATTCATAAACGATTATAAAATTTAACAAACGTTCATTAAGTACATCTTTTTGAATAAAATATTTTTATGAATACGGCAGAAAGATTATATCAAAATAATACTTAAATAAAAATCCATTTAATAAGTTGGGAGCGGATTTATAAGCAAATACTTAGTTGTGATGTTTTTTTTTATCAGAATAACATTATTTGCAAATAAATGACACTAATGTGTTTGAGCATATTTTTGCATATTTTGTTGCTATACCCATACCATAATAGGGAAGCGTTTGTGCTGATGTGTATAACACATAAAAATATTGGTCCTAAAAGACTTTACTCATGGATACGACGCACAGTGCTGTGGCCCATAGACATAAATAAAAAAAAAAAAAAAACAAGTCTTATATTGTACTTAAAAATGTACAGGTCGATAGATAACAAAGTAATTCAAATGAATTTTGAAGAATTTTTAAGATTTAAATCTTTTTGGCGGCGCACACTGGGGATTTCGCGGAAAAAAGTCAAATTGTCAACATACTCTTCATGCATTATGCAGTGATATGTTGAAATTTTAGACTAAATGGTACAATCAAATCAAAAAGAATTACTCCGATCTGACTGCCAGTTTTGTTTTATATCCGTCTCAAACTCAGAACTTGTATGTTTTACCGAACCAACTTAATTTAAGCCTAAGAATTTAAAAATGAATATTTTTTTTACTATGTGAGCTAACGTTTTTCTTTTTTTTTCTATTTAAAGTAGTATATTTCAGTATACTAAAATTGAAAAAAAAATCTGCAGAGACTTAAGTTTTTTTTGTGTATTTTTATGAACATATAACAAAAATCCCTTTTTTCTCCAAACATTTGGACCTGCAAATGTATCTTTACTTTTCCACAGTTGGAAATTACTACTAATACATTATGTGCGTTCGTTTACTTTTTCAGTAAAATCCAGTAGGTGAGTAATATGAAAATTTGTGTACGCGAACGCATTTCAGTAAAATCCATTACAAATTTGCACAAATTTGTACAAATTTTGGGGTAAACGAACGCAGCTATTGTCTTATATCTGTTTTAACATTTTTAATCAATTTCAAGTGCCACCAGGTGCCACCTCTCAATTTGTTGCATTACACAGTACAACATTTTTCAGCTGATTGAATCGGGACTCAATTCTTATAAGGCTCTTTTGTTTAACATAACTCGAGAACCACTAGTCGGATTTTGCTGAAATTTAGAAAAATCAAGAATTACAATTACTTTCATCTGTTTATACAACATTTTGCTACATAAGCAACAGTTTCGCAGTTATAAATAAATGTATGAAGAAAAAAAATATTTTTTGCCCAAAAAATTTAAATTTTATATTTTTAATTCATAAAAAATCCAAAACAGCAAAAAAAAGTTTCAAGTCCTATTACTTTCACGTTAAGTCGCATAACCCATGAAAAAATTGAGACATAAATCATGAAAATCGATGAACGCGTTTCGCTTTTAATCACAATTAAGTGAAGGTATGCATTTCAAAAATTTGCTCGAGATATGCACAAAATTCTTTGCAACAACATTTATGACTTTTTTTATGAATCTCAGAATTAAAAAAAAAAGTAATAAACAAAAGGTTATTTGATTTTTATGATTGCGGTAGCAAAGTAATAAGCGGTAATAAATGTGCGTGGACAATTGAAAGAAAAGTACACTTTTTTAATTATTTGGGGTTTTCCGTTGGCTACCTGTATGGCTCTGGTACGACAAATTCAGGAAATACGTCACAAAGATTCTTTGCTAATCCTGCTTTGATTTCCGAAATCACGGGTCTACATGAAGACATAATCAAGAGGTTTTCAACAATTCCCGAAGCTACACAGAAAAAATTATTGCCGAATTATTTTCAAACAAACGCTTGTTTGAAAATTTTTTTAATTTCTACAAATTTTTTTACTGATTCAATTAAAATTTTTGTTTGATTTTTATTTAACCAACAAAAATGTTGACAACCATTCAAAAATATAATACACGCGTTATTGGTTTCAAGTTTTTATAATTTTGTATGAAATATACATATAACGCTTTTTAATGTTGTCGTCTTTTTGCATTTTTTTATTTGTTTAAAAAAGTACAACAGTAAGAAAGATGAAGAGGTTGAAGTAAAAAAAAAAAAATAGCAGGTAAAAAAACGTTTCACTCTTTTTAAACAACAGAAACAACAACAACATTATAAGAAACAAAAAAAATTTTTGGTTGGTTTCAAAGTTGGTTAAACAAAAAAACAAAATCCCGTATTCAATTTTTTCAAACTGTTTGCTTAAATACATCAAATACAAAAATATAATGATGACGAAAAACATATCGAGTCGGTCTATCGCCGTTTTTGGGTTACATTTCTTCTTCATTAGCAAAGGTGAGTGACAGTGAGTGATGACGAAAAACATTGTGTGTATAAAAAAAGACTTCGTTCAAAAATTATTCCAACAAAAAAATGTGTCTCAAAGCCAGCCGGCCGCTCTGCTCTCTGCAAAAAAATAAATTTTTTTTGATTTTGAAATTTAGTATATGAATTTCAGTAAACTTTTTGTTTGATTCAGTTAAATTATTTGTTTGAAAAAATCAGTGTTTTTTTTCAATAAACAAAATGCAAATAAATTGTTTGAATATGCGAATTTGTTTATAGGACCGATTTCAGACAAAAAATTGTTTGATTCTACAAATTTTTTGTTTGAATTGGAAAAATATTTTTTTCTGTGTATAACGGAGACGGCAAAAAAAGTTTGTTGCACTGTACGAGTGGTACAATATGCCACCAACACTCCACAAAATTCTGATTCATGGAAAATATATAATTGAAAAGTGTATTTTTCCTGTAGGCTTATTATCCGAAGAGGCTCAGGAAAGTCGTTACAAAGACTATAAAAAATATCGCCTTAGACACTCCAGAAAATGCAGTCGAATTGTCACGAACGAAGATATTATGCACCGAATGATGGTGACATCAGATCCCATGATCTCACATTTGACTCCTTCATTTAGCCAGAAAAAGCGTAGTGATATAAGCGACGAAGTTAAGGCTCTTTTAGAATAATAAATTAAAACGTAGATTTAAAATAAATAATAAATTAAAAATTAAAAAATTCATTTGAATTTTTTGTTAGTTAGGGCTTTTTACATTGTAGGTAACGATATACATTTTTCTAGCTTTCTTTATTTTGATTACTTTTGTGTATTACTATATAAATAAAACTAAGTTTGTGATGAAATTAAAAATAGATTTAAAATAAATAGTGAATTAAAAATTAAGAAAATCATTTAAATTTTTTTGTTAGTGAGGGCTTTTTACATTGTAGGTAACGATATACATTTCTCTAACTTTCTTTATTTTGATTACTTTTGTGTATTACTATATAAATAAAACTAAATTTGTGATGAAATCATTATATTTTTTGACAAATATATTTTTTTCCTCACCTCCATACAAAAATCCCCAGTGTGCGGCGCTAGAGGGCGCCAAACTGTTAAAACTGTTGTTTTTTAAAGCACGAGATTTAAATTTTTTTCTATAGTAGTTTACTATATTTAGAACTAACTGTAAAACAATTTTATTGAATTATTTTCTCATAAGTGTTTTTTATTGGTTTTAAAAATGCTAATTATTCACTTAAGCTCTAAAAATTTCTTATTTAGATTGGTTTCTAATAACTACAAGAAAACAATTGATCAAATTTTACCACAACTTGAAAAAAAAAATTAAATGGCTATTTTCATGATTTTTGGTCAATTTTTCTTAGTTTTCAGGAGTTTAAAAGACCATTAACTGCAAATACTGTGAAATGTAAATTCAAACTAATAACGTTCAATAAAAAACAACAAAAATCAAAATATGTATAAAAAATTGTTTGTGTTTGTCTGCATTTTACGGCATAAGAGGGCGCTGAAATCACAAATGCCCTTGGTTTTTTATTATTTCAAGAAAATAATTGTTAAAAATTCATTTTCTGGATTACGAGATTAAATTTTTTTTCTGTAACAGCTAACTATATTCTAAACCAACTATAAAAAAAGTTTTAGGTGAATTATTCTCCTATACATTTTTTTTTAATGGTTTGAAAAATGCTTATTATTTACTTAAGCTCTAAAAATTTCTTTATTTTGATAGCATATTTAAAAAAGGAAAAATTACGTCTATGGGTTTTTTTCTGTTTTCGAACATTTAGACTGTTTTCTAATAACTTCAAGAAAAACAATTAAAACAAATTTAACCACAACTTGAAAAAAATTAATTTAAAAAAATGCTATTTCCGTGATTTTTGCTCAAATTTTCATAGATTGAATTAGTAAAAAAAAAAAATAAACTAGGAACATAATAAGAAATATTAAGGTATTAAAGTGGCTTTATGTAATTATAATGAAACGTAACTAATAACTAAAATAAATTTCAGGGTGCTTGTCCGAAGAAGCTTTGGAAGCCAACTACAAAATCGTGAGAAAAACAAGACTGTCCCATACGAGAAAAAACGCCACGAAGAGACACTCATAAAGATTTAATGACTCATTTAATACTTTCCTCAGATCCGTTGTTGTCTTCAAAAAGGAATCCAAAGACTATAAAAAATGTATTTTTTGAAGAAATTGAGAAATATATACTGAGAGAAAATGTGGATGAACCAGTTAAAGATGACGAAGCAAATGTTTCGTTGAGCGGCAATATTTTTTTTGTAAGAATCCAGTACTGAAGATGATTTATTGTAATTAAAAAATATGAACATATGTAAATAATAAATAAATTAGTTTAAAGAAAATAAATTAGGAATATGATAATAAATAATTCCAAATGATTCGTTAGATCGGCTTAGAATCACTTTCTGAGTCGATCTTACGATGTCCGTCCAGCCGGCTGGCTGTGCATGCAACCTTGTGCATACAGATCGCAAATTCGGAGACAATTTGATAAAATTTGTCAAAGAGGCTCTGACTGGTACAAGAACCAAGCCTATTGAAAATAGAACGAATCGGTCCATAATTTTACAAAAACCATCTTAAAAACAAACTAATTTTATTGCAATGAAAATCAGTTTATCAAATTTTATTGGAATCTTTCTATTTTTGAATGTACACTCTTAAAATTATTACAGTAACTGATTGTAGGTTATTAAATTCGTTTTCGGTACTGTTAAAATTGAATAAAAATATATTTATTTTACGAATAATTTTATTTTTAAACATTTATGTTTGTTATTAAAAAAACAAACTACCAAAAAATAATGTTTTTCCGTATTTTTTTTTTTTTTGTTAATTTGTTTGATTTTTGTCGGTTGAAATATATTTTTTAAAAATAAAAACCATTCAATTTTAACGAATATGCTCTTCAATAAATAAAAAATTTAAAAATGAATGTAAAAATCATTTGTTTTAAATGAATTGTAATTGATCCGTTTTCTAAATGAATTTTAATTTGTTTAAAATGAATTTTCGTTTGAATTTAACTACATAATATTTTGAGTGTAGCTCCCATACAAATCATTTTCCCGAAAATAGCTTTTAATGCCAGCTTCCTTAAAAATATAAGTATTTACATACAAATTGGCGACAATGAGTTTTACGATAGCTACTATGTCATGACAAAAAAAATCCAGGTAGGTCCAAAATAAACCATAGGTTCCATATAAACCCTCATCCAAAAAACTCATATATGTAGATGAAGATATCTAAATAATATTCGGCAGAAAGAACTTTTAAACGAATCTTAACCTCATAACATAATTTTGTTCTAGCGGGTCCATGATTGCCCAAATAGATTACACATACTATGCTATAGGGTATCACATGGTCGGGCTTGACCGATTATACTTTCTTACTGGTTTTTTTGCAAGAGCATTTTAAGCGTTTGTAACTCATTTTTCATTAAATGATGTTTTTGTTTTTTTCACATTAATAATCCGATTCTACCAAAATTCGGCATACTTATATAACAAATATATAACAAATATCATTTTTCATACCAAATTTTATTACGATTGGACAATTTTTGTAAGTGGTATAGCATTTTTAAGAAAAAGGATATGGCAGGACCTTGAGTCCTTGTTCAGATTTAAATGAAAATTTACACACACGTTGCTAATATATTGTGCATGGACTTTGCACTTTGGACAAAAGTTTATAATCAAGTTTTCGGTATGCCAATGGGAAATCCATTATCACCGTTAATAGCGGATACAATCCTCGAAACCTTACTAGACGACGAAGAAAATTAACATAAGGTAAAAGTTTAAAAAATTATTGGAAAAAAGTTTCCCCAACAAAATAATAAAAATGTTAATACAAAATTCAAACAGACGATTGAATAATAACAACCAAGGTGACAACACTGAAAACACAGAGGAAAAAAGAAAATTTTGCAGTGTAAAATACATAACTGGGATTACGGACAAGGGAAGCATAAAACAAACAATAAACAACAAGGTAAACGATTTCGCTGCTAGATCTTAGATGGGTTGACGGTTTATCTGGCAAAAGGAAAAAACATTGATTATCGCCCTAGCAGCACTGCACAACATTGCTATTCAAGGAAATGATATTGTTCAGGTAAAAACATTTGAACCTAAAATATTTTGGTAGTTAAATGTGGCTAAAAATGTTTTGTTACAACCTAGGAGGTTTAATTTTCAAAACATTTGCGTAATGTATAATAAAAATTGGTTAAATTATTCATTTAACATAAAGCTGTGTATTCTCTTTTGGAACCTACGGAGGCACTAGAAACTCTGTTAAACGTTGCTTCGGGGCTTGGAAGCAACGATTGCGCTGCTTGTTAGATGGGTTGAAATGATTTCCATATGTCGCTTCCGTTTCAATAGTATGTATTTTATTAACAAAAAAAAAAAAAAAAACAATTATTTAAAATATAACGTTTTAAAAACAGAAATTTATTTTAAATTGAATACAAAACCGAAATTCACTTAAAATTCGTTCGTTGTATGATACTTGTATGCACTCGTATCGTTTCATCCCTAGTTGTATGCATCACTATTACAAAAATTACAATTTAAACAACATGTTGTTGCCAACATATAAATACAAAAGTAATATAAACGTTTAATTGTTAATCCACTCCTATTAAGCATTTATAAATTAGACTTTTTATTAATGGTTTATAAAACAAAAAGTGTTTGATAACTATTGTAAGCATTAAAGCTTAAACAAGAAATTTTTATGAATTAGACCGTTAGCCTGCAAACCTAACAAAACACTAAATACAATTTTCATCACGATAAAAGCAGCTATAAGAAAGGACCAACACAATAATTTCGTATATGAAGTAAAATGCAAACGAAATATAGAACAAAACTGTGATATGATTTATATAGGTGCAACGAAGAGAGTATTATCAACAAGAATAGGAGAACATAAAATGAATATTATGCGGGGGAAAGAAGCAATAGGTTTAGCACATCATTTAATCACTAACACACATACAGCTGATTTCGATAATGTTAAAATCTTACAGTCTAATTCATACAAATTTCTTGTTTCAGCTTTAATGAATACAATAGTTATCAAACGCTTTTTGTTTTATAAACCATTAATAAAAAGTCTAATTTATAAACGCTTAATAGGAGTGGATTAACAATTACACATTTATATTACTTTTGTATTTATGTGTTGGCAACAACATGTTATTTAAATTGTAATTTTTGTAATAGTGATGCATACAACTAGGGATGAAACGATACGAGTGCATACAAGTATCATACAACGAACGAATTTTAAGTGAATTTCTGTTTTGTTTTCAATTTAAAATAAATTTCTGTTTTTAAAACGTTATATTTTAAATAATTGTTTTTTTTTTTTTTTTGTTAATAAAATACATACTATTGAAATAGAAGCGAAATATGTAAATCATATTTCAATATCAAATTTTTACTGCTTAAACTCTGTACGTTCCAAAAGAGATTATACAGCTTTATGTTCAATGAATAATTTAACCA
Source organism: Pollenia angustigena (assembly GCA_930367215.1). Taxonomy (NCBI): domain Eukaryota; kingdom Metazoa; phylum Arthropoda; class Insecta; order Diptera; family Polleniidae; genus Pollenia; species Pollenia angustigena. The sequence continues at coordinate 199,152,375 of OV884056.1, forward strand.
ATTTTAACCAAATGTTTTGAAAATAAAACCTCCTAGGTTTTAACAAAACATTTTTCGCCGCATACAACTGCCAAAATATTTTAAGTTCAAATGTTTTCATTTACCTGAACATTCAGGGTATAGTTACCCTTTCTGTTTATATAATATTGGGCAAAATTACCGCCGGTTTTTTTTTGATACGTATGTGCGTACCAATAACGTCTGGGAAATTGTTAAATGTCTTAAATTCTCTCATTAGGATTGCATCCTCTATAAGAGATGAAGGCATTTTAATTTTTCTATTGCGCCAGCGAGCTAAGGCACGAGCCACTCTGGCTAAAATTCTACACACTGTTGCTTGAGAGAACCCATGGAGATAGGCTGCATGATCCTACATCTACAAATTATTTCTTTAACTTCAATTTAATTTGTTATTATCGCTTTTTTGGTAATTGCTAAAATTAGTTTTAGAAACTGGGAATTATTTCCTTCCGAAGGTTACTTTATATTATATTCAACATTTTTCATTTTTCGAATTTATTCTATGAGCTAAATTTCAGTTATGTATTTTATAAAGCTTTTTTGTAATAGTTCTATTCCTTCAATTTTTCCAGAAATGACTTTATATGCACTACCAGACTATTATATTGTATTTTCTTTTTACATTTTACCTTAGCCTTCCTTTGGAAAGCAATGAGGTATACTGAATGTACGAAGTCCACTAGAGAAAAGCGATCTAAAAAGACCTTATAAAATAAATTGTAAACAACTGCACAACGCAATAAGAAAAAATGTGCAATTGCATGTTTTTCCTTGTGCGACCAATGAAGGCAGAAACAGTATATTTATCCATTTTAGAGCTTTTTATGAATTTTGGAATCGATTTGTAAGTGCATATTTGTTCATATTTTACCGATTGGAGCATTTGTTTGCATTATTTGTTTAAAGAGCTTTCTTGCAGCATTTTTTAAGTTTTTAGCGCATATGTTGCCTTTTTTAGGCATATTTTGATACCTATTAATTTTTTAGATGCCTACAAGAGCTTTCGCAACATATTTTTTTTTTTTAATATTATAATGTTTATCTATCTATTCGTGTTGCTTCAATTTCACCATTACCATTTAATTTTTACTCGAAAATTGTAAGTCAAAGCAGGCTGTCATTAAAGATAAAAGTCATTTTAAACTTTAAAATTTTATATATGAATAAGCAAAAATTAAGGAATAAGCAATTACTTATGTACGTTTTTGGCGATGTTTGTATTACATAGTAAATGTAAAATTTTCCGCTGAATCCTAATATAAAGTCAGAGCAAATGAACAAAATCATAAAATTTTCAATGAAGCTTGAACTTTTGTCCCCTGTTACTCTGTCATTTCTTGACCAACATTCACTAGCAATCCATGGTTATTTTAGAAATTTTATAACCTTTCACTGAAAAGAAATCCGTTTAAAATGTTTGAAGATATTTGCATTTCAGTCACATCATCTTTTTTAAAAACACAAATAACGGTTATCTTGGAATATCTCAATAACTGTTCAACTTTATATAACTCTGACTTCATATTCGGATTCAGCGGAAAATTTTACATTAGCTGTCAGATTGATTTTTTCACGACTTTGTTGAAATTTTGTCACGTAGTGTTATTGATTGTTAGTATAGTTTCAATTCGGGTACAACAAATGAAAATATAATTATTTGGTATTCACAACAAAAAATAAAGCTATGTGTCCCAATTATTTATTGTGAGTACTAAACTAATTATGAACTGAATTTTCTGTCAAAAGTAAAAAACAAATTTGTAAGACAGATTCACATTTAATAAAATAAGTTTTGATTTCAACATCGTACATGATTTTACCACTATATTCAGCTCCGGGGTCACTAGGAATTTGGGCGGGGATAGGCCACCTATTGCTTCCTACTTCGTTTTTATTTCTAAAAAGCGCTGTGTTTCAAGCTCGTCATGTTAGCCACTTATGAATTAAGCCCACTGCTTTCTCAATTCCTCAACACTGCCCGCTTGGCTTATTTGATCTGCTTTATACTACATTTACATTAGGTCGAAATCTTGTAGATTTGATTGAAAATATTTTTCGAAATCTAGTGCGTTTACATTATACTTTTTTGAAATTAGCGAGATTTTGTTTTTATAACAAAACAACTGACTAAAAGTTTTTTCGTTAAACATACAAACACAAAAAGAAAAATACATTAAAAAATTTGCATTACCGTTTATTAATAATCAACGATATTTATTTTATCAATATTATTCGTATTTTTTATTTTTTTACAGTTTTTATTAAACTTTTTAATTTTTGTTTTTTTTTTTTTGGTTTTTTTGTAATAGTTCTATTTCTTAAATTTTTCAGAAATGACTATACACTACCAGACTATTATATTGTATTTTCTTTTTACATTTTACCTTAGCCTTCCTTTGGACAGCAATGAGGTACATTGTATGTACAGAAAAATTTACAATTATTAGACACCAGCAGAATGTAATGCATTTTCTGGCCCGCTACGGCCTTCGTCAGCATTCTTTGTGTCACCCTGGATACTTTATAAATTGAATGTATTTAACTCAACAATTTTAACAATTTTCTTCAAACAACTTTTGTTTTGTTATCAAAGTTATTTACGGGAATACAAAATTTACTATTAGGATTTTTGTATGACGTGCTAAATTCCCAATTTTTCGTATTTGATAAATACACTGAAATTTATTGTTGAGGGAAAGCTAGCTTCTATGCGCATTTCACTGGTTGCTTACGCCAGATCATCAGGAAACCTTTTCCAAAGATTTTAGAAAAGCTAAAAATATTATACTAATAAAACCCTAAAGCGAATAAGAATTTTAAACACTCAAAGTCTTACTTGTAACAATATCAAAACTTAAACAAAACACCATCAATAAACAGTGAGTTTATCTTTTCTTACATCCCCCTACAATTGGTTGGGTTCTTTCCGACTCGAATTGTAGTTGTAAGTGGGTAAAAAAAAAAACCAAAATTAAAAAAAAAATTGTTTCATTCTATTGTCTTCGCAAGAAAACAACAAAAAAAAACCAATTTGGCAATTCAGTTTTCTGCACGGGCATATGCAAGTATATTATCAAAGTTATTTACGGGAATACAAAATTTACTATTAAGATTTTTGCATGACGTGCTAAATTCCCAATTTTTCATATTTGATAAATACACTGAAATTTATTGTTGAGGGAAAGCTAGCTTCTATGCGCATTTCACTGGTTGCTTAGGCCAGATCATTAGGAAACCTTTTCCAAAGAAATTAGAAAAGCTAAAAATATTATACTAATAAAACCCTAAAACGAATAAGAATTTTTAACACTCAAAGTCTTACTTGTAACAATATCAAAGCTTAAACAAAACACCAACAATAAACAGTGAGTTTATCTTTTCTTACATCATTTGTTTTTTTTTTATATGTCATTTTTTCTTGTGATATTGAAAAAAAAACATAGTAGTTGCATCATTAATTACTACTAGGTAGATTTCGTCGAAATCTAGTCACGAAGTAGATTTTGTTTTGTATGGGAAATCTAGTCAAAAACAACTAGATTTGGCTGGAAATCTCGTAATTACTAGATTTTGCGTAGGTGTAAATGTAGTATTAGGTGTGATAACAATTCTTGTCGTTTAAGGGAGTAGGCCCACGATGTTCTCAACATTGTCTGCGTTGGTCGGGTAAAAAATGTATGTATGTGTTTTATAAAATTAAAAATTCACGCTTATCGTGGTTGGAGAGTTTAAAATACGCCTGCGACTTCGACGACAAATTCGGTTGTGATCTGTGTAATTAGTAAATTTAAAGATTATTTCTTGAATAAGAAAAATTTTATGGGGAAAAATTTATTTGGATTGGGAGGTGATTGTATCCGATTTCAATGAAATTAAATATTTTCATTCCTTATTTACTCAATTTAATGCTCGTTGCCAACTTTGAATGATCTATTGAGCGGCGTCGCTGCCGTCATGCTTCTAGAAATCATCGCTTGTTCCCTCTGTATTCGATCGATACTGGAATTGCTATCTTTCCCTTAAACTGGATACCATATGTCCAAAAACGGCTTTATACAGGATAAGTGGTTTCTATATGTCGGCGCCAAGTCAGTCGTCTATCGAAATGTATACCAAGGTATGTGACTAAAGCAGACGAATGTAACATTATTGACTTTGACACGTTGACAAATTTCCTCTCCTGCGAGTAAACGTAACGTTTTTACTATTTAACTCGTTTCCTCGGATTTGCCAATTTTTCAACCAAGTTTCCACTTGACTAAAATAGTCATTAAGTTTACAAAAAAACACTTGCGGGTTCACGTGAACTTAAAGGCAAAATAAACTTTATTATATATTTCTTTTTAATGGCTTCCCCATTTTTTACATATGTATGTACGATAAAACATATAAATTTTTCTATGAACAACCCTTTCATATGAACCTCATTACGTGTGGTTTGGCATCTATCGTACTAATTCTAGTTGTTTTTTTTTTTTTTTTGATGATTTGAAATTACTCCATACCCCTCTAAATGAATAAAGGAATTCTAGTTGTTTATAAATAACGTTACTGTTTACAGTTTCAATAATATAATGTAACAACACAATAACAAAGAGTCACGTGATTGTAAAAAAAACAGGGTTGCTTAAAAGGTTTTTACTGTTACGTTTGGTAGTACTATTTTTATATAGCATAACTTAAGGCAAATAAATTTAAAACTAATGGGATAATAACATTTCATAATGCTTTTAATACTGTTATAATTTGTGCTGTTTACAGCACTGTAACAAACAGTATGTGCAAAAGTTATTCGTAGAAGCTTTTGTTGCTTTAGATAAAAAGCTATCATAGAGCTTTTCTTGAAAACGCTTTTAAAGTTATTAAATATACTACATATTACCGTTAAATTTAAAAAAATTTTAAAAAGTCATTAGCTTATTTTAAAGTTTTTTTTTACAATTTAAAGTGAACATCCCAAATTCTTTTTAAAAAACTCGAAATTAGATATAATGCAATTCTTGAACCGGCAAACATATTGCACAAGAATTGGAATTTTAAACGTACAGGAATTACCCAGCAAGATATTTTTTAGAAGAACAATACTGTAAAGCAAATACAGAACGCAGACCTTAACTAACAGCTGTTTTCAAAAAGCAGTCTGTTCATTTCGGAAATAAAATATCAAAAAATACCTGAAAGGTCTGTATTATCTGGGAATGCCCAAAAGATGTAGTTTACGTTTCCTTTTATTCCAAAATTCTTGGCGTAGCCAAAGCTTGTTAAATGCGAACTTGATGAATGCGAACATTATTATTATTATTATTAGTTAAGAAAAGACCTGGCAGGAATGAAGATAAAGGATTTTGAGAAAAATTTGAGCTCATAACTGCAAGCATTTTTTGAAAGTCAGGGAATTCCAGGTTAATTAAAAAGTGAACATTGAACTATGAAGTAACAACTATAAATTTTGCATATTCGCGAATACGAATAAGAATATCTGCGACAATATTCGAAGAATAAGAATATCCAATTTGAAGTTTAGCGTCACACGATATGTATTTAAATTTTTTTTGAAAAACAAGTAATTCGGCTGTGTCGAATCTTTTATGCCCTCCACAGTTAGAATATTTCCAAAGTGGGCTTTATAATAGACCTATTGTGAATCATGGGCCGATTTTAATAAAAGTTGACAGTGATATTTCTAGTCTTATAACACCATGACTGACCAAAATTTGTAATGTGTTACGGTTTTACGCGTAGATTATAGACCGAACTTAACGAAATTTTGTGGCATGATTTCTAGTCATATATGACGTACTTGTGCAAAATTGTTTAAAAGTCACTTCCGCCACTATTTAGGCTAGTTTTTGTAACATTTGAACTCATAACTCTCATCCTACTTATCCGATTCAGTTGGATTTCAATCCGAAACAGCTTAGCATAACTAGAAGCAGTTTGATAGCAACGTTGTTCTTTTCTTTTGAGTTTTTCGGAAGTGAGACGTACATGGGTAAAGCGCCTTAGAATTACTCAAGGAGCCAGAATATATATACATACTTCATGGGATCTAAGATGACTAATAAAAATGTTTCAAACGGAATTACAAACTTAGTATATCCTCATTCAACACTAGTGTTAGTTGAGGGTATTAAAATTTCAGTAAATCAGTAAAACTATTTCTTCAAACTTTTAAAATAAAGCTAAAAGGCTGAACACAGTTTATAAAAATGCTAAATGAAAATTTTGAACTAATTCAAATATATGCGTTATGATATAGGGAATAAAAATCCATAAAAAACTAAATTTTTAAACTTTTGCAGATAGGTTATTAGGTCTTTAAGATGACGATATGCTTAAATACTTTCACATTTCTGTTTTATAGCCTTCACCGAAGGTAAAAGTTTGTCATTTCATTTGTAGTTTCTACAATACTGATCTTAGAACCTATAAAGTATATACATTCTGGGCCCTTATGAGTATCGAAGTTGATTTAACGGTGTCCATCTGTCCATTTGTATGTTAAAATGGGTTTTCCGAAGACCCCAGATATTATGTGTACTACGTTGTAATATATTTATATCACATATACTCCTTTGAATTTTGCTATTAAGACTCGCGCAAGCTCCAAAGCTCCCAAATTAGGCACAATCATCTTGGTTGCCAATAGACAACTCTTTAAAAAAAATGGGCGGGATTAGGAAAGTGGGTGTAGCACTTTCTATACAAAGACATTATAAATTTCTGTATATCTGAAATACGAAAGGAGTTAAAGTTTCGAAATTATATACAAACATCCCAGTTATCAATATACAGCAGTGATAACCAAGCCCCGAACTAAAAAAAGCACCGAACGCACGCACACAAATATATTATGTGCTTGTGTGCGGTCGCAGAGACTGATGATGGTCTGATGTTTTGAAACGAACAAAGTTGTAATATACATGTGAATTGCCGACCGTGTCTGTGTGAAAAATACGATTATTGACTGGCTCGAGAGTCTATGGAGTGGTTATCACTGATATACAGTACCCAACAACATGTGGGTGGGAGTGGATAAGTGGGCGTAACACAACATATATTTGCTTATATTTAATGAACGTTAAGAGAAAAATTGTCAATATTCTTCCCTAAAAATGTGGGCAAGATTAGAGAATTAAGCGTAGTACTTCGCGTAAAAGACATTATAGATTTCTATATATCCAGAGCCAAAGATTCCAAATTAGGTACAAGCATCTTGGTTATCAATACACAACATCCAACAAAATGTCGGCGGGACGGGAGAAGTTGGCGTGCTTTAAAATATATTTATTTATATCTACAGCATTGATGCGCACGCCATAGAACAATTGTTCAAAATCAAGTCACACACATTCTAATGCTCCTTCATTTAAGTAGTCATTGTCCGCACAACGAGACAACGACGGAAGCACATGAGCACGGGTATATGAAGTTTGCTTACTTTTTCAGTTTTCGTATTTGTTTTTTGCTACTGCACTGAACAAAATAAATATTTAATTATGGTATATTAAAAATATTTATGCTAAAAAATCCTTTTGGTAACTTCCAATGCCTACTTTATGATAAAACAATGAAGAAAAGTGTTTTAAAAAGGCATTTTGCTACCTTTCATTGCAGTTTTATTAAAAAATTTTATGAAAAATAAATTATTTTTCAAGAAAACAAAAAAAAAAATGTTTTTTAAGGAAATTAAAGAATACTTGAAAGGAGAAAAAAATTAATGCACACAGAAAAAAATACCCATGTAAAATTAACATGGAAAAATGTTGATTGAGAATCATGTTAAATTTCAGAAAAATTATGCCCTTTACTTAAATTTATCATTATTTCATATTAATTTTTAATAAAAAATATCAAAATAACCTTAAATTACGTTTATTTAATATTATTCACTGTTAAAAAAATAAAAAATATTAAAATATAAATAAATTCAATATTGAACCCATAAAAACCTGTTTTGTATTAAAATCAAAAGTTTATCTTGTTAAATTAACATGCATACCTACTAGGGTATTCATTTAATCGGGCTTTTGCTTTAATCGGTTAATCGCTCGATTAATTAACCGAGGTTTTGGTTTAATCGGTTTATAATCGGTTAATTTTGTAATTGATCGGTTAACCGATTAATAAAGTTTTGTTATAAATTAAGTAATATCAATATATAAAAATGCAAAAATGATTTATAATATGGTATTTATTAGTAAAAAAAACAATGACATAACAAAAAAACAATTCTTGAACAAAATTTTTATGTAAAAAGTAGATAACTCCATGCATTTTTTGACAAAACTAGGTAACTCCATAGTGTCTTAAAAAAACAGAAGCATTAGAAGTTTAAAACGACATTGTTTCGAAAACTAAGACAGAAAGAGCGAAATATAAAAAAATCCGGTCACAAGCTCTTTGGGTCAAAATGTTAAACCTAAACATTGCAACTCCCGGGCATTCAGAGAATATTGTTTGCGTTCTTTTCTTGAAAGTTTGCTCGAATTTTAAGGGGGTAAAAAGGGTAAAAACGGATAAATTGGGTAATATTATATATCAATAACTAAAAGAGATACAAAAATGTAATACCTATCGTTGCTCTTTAGAAAAATAAGCGGACAGGTGTCTGGTACTTTTTAGAAATTCGGTCTTTTTAGGGAGTAAACGGGTAAAAGCTTTAATTTTACCCAATAAACATATAAATAAAGTTAATATCACATTCGAAACTAATCTAAAAAATCCAAATACGAATTCGGTACTTTTTCGAAATTCGAACGTTAATTGTCTGGCTCCCAATGCAATATTGCAATTTCTAATACTGTAATGGGGAGAAAAAAATACCAAAAAGGGGGAATACGGGAAACTTAATTCCTTTCCTTAGATTTTTGTTTTACAATGGTACTTTCTTTAATTAAAATTAATATTTTACCTATAAACATAAGCGTCCTGAGCGGATAAGAATTTTTAAGTACTATTTTATTTAACTTCTATTTTTTTTTTTTTTGAATTTCGGTTAGTATTGGACCTTAGGTCCTCAGACATGTAAGGTCCTCAGTGAATGAGAGTCTCTATGAGGTGTCTTTTTGGTACTTTTTGTTCGTTAACTGGTAATTTTTTCAATTGTCATTAATATTGCAATTGGTTGTTTTTTTTTATCTAGAACCATGAACTTTGGCATAGAAGTAATACATATGTATGTTCACGAATGAAAGGGAGATCTCGAAAGCAATCCTTAATGCAGCTTATCTTATTTCTCAATTCTTTTCCAGTATTTCTCTAAACAATTAAAATCTTCCATTATGACATAATTAGAATTCAGTTTTAATTTAAAAAACTTTAAACACTTATAATTGCTTCGGTTAATTAATTAACCGAATTCTGTTAAAAGATTGTTTGTGTTACAATCGAGAGTTTATTTTACTGTCAGTTCATCATCTGACTCATCCTGGCAAAGCTCAGCACCGAACATATTCTTATCTTGTACTGTATTTAAAGAATGTATTGCAAGAAGAAAAAAAATATTTTACTATACAAATACATTTTTGTAAAACACAAAAAAATATGTTGAAATACTACAAAAAAATTTAAAATTTTGTTACTTCGGTTAATCGACTGAAATTAACCGGTTTAATCGTTAATCGAAAAAGCCAATTTTAAATTAACCGATCAGTTAATCGGGTAGTAATTAATCGGTTAACCGATTAACGGTTAACCGAATGAATACCCTAATACCTACTTAATTATGTACATTTTTTATTTTCACTTTTAAAATATGTTATAAAAAGAAATCAATTCCCGTATTCTTTTAATTAAAATTGTTTATTTAAATAGTACATCAAGTTTTCAAAGTAGAATGATGACCATATCGGGCGATTCTGCTGATGCTTCTGTTAACAAAGGAGAATACAAAATGAGTGAAACATGTGTTACAGGGTTTTGAATTATTCTTACATAAATGCAAATGTTGTCTGAAGCTTCTTCACACTGTTAAAATACACTCAAACCCATTTGATTCTACATGAAATTCACGTTGTTTCAACTGGAAATAACTTTCATTCAACGTGATTCCGATTGTTATTTCAATATAAATTACATTTTGCTCTAACTTTACTGCAATGTTTTTTTCAAAAGAAAAAAATGTTATTGTAAAATCAGGTTTAAAATCAACCTTGTTTTTGACGTTTTTAACTTGATTTTTTTCTGTGTGTGAGGAGAAGAATTTTTATATTCTTCAAAAATAATTAGTATTGTGGTTATTTTGTTGAACTATTTATGGTTTTTAATCCAAATTTTTAATATTTTTAATTAGGCTTAAGTTCATGAAATTTAATTTTTATTAAATTATTTTTATGAAGAAAGGAATTTTACAACATGAAAATCAATCAAAATTGTTATTGATAATCTTTCATTCTTGACGTGGTTTGGGCTCGAACCCTGGCCGGCAGGTTACCATGACATGTTTCGATCGCAACCACTCGATCTCCTCAGATGGATTTGCCGTCTTACACTCGCAGCCATCGACGACTGATGACGTCACTAGTCAAACATCAATCCTTAAACCAAATTGTATTTTAACATTTGGTAGATCGAAATTTGCTTTTCCTGAATGATAATGCATTTTAATTGATTTTACATGTTTTTTCCTTTACTTCTGTTTTTTCGTACTTTCGTCAAGAATTTTTCTTGAAGTCCAAGTACATTTTTTTTGTTTTTTCACTTTGTCTTTCTCTTTTCTGTTGACATTTTTCAACACAACTTGAAGGACAAATGTACACATAGAGCTCGTGCCTTAGCTTTAACAATAATTAGTATTGTGGTTATTTTGTTGAACTATTTATGGTTTTTAATCCAAATTTTTAATATTTTTAATTAGGCTTAAGTTCATGAAATTTAATTTTTATTAAATTATTTTTATGAAGAAAGGAATTTTACAACATGAAAATTAATTAAAATTGTTATTGATAATCATTCATTCTTGACGTGGCTCGGGCTCGAACCCTGGCCGGCAGGTTACCATGACATGTTTCGATTGCAACCACTCAATCTCCTCAGATGGATTTGCCGTCTTACACTCGCAGCCATCGACGACTGCTGACGTCAATAGTCAAACATCAATCCTTAAACCAAATTGTATTCTAACATTTGGTAAATCGAAATTTGCTTTCCTGAATGATTATCCATTTTAATTGATTTTACATATTTTTTCCTTACTTCTGTTTTTTCGTACTTTTGTCAAGAATTTTTTTTGAAGTCCAAGTACATTTTTTGTTTTTTCATTTTGTCCTTTTCTTTTCTGTTGACCTTTTTCAGCACAACTTGAAGGACAAATGTACACATAGAGCTCGTGCCTTAGCTTTAACAATAATAATTTAATGAAAAATTAAATTTCATGAACTTAAGCCTAATTAAAAATATTAAAAATTTGGATTAAAAACCATAAATAGTTCAACAAAATAACCACAATACTAATTATTGTTAAAGCTAAGGCACGAGCTCTATGTGTACATTTGTCCTTCAAGTTGTGTTGAAAAAGGTCAACAGAAAAGAGAAAGACAAAGTGAAAAAACAAAAAAAAAAATGTACTTGGACTTCAAGAACATTTCTTGACGAAAGTACGAAAAAACAGAAGTAAAGGAAAAAACATGTAAAATCAATTAAAATGCATAATCATTCAGGAAAAGCAAATTTCGATCTACCAAATGTTAAAATACAATTTGGTTTAAGGATTGATGTTTGACTAGTGACGTCAGCAGTCGTCGATGGCTGCGAGTGTAAGACTGCAAATCCATCTGAGGAGATCGAGTGGTTGCGATCGAAACATGTCATGGTAACCTGCCGGCCAGGGTTCGAGCCCGAGCCACGTCAAGAATGAAAGATTATCAATAACAATTTTGATTGATTTTCATGTTGTAAAATTCCTTTCTTCATAAAAATAATTTAATAAAAATTAAATTTCATGAACTTAAGCCTAATTAAAAATATTAAAAATTTGGATTAAAAACCATAAATAGTTCAACAAAATAACCACAATACTAATTATTGTTAAAGCTAAGGCACGAGCTCTATGTGTACATTTGTCCTTCAAGTTGTGCTGAAAAAGGTCAACAGAAAAGAGAAAGACAAAGTGAAAAAACAAAAAAAAAAATGTACTTGGACTTCAAGAAAAATTCTTGACGAAAGTACGAAAAAACAGAAGTAAAGGAAAAAACATGTAAAATCAATTAAAAAAACTTAAGCCTAATTAAAAATATTAAAAATTCTTCAAAAATATTTTGTTTTCATTAAATTAATTCACAGTACTATGAATGGTATGTATCTATGATATGGATTTAAATACAGTACAATCCCGATAATTCGTAATCGCAAGGGACAGGTAATTTTTTACGAATTATAGGTGTTTTCGATTTAGCGGGGTTTTGATTTAAAATAAATACGATTTAACGGGGTTTTTCAATTTATTTACAAAAACGGTAAAAAAAAACATAAAAAAACAATTGTTAAAAATAAAATATATAAAAATTATTCATCTAAAGGCTAGATTACACTATTGTACTTTGTATTAATACATGTCAAAAACTCAAGTAATATGACAAAGTGTGATAGTGTGAATGCAATGTGTAACGAAAATGACAAGTATTATATTGACATCCCATACGACTTCATCGTTTTTTGAAAAATTTCTAAACAATAATACTTTTCATTGGATCAGGGTTGCATTTTATTTCATGTGTGAGTGTTTATTAGGGTATTCATTTAATCGACCTTTTGCTTTAATCGGTTAATCGATCGATTAATTAACCGAGGTTTTGGTTTAATCGGTTAATAAACGGTTAATTTTGTTTTTGATCGGTTAACCGATTAATAAAGTTTTTTATAAATTAAGTAATTTCAACATATAAAAATGCATTTATTGCATATTTTTTGGAAAATATATACATAACAATTCTTGAACTAAAACGAGCAAGCAAAAAAAAAAAAAAACAATTCATAAATATGTAATATGCATTTTTCAATTAATGCACAAGGTGTGGTATCAAGTCACATCGTCATAATATCCTAAATAATATTTAAAATTGTCTAAAATAAATATTGTTGTGTTTCAAACAAAATAAAAATTGTAATGCTGTTTTCATTGTTTCGTCATAACTGTATTGTAGAAATCTAAATTACAAGCGGTAGCTTACAACAGTCATATCGTTGTCTTAATATGCAAACCTGCTAACTCACTTTCAGCATATTTTACAGGAGAGACAAAAAACTTTTTATTTTTCCTATTGGAAGCTTGATAGAAAAGTAAAATTACAGTCAGTTTTACACACTTCAAGACTTAAATAGAAGAGAAACTACATGCTGGTCGACGAGGCGTATCTTTCTCTACCACACGGCATCAAAATCTCAAGTTAAATAAAAAAGGATTTAGCCGGTTTGCATATTAAGCCGACGATATATATTTCCTGTAATTATTTTAAGACATAAGACTTTATGACTACCTTGAAAATCCACAAAATATTTACATATTTATTCAAAAATAAACTGAGATAATTTTATTAGTTATTAACAAGATAACCCGTGCGAATATTTCGCACCGTAATTTTTATCAATAAAAATATTAATTTTTCAATTTCTAATTATTTTTCGTCATTAGTGTTAGAAATAAGCTTTAAAATGAGATATCATTCATTAAATTTGATGCGCTGGTATGGGAGATATTTGCAACCGACAAAAAAAAGTGCTTTAGAAATAATATATACTAGATGACCCGTGCGAATATTTCGCACCGTAATTTTTATCAATGAAAATATTAATTTTTCAATTTCTAATTATTTTTCGTCATTAGTGTTATAAATAAGCTTTAAAATTAGATATCATTCATTAAATTTGATGCGGTGGTATGGGAGATATTTGCAACCGACAAAAAAAAGTGCTTTAGAAATAATATATATGATGATGATAGTTTCAATAGTTAAAGGACATATTATAAAAAAAATCTTTTAGAAAAGCAATTTGGTTTAAATGTATTAAAGCGATTCTTTTCTTAAGTTTTGACAAAAGTTGACTTGGAAAAAAATTCTTTCACTTATGGTAGATGAATATCTAATTTCTCAGTACTTTTCCGGGATTTCTCTAAACATATAAAATACTCCATTATGCCATTAGAGTTTTTAAAAAATTTTAACACTTCTAATTGTTTCGGTTAATTTTGTTAAAACACTGATATGAGAAGATATGATAAGAAACAAATAACTTAACACAAACATATAAAAAGTACGTGAAACAAAAAAAAGGTGTTGGCAATCATATATTTAACCCATTTTTCGCCACAATCCTGTTGCTCGATGATGAAGATAAAAAACATTGAAAAACAATGTAATTTTAGTCATCGGTCGGTGGAAAATGGGTTGAAATGAAGATCAATGAACACCTTCTTTGTTTGTATGAAAAAATATTTTCTAAACAAACACATTTTGTATATGCGACGAAACAAAGAATTAAAAACACAAAAAAAAATATGTTATAATACTACAAAATATTGAAAATTTTTTACTTCGGTTAATCGGTTAATCGACTAAAATTAACCGGTTTAATCGTTAATCGAAAAAAGCCAATTTGGAATTAACCGATCAGTTAATCGGGTAGTAATTAATCGGTTAACCGAATGAATACCCTAGTGTTTATACTTTGTGTGATGGTCTGAACACAAACTGTCATGTTACATTAGATTTTTTGACAGTCGCAAGCAACAAAACTCATTAGATTTCTATCTCACAAAGTATTATGGAATACGTAAGACTTGTGAGATAGTGTAATCTAGGCTTAACAAACTGATCTTAAGAAAATAAACACACACACAAGCAAAAGCAAAAACACACGCAAAAAAAATAGCGGTAATAAAATCATTCTTTCCATGTTTCTGTTGCTTTTATTACGAATTATAAGTGGTAGTTAGCAAATAATTACGATTTGTAAGAGGTAAAGAAGATTTTATTTGAAAAAAATTACGAATTAGCGAGGGGACCAAAATGTATGGAAACTTTACGAATAAACGAGATTTTCTCAAGGGACCGACAGTTTATTACGAATCATCGGGAATTACGATTAATCGGGGTACGAGTAATCGGGACTTGACTATAACTGCAAAAAATTTGTATTAAAAATTAATCATTTAAAAGTTTATTTACTATCACAAATTTTTAATTAAAATCCATTTTTATTTTGTCTGTGTGTATTGAATATGACAGACCTTTGTCTGAAATCAGATACGCTTAAAATTTATTATTATTTGTACGACTGGGGTAGAAGATAATTTGCTCTGCAAAATAAGGCCTTCTACGAAACCCTCCTGCAGGAAATTTTAGATTGTATGTATGAATTATATATTTTTTGTGCGCATAATTGTTTTAAGGCAATTTGTGGTATTTTCAAATTAATTAAATTTAATTTATTTTCATATTTAATAAAGCAAAAAGGGAATTAATAAAAATCATCACATAATGAAATAGTTAAATGGGAAGACAGACTTTTAACATAAATAAAAAATAAGCGTACGTAAGTGTACCTTTTGAATTAATAAAATTAAATTT
Source organism: Pollenia angustigena (assembly GCA_930367215.1). NCBI lineage: Eukaryota > Metazoa > Arthropoda > Insecta > Diptera > Polleniidae > Pollenia > Pollenia angustigena. The sequence continues at coordinate 199,167,962 of OV884056.1, forward strand.
AAAAAAAAAAATAATTGCTAGCAAATAAATAAATATAAAATATATGCCAAACATATACATGAACAAAATCATAAACAACAAAAACAACAAAGATGAGTATGAATGAATTATTTAATAGTTTTCAAATGAAAACAACTGTATGACGAAACGCCCACCATTAAAAAAAAAACAATATATTATCAGCAAAAATTACTGAAATAAAAAGAAGTCATATACCTATAACTACAAGGTGGGCCAAAGTCTCCATGGGGTTCATGAATTCAAGGACTTCTTCGTTAAAACATATATATTTTTTATTTTTTTCAGCTTCGCAATTATTTAATAGCTTTGGAGCATTTTTCTTAACATCCTTTAAAATTTAGTGCTGTTTTCGCTCGAATTTCTGCAAAACGTTCAATATTTTCGGCAGTGCGAATTAAACCTGTTCTACCGGTTCGAGGAAAAATATCTTACGGTGCCATATTCGGGGTGACGTAGAACTAAGTAACGAATCCCTGCTCTTCAGACGACGAAATTCTGACGTTAAAATAATTGATCGCTGATTTTAATAATTAAATTCTATTATTCTCGTTCTTTGTTTTATTTATTTTACAGGTGTTATTTATATATGTATGTAATCTGAAAAAATAAACAAATTATAAATCGCGAAAAAGTTATTAATTTTTTTTAGCCCAATGGTGACTTTTGGCCCACCCTGCATCATCCAGCAAATCCTCATATGTATATGTATATTATTAAAAAGGATGTGTAAGTTTGTTTTATTTCGCAATCACGTCCAAAGGGCTTAACCGATTTGTTTCGAAAAAGGGATAATACGGGTTAAAAAAGTCTAAGATGGAACTGATTTTTTTGAGCAAATTTTAGGTACATGTTGAACCGCATTTAAACAGTAAAATTATAAAATTTTTTGGCTTTTACTATCACCATAGATTTGAAAAAATGTAATTCAAAGTAAATATATTCTGCCTACTGAAGTTCTTAAATTCCAAGTCACTTAAGCCATGTCCGTGTGTCCGTGTGTCCGTCTGTTGAAAACACGCTCACTTTCGAAAAACTCAAAAGAAGAGTACAATGTTGATGCCAAATTGCTTGTAGTTATCCTAAGCAGTTTGGGATTGAAATCCAGCAAAATTGGTTTCGTAGGATGAAAGTTGCAAGTCCAAATGTTGAACTACCATTCTAAAAAATTGATAATTATGTTACAAAAACTAACATAAATGGTGGTATTGATATAAGATTTGTCACAAGTTCGTTCCATCCAATAAGACATCATATTGTTAAATTTCGTGAAGATCGGTCGACTATAGGCCCCACATACAGAAAACCAATTGGTTGGGAAACGGTTGCAGTAATAATATATTAATCAAGTAACATAATTTATTATTGCAACTATTAAAAATGTATAGTTTTAACTGATTTTTAATTCTCTTGATTATTAAAACGTCATTCTAACTGAAATATGATTCCTTCAATTCTTTTATTAGTTATGATAACTAATTAAATTTAGTTCTTAAAATTAATACAAATGGCTAGAATCACAACCGAATTTAAAACAGTGCAATACTGAATATTGGTCATTGCAATTAATAATTTGCTTTCGTCAATAAATTTTGTAATAAAAATGTTAATTCATTTATTGCAGCTAATTATTGATTGTTGGAATAGTTTCAATTCGAGTACAACAAATGAAAATATAATTATTCGGAAGTCACAACCAAAAAATAGTTAAAAGCCCCAATTGCTTACTAAATTTTCTGTCAAAATATTTGATAGATTAACATAATTTTTAATTTTATATTTTAAAAATATCTTTGCGGTCGAAATTCGAAAGTGTGCAAAAACTAAATAAATAGGGGTAAGTAATTTACGTATTCTTATAGGTAAGTATGTACATATACACGTACATATGTTTGTATGTATTATTTCTTTTATACCCTGCAAATTATATTGTACTACTTGGTCGATTTTGATCCTGAGCTAGTCCAACGCAATGCAAGTATGGACCATGTACTTGTTAAAAAGAGTTTGCAGTGAAACGACATCTCTTCGTTTTTTACCGAAATGTTTTCGTTTTGAAACGATTTCAAAGCTAATGCTCTGGAGCAGTGATGTTAACTTTTATTTTTTCATTACCTTGCGGACCTCTTAAAATTACCTTTTTTGATAAGAAATTACCGTACGCAAATATGTTTTTTATCAAAACATTAATATGCTGTTTCCAAATGACAGGCGATTGATTGTGTAGTAAAATTTATATTAAAAGCAATAGGTCCATCTCCTGTTAAATGTGTTTTTAGAAAAATTTCAATGGAAAGTTTTGTGTTAAAATACATTTTCAACAAGAATTTTATTTTTTATGAATAAGGAAGTAAAATAATTTTGAATAAAATAGGTTCATATATGGGTAAATACAAATGACAGCCGTACGCATCAAAAATGCAATAACATTTTAAACAACAAATATTTTTACGTTCTCTTAACCCTTAAAGGTGGCATGTCATAACGTCCAGTGTCATAGTGTCCATGGACGTTATGACACTTTTGAAAGTGTCATAGTGTCCATGGACATTACGACACTTTCAAAAGTGTCATAACATCCATCAATGAAATGTCATAGCGTCCGCGGACGTTATGACACTTTGCAAAGTGTCATAATGTCCACAACTTAACTTATAATGAAAAATATTAAAATGTGTAAAATTTGTTTTGAAATATCAAAATAAGTAAGTACAATGCCAAAAATTCTTACAAGCAAGAATGTAAACAAATTTGGGATCATAGCCGGCCTTCGGCCGGGCGCAAGGATTTTCTTCTCTATGGTTAAGTAAAGCTTCTATGCAGAGAAGCTTTAGTTAGCGAAGCCGGTATTTGTTATACCATAGAGGAGAAAATTCTTGCGCCCGGCCAAAGGCCGGCTGTGCATAGAAGCTTTAGTTAGCGAAGCCGGTATTTGTTATACCATAGAGAAGAAAATCCTTGCGCCCAAAAGTGTTTTCGTTATATATTTAATAGATACACCCAGAGAAAAAGCAGCAAAACCTTTTTTTAAAATTTTTTTTACTATATTATGTTTCATTTAACCAAATCATTGTCACCGACAACCATATTATGGTAAAATTAGTTTCTTTAAATATAGTTTTGTTGGTTGGGACCATAATGAAACATGTTTTTCTCTGCGTGTATGCAGATCATTTTTTTGTATTTAACTTCTTTATTAATTATGGACCTAATGACACTTTGGAAAGTGTCATAATGTCCATTTGCAAAGTGTCATAGTGTCCATGGACGTTATGACACTTTTGAAAGTGTCACAATGTCCATGGACACTATGACACTTTTTGGAGTGTCATAACGTCCATGGACACTATGACACTGGACGTTATGACATGCCACCACCCTTAAATTATAGCACTAAGTTTATGGAGGGCTCGATTTTAGGTCAAAGATAATGACAAAAGAAGTAGCGGTTTGAACGTGAAAAAAATAGAAGTGGTTTTTGTGGCCATGTATAAAAAAGCGTAAGTCAGCGAAACCTGGCACAATTTTTTAGTCAAACTACTTTGAGAATTTTACGTAGCAATGTAACATTAAAATGTCTTTAGTTTGATTCAAAAATCTTCTGTATTTTCTTTTTTTTAAGCCAAAATCTGGGTCGATACGTGTCATTTTGAACGTGAAATTCCATAATAATTGAACTGAATAATGATTAAAACAAAATAAAAATTTACCGTTAATCCGAATAGCATATTGCTCTTTGAACTCTTCCTTAGATTACAGACCATGTAAGAAATTTATTTTGGAATAATTTTTATCAAATATAACCTCTTTTCAGGAAGATAATAGTAAAGAAAACGTACAATAAAACATTCTCAAAAATAAGAAATTACGTTTGCACAACTTTGCATCTAAATGAAAAAATTTGTGGGTAAATTTATAAAATTAGTAAAATCTAAATATTTCTCTATAATAATATCGTAAAATAATCAGCTTTTAATAACTTTTAAATTTTCGGACACGGTGGACCTTTTGACGGATATCCCCATGTGTATATTCATTCAACTCAAAATATTTTTATTTTATACGCTTAGCGTACATCCCAGCGGGAAATGAGGAATTGATTACATAAATAATTAAAAAAATAATGCATTATTTTCGAAGGAATAATAATGCATTCATTGGAATCGAGAAGGTAATTTCATCAGACACAAAATTTAAGCACTGATTACCACGTATATTCCCACATTTGCAGAACAAGGAATGTATTGTTTCTGTTAGTAACAATTATTCGTGTTTTTGCTTTACATACATATTTCCTTAATAAAAATCCGTTATTTTTTTGCTGCCTTTATGTCGCCTACTTATAATTTTTATTTTAGTCGCAGTTTGTGTTTGAAAGCGTACGGTCAAAGCCACAAAGTATACAGAGATGAAAAAAGTGACGTGTGAAAAATGCCTAAATCATTTGCGAGGGCAGCTTTCGAAGAAAGAGAAAGAAAACGTTTTTTGTTAGTGAAGTGACAATGCGTAAAAACAGGCCGCTACTATCTACACAAATTGCATAATCAAAACAAAAAACGCAAAAAGGGCAGCTTTCGAAGAAAGACAGAAAAAAACACAATATTTTCTGTCTCGTGACGCCTCTGTATACTCTGTGCAGGGCTGTCAGATATGGCGATTTCTCGCCAAACGTGGCGATTTTGAAACGTGTTTGGCGATGGGATTTTCCATTTGGCGACTTTTGTGGCGATTTTTGATATAACTGGCGATTTACTTGGCTATTTTTACCATTCATAATATTTCAGCGTTTTTCAAATAAAAAATTTGCACTTTTATTTACATAAGCGGACTTAGGCCTCTCCAGCTAAATATATATAAGTATATACATATGTACATACTCATAGATTTTTGAACAGTTTCTCTTTTTTTGTTATCATTACTAGTTTAAAAAAAATCTGGCTAATTTTTTTCACATGATTTTTGTTTTATTATCATTTTAAGTGAATTTTATATTCAGTCACTATTTAATTCCAAGGTTTAAAAACTGCAGTCGAAACCAAAACCTGTCGAGCAAAAAACGAAAATTTGTCAACAATTTTTCGCTTTTTGATTTGGTTTGGCAGCGACTATTTACATTAAATGAATTACAAGTAAAAGCAAACGTTTTTGACAAATGAGAAATGAAGAAGTGGAAGAGATGGCAGTTTTTCAACTTCGACTGCAATTTTTAAACACTGCTTAAATCTAATAGTACGCATGCAGGTCAAAACACCAGTAATGAAAGCGATGAGCCTGAAGTGTACGATCTTATAGACTTGTGTGTTTTTTCAACTGAATAAATGATCTCCATTTTATATTAAAAAAAAAAAAAAAAAACAGTTACTAAACAAAATTTACTTTCGGCGACTTTTTTGTATTTTGTCTTAGTTTTTGGCGATTTTTGACTGCAATATTATATCAGCTTTTTTTGTATGCAAAATTTAATTAAAAAAACAAAAAAGATTTCGAAAACTGAACAAAATTGACGTTTGGCGATTTTTGGCGTTTTCTGACATCCGGTTTGGCGATGGAGCTCAAAAAAATCTGACAACCCTGACTCTGTGGTCAAAGCACAAATAATATGTCTGTGGGTCAAAGTTATTTAAAGTAAACAGGTATTAAAAAATGTATTCCAAACGGCATTGGAGAAGACTTTTATTATAAGACTTTTGAATAATATAATTTATTCCAAAGAATTAATTATTTAATTCATTCGCAGGATACATTAAAATAATTTATTACAATCCTAGGACATGGTCTGTGTTAAGAATAATAAATTCTGGAATCAAATATCATACAAGATATGTATTACTTTATCGATTCCTATTAATTCCATTTTCCCGCTGGGTTGTTGCTCTAAAGAGAGTCAGCTCAAATTTTTCAATTGTTACTTTTGCAAGAAATCGATGAACAGTGGTCATATCTACGCACGGTAAAAATCTGATATCAAAAAATAAAATACTATTTCATATGTTTAAGAATTGTTGATTTTTAATATAAAATTAATAACAAACAAGAGTGTTCACACGGTGAACAAAAAGGTACCGCTGTACCATCACTTGCAGCATTAACGCCCCCATCAACAGCTGATGAGAAGAAATGCAGCCAACCTTATTAATAACATAAAAGGGACACAGTAAAAACAAATACCGATCGTGAAGACGTACGAACTCAAGTGAAACCTTAAAGTGTTTTTAAATCACAAAACAAATCGTTAGAACTGTTTTTATCACTTTTATTAAAACCCAAAAGTGTTTATCGAACAGTTAATAAATATGAGCGCTTAAAATTTATTACTAATAATTAAAATAATAAAAAACAGTAAAGAACATAACCTTAAATTAAATGTACATACGAACTACAAAACCCCTTAAATCCACATAATTACCCCTTAAATTAATAAATAAATAAATACAATTTTATAACGTTTTCCAAAATATAAAGTGGTTTTATTTACAAAGTTTGCGCACAAAAAGTATCTCGCTCTAACCCGTGTAAACATTTGTAAATAAAACCACTTAACACTTACCCGCAACTAACCCTACACCCTAACACACTAACCCATTCATTATTTCATTTAATAACTCATTAATATTTTATTTCAAAGATAAATTGAGAGAAGTAGCTCACATGTGGCGACTACCGAGTAATTTACCGTTTATTTCATGTGGTAAATAAGCGCTCCTCACGCTTATGAGTTTGGCTTTGATGGTTTGTTACTCTGCCTTACCCACCCATACACAAACTCTAAGTATTATGTTGAAATAATAAATTACCCATATATTATCCAATAAATTGGACCTTTACTAAAGTCCAGAATTTTATTCACAGGCACATCATGGCGGGGAGAATGTTCACACGGTGAACAAAAAGGTACCGCTGTACCATCACTTGCAGCATTAACGCCCCCATCAACAGCTGATGAGAAGAAATGCAGCCAACCTTATTAATAACATAAAAGGGACACAGTAAAAACAAATACCGATCGTGAAGACGTACGAACTCAAGTGAAACCTAAAAGTGTTTTTAAATCACAAAACAAATCGTTAGAACTGTTTTTATCATTTTTATTAAAACCCAAAAGTGTTTATCGAACAGTTAATAAATATGAGCGCTTAAAATTTATTACTAATAATTAAAATAATAAAAAACAGTAAAGAACATAACCTTAAATTAAATGTACATACGAACTACAAAACCCCTTAAATCCACATAATTACCCCTTAAATTAATAAATAAATAAATACAATTTTATAACGTTTTCCAAAATATAAAGTGGTTTTATTTACAAAGTTTGCGCACAAAAAGTATCTCGCTCTAACCCGTGTAAACAAAGAGTAATTTCATTTTTCTTATTTTGCACTTATCGGTCTTACGAAAAAAATTTGCAGAAACATAATTAAAGTTCTTAATTTTTTGTTATAAAATTTATCTATTTTTAAACTGAAAATCACCTCGTAAAAGTTAAAATTATAAAACCTACTTATGTTAGTTTATGTATCCCAAAAATCCAAATTTCTTTAAATTACCGTATTTTAAAAAAAATTACCTTGCTACCTTTTGCGGCCTAAAATTACCCTAAAAAAGGGTAATTACAGTACGGTTAACATCACTGCTCTGGAGTGTGACATGGAGTAGTTTTAATACTACTCCTTTGTAATGCTAGCTGGGTTATATGGTCCTGACCTAGGACATCGTAATGTTAAATATGCCATGTTTTTTCTATTAATTGGGATTACCTTTGGACTAGCCCTTGCCCCTTATGGGCTACATTTGACATGTGTATGGACTAGTCGGGTAAAATACAAACATGCATACATATATACATAAGTATGGACCCAGCTTGCATTTTTAATCCAAAGAATCTACTGGAAATCTCATGAAGAGCGTTTTTGATCGTCGACGAGCGCAATTTTTAATCGTGAAGATTCCTTGCACGGGAAAATTGGTTACACAAGCTGATTCCTCTGTGAGTTACTTCTATAACACAGCTAGAGACGCTTACATTAATTGTAGACGGATTCGTTTGAGAGTTGTGTAAAGATTATCTAATGAGTCTTTAAGAAAGCACATCAAGAATCTTATGAGACTCATGTAGGAATGCCCTCACAACTCGTGGAATGCTTAGAATAACTGAGCCACCTAAACAAGAGCATCAAGCTTCTTTTAATGAAGAAACTATTAACTTTCATACAATGTATACGAAAGAAACCTTAAGATCAGGAATCAAACGCCATCCTGTTGGAAAATCTTATTTGGCAGATCCTTACGTCGGGTTTTTTCAAATAAAATTGTATTGACATTAAATAAATTTTCATGTTTTAAAAACGCTCATTTTTAGGTAGCTCGGTAATTGTTACATGACACATTAGGAGAGTCGCTAATGGTTCATTTAAGATTAAAAGACAAGTGTGTCAGAAAATGTATAAAAAAATAATAAATAAACTATTTTAATGTTGTTATTATTGTTACTCGTCAGATAATCATTAGAAGATTCTTTTAGGAGTATGAACATATTGTTTATATTTGGCTCCGCGTATACATTGGCCAAACAAATATGAAGATTCTTTTAGGAGTTGAATATTAAACACTATCGTCTTACAAACATCCTTTGCTAGCTGCGAAATATCTTAGACATACATACATATGTACGTATTGTTTATATTTTGCTCCGCGGTTACATTGGTCAAATAAATATGTCATTCATACATTATATAAAAATCGCTCAGTTTTTTTTAGTGATTTTCATAATAATTTACAACTTCAATCACTGTTCGTATTGTGAAACCACACGTTAATTATTCTGTTTTACTTCAGACACTGGAACAAGACGACATTGATGAAAGGAATTGCAGCCAAAGATTGTTTTTGTTGGTACATTAAGTGATCATCTGTACCTTTGAAAATCCGTTTGATGATGGGGAAAGCTGTATGCATGTGTTTGAATAAAATTAAATAATGCAAAAACCAGTGTTCGAAAATAAACAGTACATTATTTAACGTGCGGCTCACACACCCAGGAACGATATCTACTTTTTTAGTGATTGTGTAGACATACACAACCCTTAATACCGTTCGTAACTATTTTCAAGAAAGAAGCGAACATTATATTATGTTCGGTTCTTCGCTAAAGAACAGAACAATTGTAGTGATACTGTAGACAAATATAATATTTTAATGTTCTATAATGTTTTTTTCGTGTGTGTATTTTGTTTTTGTAAAAATGTTTTTTTTTTACCAGCCAAAAAGGGCGAACATTAACGAGCTGAACCGAACACATTGAAGTTTGTGGATTTTCAAAAAAAACCGAATGGAATTAAATGTTCACATCTTTTGTTGAGTTTGATAAAAACAGTAATATTTTTGTGTTTGAAAGATGACTAACAGGGAAACGGTATTTTTTTTAATGATTTTCTACAGAAACACTATAAGCGTTTGTGTTTTCCACAAATCTACCGAACCGAACATTAAAAAACGATATTTAGTGTTTATTTTCGAACACTGGTAAAAACTATAAATAAAAATACTAAAAAATAAATATACCTTAAAAAATGGAATTTATTGGAGTTATTTTGATTTTCTATCTAATAAATCGGGAAAATGGTTTATGTAACCGGTTAAAAAAATATATTGATAAAGACAATCAAATCTTTTGTTATGAACACAAACTATGTGTTAATTCAGTAGCAGCTATCATATATTCGGGTATAAGCACAATTTGGTTTCTAATAATCATACTTACAACTAACAATATCTTTTGTTATGACTGATAGTGTACTAAAATTGAAATGTTGCTATCAAAAATATTATTCTAAGCAACGAAATTTTCAGTAATTGTAACCCAATTGTGTGATATTACATGCAACCGAAGAAATTCGATTGGCGCCAAATTCGGTTGTGATCACGAATCTGTTTTCTCTGTGCATATAAGGCATATCCTCGGAAAAAAGTTCAGTTAGCCCAAAACCGCAAATAATACTGCTACTGTTATAAAATTTGGTACGTCAAAGTTTTATAGGACAAGAAATCACACTGTAATATTTCGTGAAGACCAGTCAGTCCATAATTTACCATAGGCCCCATATAAAGCCTACTCTCGGAAAAAAGTTTAGTACACCTAAATCCGCAACGAATAGTGTTTTTGCAGCAGAATTTGGTATTTCGTAGATTCATAAGGCTTCAAATAAAAAAATTATGTTTATGTTTTTTCAAAATTCACCTTTTTAATTCACTCCAGTGAGGCAACATGTATTTCAAAAAAATATTTTGTTCCAAATGTAGTTACGTTAAATTGTTATCGTCGGAAAAAAAATTAGGTAGTATGCTTTCACTTGTCGGTCTATTTCAAGTTACCGGATGACTTCATAAATGCAATGTTGCAAAGCATGTAACAAATTGATCTCAATTTACAATTTCATTGTAAGAAATTTGAAATTAATAATTTTAGTTTTGTTATTGTTTTTTAATGTGTTTTTATTAAAAAAGGTTTTAGCCAATTTGTAGCAATTTTTTAGGGTTTTTTTCCGTAAATTTAGCCATTTTTAGTCACCAAGTTTTGGCAACACTGCGGAGAACTGAAAATGTTGAATTTTGAAAAAACGTAGAAAAAATAAATTTTTTCCCAATCTTAAGGCAAATTACTCAGTGAATTTTTGTCCGATAAACACAGTATGGATATCGGTCGTTAGAGTGTAAAATTTGCGTAATTTAAAAAATCAGTTCTCAAGACAGCCTTATGAACTGCAAAAAACTGGGTTTTTGCGTATATCTCGTAAACGCTTCCTGAGAAAAATAAATGAATCGTGTTCAGCAGCGCCGATTTATCTTAGAAAACTTCTAATTTTTGAGGTCATGGCAAAAAGTTAAAAATTTGTGAACCAGTGTAATTTACCATGTTTCCCAAATAATGCTTACTCTGGGAAATTATTTAAATACCCCTAAGCCCGTAGCAGATATAAATGTTGTGTTAAAATTGGATCGAATTTATTTTAGATCTCATAATAAGCAGCCTTCTGAAAACCACTCTTAAACTCTAAAACGCTATAACAAATTTCACTACTATATCGAAATTTATTCTTTATTATGTTTTTTATAGCAGAAAGCACTCCACTGAATTCTGTGATGTTTGGTCCATAAATGGATTCTGTGATTTTTGGTCCATAAATGGATAATAAAAATTTCCCGCTCGAAACTATTTGTTCAGATAAACTTTTGTATGACAAGAAATAAAAGCATAAAGCTTGCGGATTGTCGGTCAATAAATAACCATATGTATGTAGGTCTAAACCGTAGGGAATTTTAACACTGACGCCCATTTTTATAAAGATTTATTAATAATTAATAGATCCCATATATGGCCCATGCCTAAAATATTCCAACTGACTGTGGAGGGTATCAAAGATTTGGCCCAGCCGAATATAGTACTTTTACTTGTTTTTTTTTTTTATCAAATAATTTTGCGATCCTTCATTAAAAATTTTTGTTTGTATAAAAAACAAAAAAAATTTTTGAAAGTCGGCCTTTCAAAGGGTAAAAGTGGAAAAAACGGAAAATTTTGGGGATTTTTTAATCAATTCTATTTAAACCGCAAAATTTTAAATGTTTTTTTTTTTTATATTTATGCTTTAACTACTAGATTAAAAAAAATGTATCTTAAAAGGACAGAACAGGTTAAAATATCGTACTTTAGTACTTTTTGTAAACAAGTTTCTTTAAATAATTTTGCGATCTTGAAATAACAATTTAATTTGTATGAATTTCTACAACTTCGTCTGAATATCACAAAGAATTACACTTCGAAAGTGCCTTTCAGGAGGTAAAAGGGGAATCTCTGCGCTTGTCAGCAGCCAAGAAACCAAAGTCTCTGGCGGGAATCGAACACGCAAACCCGGCGCTGAAAGGCCAGCTCATCAGCTATCCTACCGGGGCACTTTATCAATCCCATTTAGCCCGTAAAATTTTAAATTATTTTTATGCTAAAACTACTACTAGCAATTTATAAAATGTTAACTTAAAAGAACAGAACAGGTTAACATTTCCTACTTTTTGTAGGCACTATTGTTTCAAAATAATTTTGCACAAACTTAAAACCTATGTTCTGCAACATAAAGACGGCAAAAAAATAAAGTACTTTTCAGGGCCAAATAGCGTAATATTCGTACTTTTGCTACTTTTTGTATACACATTTTTTTTTAAATTATTCTGTGCAAACTTAAAGAGATTTTATTTCAATCAACGAATTATGAAACCAAATTGGTAAATGGGCTTACAAGGGGAACTTTATTTTATGTTTTAATAAATATACTGAATATAAGACATTTGAGGGGCTTAAAGAACAAGGGTTTAATTGACATTTTTTTAAATTGAGTTATCGTATGAAACTAATAGGTAAAGTTCAGAGCATAAGAGGTAAAAGTGAGATTAAAATATACCTCAGAATCTCTATTAACTAAAAAGTAATAGTCCAGATAGAATCTTAAATTTGTTATTGCCATTTAACTTTAACCGCTTTTTTCTAATTTTTTATGTAAAGTCACTTGAACCCCTTGTGTATTAAGCCCCTCATTTTTAAAATAGAATTGCATAAGAACTTAAAATATCACTGTTAATGTATATTTTATAAATTGAAAAAAAAAACCCTGAGTAAAAATTACCAACGCAGCTCAAAATAAAAAAAAAAAGTACATAGGGTTATAGAAAATTGAAAAATAAGAAGAAAAAATTAAATGGCAAAATTCTCGGAAACGCATAGTTTCCGAGTTATGGACCTCTGAAGTATTCATATAAATTTGCGATTTCCCACTACATTTTTTAACGTATATAGCCAATATTGGATTCATTTAAAAGCTTTTGAATACATTTTTCTAGATATAAAAATTTTATTTAAAAATTATTAATCCATTAAGGATTAAGGAGCCAGCTATTCGGAGAAGCTTTATTTAGCGAAGCCGGTGTTTGTTATACCATAGAGGAGAAAATCCATGCGCCCGGCCGAAGGCCGGCTATGCGGAGAGGCTTTATTTAGCGAAGCCGGTGTTCATTATACCATAGAGGATAAACTCCTTGTGCCCGACCGAAGGCCGGCTATGCAGAGAAGCTTTATTTAGAGAAGCTGGGGTTTATTTGATTGCATTTTTATTACCTAGTGTACTTCCGTAACATTTTGATACACATTTTGTAACAACTGTATTAGGAGCTAAATAGTTCAAAAGTTTTAAATAAATTTTGCATTTCCAGAAAGATCTTATCAAATGCTTTCAAATAATACCAATATTGGCCATATACGTTCAGAAATGTAGAGGGAAATCGCAAATTTATATGAACACTTCAGAGGTCCATAACTCGGAAACAATGCGTTTCCGTGAATTTTTCCATTTTATTTTTTCTTCTTATTTTTTCGATTTTCTATTATCCTATGTACTTCTTTTTTATTTTGAGCTGCGTTGGTAAACTGGACTTGTTGCAAAAATTTTTTATTATTGCTACTTTTTCTAAAAACCACTTTTGTTTTTAATAATTTAAAAAAAAAAATCAAAAATATAACTGGAATAAAGAGACGTTTAAACAAGGAAAAGCGCTAAAGTAGTAAAAAAAAGTGGAAACTTCAGTTTAATAAAGTTTGTTAATTATTTCTAGAAAATATCATTTGAAGTATACATTTTGACTGGGAGGGACAACAGGGTAATAGTTTGCCTCTGTCGACAACCACAACACAAGTGACTGATTTTGACATTTGTGGTCGCATCATGTTTTTTAGTGGGCCGCAAATTCGTATGAAAACTATAACGTTATCGTCGTCCGCTTGCATTGTCAATCGACTCCTCCTGCTGAAAATTGTTAGTGGGCCACAAATCACCCGTTTGTCCTTGAAAACGCAAGCGAACGATAAAGGTAGACATCGTGGGCCATACAGTTAATCTGAATGCCAAATAGAAAAGAAAGTAAAATATAAACAGCATTAAAAATGCACTTATGTTTTACATATTTGGGCATTATTGGTTTAATATTTTTACAAAGTGATAAAAATAGGGAAATAATTTAATGGTTATACATATATTTAGGGATTGCTGTTCGGTTTTAACCGAAACCGAAACCGCGGTTTTAATGCCTAAAAACCGAAACCGAAAACCTACGAAAAAACCTCGGTTTTAGCTTTTACTTTAACAATGTATTTATGCTTGAAGAAATTGCAAATTAAACCTCATACTCGTACTTCATATACAAAAACTTTATACATAAGAGCCTTCAACAATGACAAGGTATTTCAAAATAAGTACTAAGAAGAACAAATGTTATCTTTATAAAGGCCCAACCATAATGTGCTTAAGTTGGCTTAATCAAACGTGTGAATACATGCAAATGATAGTAGGCAAACCATATTGAACTTAAGGAAACTTTTTGCTAAGTTTAATGAAACTGTCATTTGCTTAAGCAAGGTGCTAATCTAATCGCACATTCCGTACGGAATCAAATGTTTTTTTATTTGGGTTCGGTTTTCTTAAGTACATTTGAGAGAGTTTTTGATCATTTTTGACAGTAGGTTAAGCAAGGCTATGCATATTATGGTTGAGCCTTAACTCTTAAGTACACACCTTATTTGTGAGGCATAAACTGCCACCTGGACCACTTGAATTTTGTATGGAGTTTCTTGTGGCTATAGAAAAACTCACACTAACGAACCCCTGGGCAAGGCTGGGACTACTTTTATATGTATGGAGTTTTATGGCTATAGCAGGAACATTTTGTTGGGAAATAAAATAATTATTCGCAAAAACAGAAAAGAAAGAATTCTTATGTGCTGTGTATGCTTTTTTAAAAAGTTTCATTTTGATTTTATTAACTGCAGTAAACATATAATAGGGAAGGGCCTGACCAGGCCCTGATGGATACAATATGCACAAAATTTTCATTTGGCCAATTTCGGAATGGAGGAATACATAAAATTTCGTTCTAATATACTTCATAATTATATATAAAAAAAACTGGAAAAGTCAAAAAATGCCTGGCCAGTCCCAGGTATACACTTAACGGCGAATAAAAGTACCTGAATTGAAACAAATTAAAAAATTTTATTACATGCAAAAAAATATATATATTTATGTATGAATTTAACTTTGATATTTTCAAAACCGAAAACCGAACCGAAACCGACCGGTTTTAATCATTTTAAAACCGAAACCGCGGTTTCACATTCTAACGGTTTTTAGCAAACTCTACATATATTCAAGTTAGTGATAGCTTTAACCCGGGTAACGCCGCGTTGTAAAGTATAATAATTGATACCTTCAGTCGTAAAAAAGCTAAGTCCAATTTTATTAATTTTACAGTTCGCAATAAATTGGAAATCTGTAAATGCACTTTTGATTTATTTTGATTAATCTTATTTTACTTAAATTAAATTTAATTTCTTTGACCTTTTTTATAATAAAAATAAAAAGTTTTTCGAGCTCGAGGCCAATTATTTGTAAACGATAAATATTATTTATTAATTAATTTGTTCCAATATTTCGATATCCATCGGATATCATTATCAAGGCATAAGTTACAAGTATTTTTGTAAGAGACGTATTACTATCTCCACATCGATTTTTATTTAAGCACAGTCTTTGTTAATATTTTTCGTACATTGTTGTTTTCTTATTGTTTATGGCTGAACTTTGAGTTTTTGCCTCAATTTTATCACGGTTCACTATATGTTCTTTTCTTTAAAATAAAAACACTTTTATTTTTAGTTTTATATTTTTTTTGTATTTTTGTTTTATTTAATATAAAGGGTTTTAATTAAATGTATTTTGTTTTGTTCACAATTTGTTTTTGTTGTTTTTCACTTTTGTTATGTTACTTGTTTTTTGTTCAACTGTCGAAACTAGAGTGAGTGTTATTTATTTTAAACATTATTTAGCAAGCTAGGCTTAGTATAAGAAAAATAATGTAATGACAGAATTTAAAACAAAGTAAATAACAATTAAAGGACCGCTAGGTTTTTACAGGGTGCTGCGTTATAAATGAGTCATCATTAAACATTCCGGCCCCCATGACTTGGTGCAGTTTACCATAGGTCCGAAAAACAGATTACAATGAAGCAAGTTGTTGTGATGAATTTGACAGATATGGCATCTAGGATCTCAATTGGATTTAAGGTTGCGGGTCGTGTGAAGTAGAAATGTTGACGGCAATCAATCTGTTGATGAGAAACTTAGAATTGTTTTGTGGGATGCCATACCTGTAAGTAGGAATTCAATATAAATTTAGTTGGGAAAATTTTAAAAAATGTTAAGTATATTTTAAAACAAAACCACAATTTTTGTAATGGGTCTGGTAACGATCCCATTTTTTGTCTGGATGTCGACAATTCTACAGTGTTGATCAGTACCAATATGAGTCTTCGTGATTCGGCCCATTTGCCATTCATTGGGCGGCAAATTGTTGTTTTTGATGACGACTAAATCGTTGACTTTAACGTTGTCCCTCTGAGACTTCCACTTGTACCTGCGATGCAGTTCGGCCAGGTATTCGGATTTCCATCTTTTACAAAATGAGTGGTAGATGACCCTTAGGCGTTTCCAGCGGTTGATGAGGGTCAGGTTTTCGCTGCTTACATCAGGTTCGGCTGGGGTCAATAATGGAGTTCCAATAAGGAAGTGTACAGGGGTCAATGGGTTAAGGTCATGTGGGTCATCGCTAGCAGGACTTAAGGGTCTAGAGTTTAAACACGATTCTATGCGAGCGAGAATTGTTGACAACTCTTCAAACGTAAATTTCATAGCTGGTATCATTTTTTTAGGTGGGTTTTTAATGATTTTACACCGGCTTCCCAGAGTCCGCCCATATGTGGGGCACCAGGGGGTATAAATTTCCAAATGATATTTTGATGGCTATAGTTGTGTGTAACTTGGGATTGAAGAGTTTTTATAAATTCTAGACGATCTTTTTTGATGAGTTCTGCTGCTCCGACAAAGTTTGTGCCGTTGTCCGAATATATGATTGCTGGACATCCACGTCTTCCAATAAAACGGGAAAAGGCAGCTGAAAATGCTTGGGTCGATAAATCACTTACTGGTTCTAGGTGTACAGCTTTAGTGGCAAAGCATACAAAGATGCAGACATATCCTTTTGTGACAAGGCAGGCTCGACCAGTAAAGTTTCGAATGTTGAAAGGTCCAGCGTAATCTACTCCAGTTGTGGCGAAAGGGCGAGACAGTGTTGTGCGCTCTGGTGGTAAGGAAGCCATGATTTGACTCTGAGTGTGTTTTTTGTACAAAACACAAGTTTTACAATTATTAATCACCGTTTTGACTAAGGGCTTCAGACGAAAAATCCAAAATTCCGTACGAAGTACTCGGATCATAAGTTGGTTTCCACCATGAATCGTTATTTTATGAGTGAATTCGGTCAGCAATCTGGTGAACTTAGAGTTGTACGGCAACAAAATTGGATGTCGTTCGTTATATGTGAGCGCTGGTGATTGAACCAGACGTCCGTTGGCTCGGATGACGCCTAGTTGGTCCATGAACGGGTTGAGAGTCAAAATACTGCTAGTAGAAGAGATACTTTGTTTGAGCTTCAACTGCTTATATTCTTCTGGGAAGTGTTGTTTTTGCGTCAAAATAATGAGTCGTGTTTTGACATCTGTTATTTCTTCTGGTGTAACTTCGTTTGAAGATATCCGAAGGCGGGTTCTGTTTACACCAGTATTTCTCCAGAAACGTAGGACATAAGCTAATACTCTATAAGCGCGCGACAAATTGGAGAACCTGTTCAATGGATCCTCCTGAGTAGTAGTAGTTAACGTCTTTACAGTTTTTGCTTCTAAGTTGGTGTCATCTGGACTTCTGGATTTTGGCCATTTATCTTTAGGTAATTTTAGCCATGAGGGTCCAAACCACCATAAGTTGTGGGTTTCTAATTCTTGGGGCGTACATCCCCGGCTGGCGATATCTGCAGGGTTTTCTTTTGATTCGACATGTTGCCAATGACTATTGCCGACTTTATCTACAATTTCTGAGACACGATTTCCAACGAAAGTGCTCCACGTGCAGGGGGGTTTCTTTAACCAGGCCAGTACTATTGTTGAGTCTGTCCAAAAATATGTGATGATTTGCGTAGCTTGTAGATTTGGCAGAATTCCTGATGCTAAATTTGCAAGTAAAACGGATCCACAAAGCTCCAAACGTGGTAGCGATATTTGTTTAATGGGAGCAACACGAGTCTTAGAGGCCAGTAAATATGTAAATATAGAATTTTCAGACTGTATTCGGACGTAAAGGGTCGCAGAATAAGCTTTTTCTGAGGCGTCGCTAAAGCCATGTATTTCCACATTTAAATTAGGGCTGTACTGGATCCAACGAGGAATTTTCAGGGCATTTATTACAGGGCAGTTTTTGACGAATTTCTGCCATTTGATGCAAGTCAAGGGCTTTATGTTGTCATCCCAGTCGACTTTATCTAACCAAATCTGTTGCATGATTAACTTGGCATCAACAATTACTGGAGCTATCCATCCGCAAGGGTCAAAGAATTTGGCAATTGTAGATAGAACTTCCCTTTTTGTGTAATTTTCTTTCATCTCAACACCTGGGGCAGTGAATGTAAAAGAGTCTGAGGAAATGTTCCATTTTATCCCGAGTGTCTTGGTTCCGGCGTTCTCGGATAAGTTTAACCAGTCGAGCGGTAGTAGGGTCTCATTTGGCAAATCTTGAATAACTCGTGGATCATTTGAGGTCCATTTCATCAGATCGAAACCAGCGGATTTCAGAACAGTTGTAAGTTCTTTTCGTGATTTGATGGCATCGTTTAATGTGTGGCCACCAGCTAAGACGTCATCTACGTACATGTTGTGTTGTAAAATGTTTGACGCAAGGGGGTGAGTTGTCCCGATATCTTCGGCTAGTTGAAGAAGTGTTCTTATGGCAAGAAAGGGCGCGCAATTAACTCCAAACGTCACTGTGAGGAGTTCGTAATCTTCAATAAGATCAGTCTCGGATTTTCTAAACAATATCCTTTGATATTTTGTTTGCGTAGGGTCAATGAGTATCTGGCGATACATTTTTGTGACATCTGCGTTGTACACAAAACGGAAGAATCTCCACTTCAATATTATGAGCACTAAGTCTTGTTGAAGTATGGGTCCTGGATACAAAATGTCATTCAAACTTCTCTTATTTGAAGACGGGCTCGATGCGTTGAAAACTACTCTAATCTTCGAAGTCAACTTTTCGGGTTTTATTACTGCGTGATGCGGCAGGTAATAATTTGGATATTTATTTATTTCCAGGGGAGAAATTTTCCTCATATGTCCTAGCTCGAGGTATTCTACAATAACTTGGTCGTATTGTGTCTTAAGTTCTGGCTTTTGGCTAAGCATGCGCTCCATTCTCAAAAATTGGGCCATGGCAATATTTCTAGATACGCCTATTTCTTCGCCATTTTTAAAGGGTAGGGTAACAATATATCTACCCGAATCACTTCTACGTGTTGTAGACTTGTAGTGATTTTCACAGTGCGTGTCCTCTTCTGACCTCAAAACCTTTTTTGGGGTCTCCTCCACCTCCCAAAAGCGTGTGAGGATTCGGTCCAGGGACGACGTGTTTAGTAAAGATATCGTTTTTCTAGGTGAATTTGTTGTAGAAATTGGTCCCCCCACAATCCAGCCAAATACTGTTTTTTGTGCCAAAAGGGATCCAATTGACCGCATCGGCGTTTCCATACTATATATTGAGGGGCCTAAGTCGAGGCCTATTAGTAGGTCGATGGGTCGACTTTGATGAAAGTGTGGGTCTGCAAGTTCTAATTTTGCAGCCTCTGCGAATTGTTCTGCGTTTAACGTTTGGGGCGGTAAATTGGATGGAAGGGTCTTCAAGACTGGTGCCCATACCTCTAATTTAAACGATGTGTCCACCCTGGAGCAAAGGTTAAACAAACAGGCTTTGGTAGAAGTTTCAGAAACTGTCTGACTCAAGCCGGAAACGTGTACTATATTACGTTTTGTAGGTAAGTTTAATCGGTTTTTCAACTTGTCCGATATAAACGTGGATTGGGATCCAGGGTCGATGATTGCTCTTGCCTGGTATCTTGCGCCTCTAGTTTCGATTTGTACTATTGCAGTAAATAACAAAGTTTCTTTGTCTACTAGTTGTGTCGAGGACTGATTGTTTCCCCGCAGGGTCAAAGAAGTCAGGTTAGGGATACCTGATTTGGAAGTGGACTGTATGTATTGGGCTTGCGCTGCAGCACTTGTACTAGCTTGGTTGTCAGCGTTATTTGGTGGTAAACTTATAGGCTGGGTCACCGTTGCCTTGTGCAACAAAGTGTTATGTTTTTGTTTGCACAGCCTACAACTATATTTGCTTGAGCAGTCCTTGACACCATGATTTATTGACAAACAATTAAAACATGAATTTGTGACTTTTACTATGTGAATTCGGTCATTCACATTTTTTTCTAAAAAGTTAGGGCAGGATCGTAATGGGTGAGGCTCTTTACAATGTTGGCAATTGTGCGTAGAGTCTTTTTGTCCCCCCTTTGATGGAAAACGTTTCTGAGTTTTTGACTCGTTATTGGTTTGAGTCGCGTTTGTTTGAAAACTGTGAACCTGTTTTGGTTTAGTGAACGGTTTGGAACTTTCCCTTTTTTGTTGATAGGGTTTAGGTTGTGTGATGGCCGCTATTGACTCTAAAGTCTTAGAATGGTGAGTCAAAAAATTGTTAAATTGTTCCCACGATGGAACTTTTGTTATTTCTTGAAGAGAGTTTTCAAATTCCTTCAAAAGTGTTCGGGGGAGCTTGGTCGAGCATAGATATACAAGAAATGGGTTCCAAGTGCCAGTTTCTACCCTTAAAGCATTTAAAGCTTGAATGCAGCCATTAACGGTTCGTTGTAGTGTCTGAATAGATTGGCCTGAATCTTCGGTAACTTTCGGAAGGTCAAATAAAATTTTCAATTGTTCGTTGACCTGAATCCGATTGTTCTCGTATTGAAGAACAAGATTTTTCCAGGCTATATCGAAGCCTTCGTTGCTTAATGGGGCATTTGAAACTATGTTTCTAGCGTCTCCTCCAGTTTTTTGAAGCAAATGAAATAATTTTTCAATTTTACTAAGCCGCGAATTATTTAAATATAGGGCAGTAAAAAGGTCGCGGAAGGTTGGCCATGTCACAAAATCACCTAAAAACGTATCTATGTCGCAAGGTGGCAGCCGAATAGAAGAAATATCACTATTTTCTAAAGTTGGGGTGTCGGCAGACGATAATCGCTCATGTTTGTTCGTGTCATCAGTCGGGGCAGAAAGCGCCAGAATTTCCGCGTTAAGTGAGGCCAAACAAGTTTTGTATGCCGCCAGGGCCTTTTTGTACCGATCGCGAAGTTTCTGCCTGTCTATTGGTTGTTCGCCGGATTCCGGTTTCTTGTCCCTACACTCTTCATAAGCCCTTTTGATTTGCTGCCAAAGTGAGTCTAGTTCTACACGAAGAACTTCTAAACTGTGAATGTCCTCACCTGCCTTTGATTCTGAATACTCGCTTTCAAAATCCAAAAGGTCATTTGTACAATTAACAAATTTATCGAGTGCCATTACTAATTTTTTGAATTAACCAGAATCGTGAAATAAACTTTTTTAAATTGGGTCAAAAAAGTAGCTGCTAGCGATTTAACAACAACAAGTATCGAAAAAATTATAATAATTTAAAAAATTTAAGCGTCCCACAAAGCGATTTGTTTCCCCGGTATTTTTAAAAAATTGACGTAATGGTAACTCGGTTTTTATTTCTTTGGATGATGACGTCACGGTTATTTATTTTTAAAAATTGCAGCGGCAAAAAATTAAATAGTAACACAAGCAAGAATATTTGTTTCTTGTTGTATTGTATACTTTGACTTACTTGTTGTTGTTGGGTCTTTTTTCTTTTGTGTCACTGCGTTTATTAAACCTTCTGTTGTTGTTGTTGTTGCTGTGTGTCTGCTGATGCTGCTGCTACTGCGACAAAGAATTTGGGTCCCGTTAAATTTTGTTCACTTTTAACTTTACAAACTTTGTTTTTTACACACAATTTTGATTTACATATGTAATTAATTTTAATTTTTAATAAAAAACTAGGTACTTTTTTATATTGTTTACTGTCACACTACACTTAATGCCTTGTTTCGAAATGACCAAATGTTTATGGTTTGATTTTTTGTGTGTGTTATTTGTTGTTGTTTAAATAAAACACTTTGGTTTTTTTTGTTGTTTTAGAGTCACAATTTTTTAATATTAGAGTCACAAAAACACAATTTTTTGCCAAAAATTTTGTAAAAACTTTTATGTGAATTTTTGTAAAAACTTTTTTGCAAATTTTCTGTAAAAAAAACTATCCGGTTCGTTAGGACCAAATGTTTATGGCTGAACTTTGAGTTTTTGCCTCAATTTTATCACGGTTCACTATATGTTCTTTTCTTTAAAATAAAAACACTTTTATTTTTAGTTTTATATTTTTTTTGTATTTTTGTTTTATTTAATATAAAGGGTTTTAATTAAATGTATTTTGTTTTGTTCACAATTTGTTTTTGTTGTTTTTCACTTTTGTTATGTTACTTGTTTTTTGTTCAACTGTCGAAACTAGAGTGAGTGTTATTTATTTTAAACATTATTTAGCAAGCTAGGCTTAGTATAAGAAAAATAATGTAATGACAGAATTTAAAACAAAGTAAATAACAATTAAAGGACCGCTAGGTTTTTACAGGGTGCTGCGTTATAAATGAGTCATCATTAAACACTTATATTGTTAAAAAAAAAAAGAAGTAAAACGTTTTTCGAGCTCGATATGTGAGTTCAATTTTAAATGTGGGGATAGTAATACGTCTCTTACAAAAATACTTGCAACTCATTCCTTGATAATGATATCCGATGGATATCGAAATATTGGAACAAATTAATTAATAATAATATTTATTTTTTACAATAATTGGCCTCGAGCTCGAAAAAACTTTTTATTTTTCTTATTTTACTTATGTAAAAGTTAACAATCAACATATCCCAGTAAAAAAAATCGAGTGTTTTGAAGCACTTAAGAGAAAAAGCGCATAATCGAGCGCTTCAATAAAAGAGCCCTAATACAGCAGTAAATGATAACGAATTAAATATACAAAAAGCTGCTTTTTTAGTGCTACCAACGAAGAAGGTTTTTAAGCGAAAAAAATAAAAATATATTATGGTTTACGAAAATGATTAAAAATGTAATTTTAACAAGTAAAAGCAAAACATTAATGAATATGATTAGTATTGTGGTTATTTTGTTGAACTATTTATGGTTTTAAATCCAAATTTTTTAATATTTTTAATTAGGCTTAAGTTCATGAAATTTAATTTTTATTAAATTATTTTTGTGAAGAAAGGAATTTTACAACATGAAAATTAATTAAAATTGTTATTGATAATCTTTCATTCTTGACGTGGCTCGGGCTCGAACCCTGGCCGGCTGGTTACCATGACATGTTTCGATCGCAATCAAGTTGTGCTGAAAAAGGTCAACAGAAAAGAGAAAGACAAAGTGAAAAAACAAAAAATGTACTTGGACTTCAAGAAAAATTCTTGACGAAAGTACGAAAAAACAGAAGTAAAGGAAAAAACATGTAAAATCAATTAAAGTGGATAATCATTCAGGAAAGCAAATTTCGATCTACCAAATGTTAAAATACAATTTGGTTTAAGGATTGATGTTTGACTAGTGACGTCAGCAGTCGTCGATGGCTGCGAGTGTAAGTAAGTAAGCCCTTAAAAAAAAGCTCTTTAGGAGTGCTTTGCTTGCGTATTAAAAGAAGCGCTTATTGTCGGCAGAAAATAGTCCTCCAAACCGGGAACACCCCATACAAAAATCAGGCATCCTATTAGCAGGCTCCTTTTGGAGCACATTTTTTACTGGGATGTTAATGTTTTGTTAAAAAGTTAATCACTAACAAGTCCACTGTTCTTTAACGTTATTTGCCTTAGCACTTTTACGTACCGTTGCAAAACAACAAATGAAATCTATAGTATAGTATTTTTTTATTTTTTTTATTGTGTTACCGATGACATCTCTCCAGATATGTGGAATAAGAATAGAATAAGAATTAAGGAGAAAATTAATTTGTAAACTAATTAAACGACTTTACAAAAAAATATCTAGATAGATACCCAATATAAAATTTTATCATTTTGCGAAGCACTAATGGTACATTTAAAAAAATAAGCGCACAATTATGCGCTACGCAATAAGACATACAGAAATGCAGTAAAGTAAGTGAAATAAATAACTCTTAACAATTTGTATAAAAAATAAATAAAATTTCAAGTGCTACGGCACACAGTGGTATTTCTTCATACATCTAACTGCAAAAAATAGAAGGAGTGACCCTACTACGATGAAATTTTGCACGCATGTTTAAATTTAAGTAGAAAAGAAAAATACAAAAAATTTTTAAAATCCGTCGACTACTTGGGGTACCTCCCTTGGAACGCCATTTTTTCACGAATTTTTGTCCTCAATGTAAAGGTCGCAATTCTTTATAGAATTTTACGAAATTTGACACACATCTGTAAGAAAGAGCACTACAAATTTTGGTTGAAATCCGTCGACTCCTAGGGGTACCTCCCTTGGACCCCCATTTTTTGCTTATTTTTCTTCTCAACGTATGGGCCGCAATTCGCAACGAAATTTTATAAAATTTAGCAGATGTCCATAAGTTAATCTAGAAAAGAGCACTACAAATTTTGGTTGAAATCCGTCGACTGCTAGGGGTACCTTCCTTGGACCCCCATTTTTTTGCCTAATTTTCTTCTCAACGTATGGGCCGCAATTCGCAACGGATTTTGATAAAATTTAGCAGATGTCCATAAGTTGGTCTTAAAAAAGTACTACAAATTTTATTTGAAATCCGTCGACTCCTAGTGGTACCTCCCTTGGACCCTCATTTTTTTGCTTTTTTTCTTATCAACGTATGGGCCGCAATTCGCAACGGAATTTGATAAAATTTAGCAGATGTCCATAAGTTGATCACTACAAATTTTGGTTGAAATCCGTCGACTCCTAGGGTAACTCCCATGGACCCCCATTATTCCACGTAATTTTCTTTTCAATATATAGGGTGCAATTGTCAATAGAATTTGATCCAATTTGGCACACGCGTATTAATTGATAAAAGAAAAAACTAACAATTTTGGTTGAAATGCGTCGTCTTTTATGTAACCTGAATGAAAAAATTTCGTATAAATATAATTCTCATTGAAAATACTAGTAATATTTAATTAAAGAAATGCATTTTATTCATCAACTATCATATATTTAACTACATCATCCAATTCTAAAATATTCTTATGAGGTTGACGTCTTAAGCTACTAATATATGGATCGGACGACTCAAGCAAACGATGAAAAAAAAATTTCATAATATTCAAAATGAATTATTTTTAATTAATTTATTTTTTAAAGATGTATTTACTTTCTAACGAAGTCGCGCTTCTCCCCAACGATTTAAAAAATGACCTAAAACCTCTTTTGAACTGCCTTTTTCACTATTTCAATTTAATCAATAGTAAGCACCGAATTTTCCTGTTTTATAAAATTTGTTAACAAATTGACATTGCTACCACAATCAATAAGTTCCGGGCACAATTCACTATATGACACAGAAAATAAAATCATTTTTAGAATTATATTTTAAATTTTATTTCAATATTTATTATTATTTATTTATTAACAATAACTATTTACTGGTTGCAAATTTTGTTTTCAATTTAAGCGGTTTTCTTCTATACATTTTCTTTTAATAAAACATATGATTTTGTTTATTTTATTTTTTTAATCTTATTCACTTTTAAAAACAGCTGTCAACAATTTATTAAGAAATTGTTGTTATAATTAATAACTCAAATTTCTTTAAACCGTTAAGCCTAAAGGTATGCAAAACTTTTTTATTACAAATACTAGGGTGCAATATTCGTGACTTCTTATACTAAATTTGGATTTTTTTAAAATATTGACAAAAGTTGGTGAATTTTTTTTGACTATTTAGAAAGAAGAGCCTTTTACCTTTCATTTCGTTATACCGAGAGCACGGAGGTAAACCGAGCTAACTGACTTTTTCTCCAACGAAAACAGCCAATGCTGAATTTTTAAGGACAATTTTGATGCACTCATATCTCCCAAACTATGTATGCAATAACTTTTTCTTTTCCTTTAAATTAAAAACAAGGCTTTGGACTTAAATAAAGTCGACACTCAGATTTTTCCGCTCGAAACATCTTCGATATATAAATCTCTGAATTTGAACAAAATTACCATATATTTCCCTTTCACAACATTAACATGACTTCAACCGATCTTTTCTAAGAATATATATACATATATCCTAAAAGAAATGCAGTTTTTGGATTGCCAGACTCTTCTCTATAAAATAGCATCATTAGATTTTTTTAAAGTAATAGTCAAAAAATGCCTTTTTTGCAGCAGAAATCCCATAGTGCGGCATTCCCTTACTAAGAAGCAGGTTTGTAAGGGAGAATACTAAAAAATAACTGTAAAAAAACATTCAGTGTGTGAAGCTGTTCGTTACATCCAACAATTTTTTTATGCGCTGAATAATGCGCTTTATGTGTCAAAAATGTATTGCTTCAAAGTGGGAACTCGCCATATAAAATTCATGTCTTCCGAAAGCGCAATGGTAAGCGAAACTCTTACATTTCTCCCTTACAAACCTGCTTCGCTCGAAGCTCAATTTTTTATTGGGTATCTATGGTTTTCATAATTTTAATGCGTATTTCTTTCGTCTACAGGTTAAAGTGTAGTGTATTTTACACTATCATTTTCG
The DNA here is from genome assembly GCA_930367215.1 of Pollenia angustigena. Classification (NCBI taxonomy): domain Eukaryota; kingdom Metazoa; phylum Arthropoda; class Insecta; order Diptera; family Polleniidae; genus Pollenia; species Pollenia angustigena. The sequence goes on from OV884056.1 coordinate 199,194,815, forward strand.
ATATTTAATTAGAGAAAACAAACGTTGAAATTACCACAATAGTGTTACGGGGTAGGTAAATATAACCGTTAGTTACGAACAAGTTACTAACGCAACCAGATATATGTTTGTTATGTTTAAGAAAATTAAAATATCTTCATCAAATTGAATAAAATTATAATGGATTTTTAAAACAAAATAGAGCTTTAAAGTTTTTCCACATCCGATTCACAAGTTAATTAAAAACTTAGAAAATATTCACATATTGTTTTACTTTCTACATTTCAAATATTTTTAATCTGGCACCCTTTAAAAAAAAATCATTATAAAATATAATAAGTAAAATGTAGAAAAATAAACTTAATAAGCAAAAAATAATATTTATGAACATGAACAATAATGAGATTAAAGATCATAGAAGAGTTAACGGAAATACAACTTAATACATATTTAATTTTTAAATTAAAAATGTATTATTGTATGTATTTGCGGAACTACATTAGGGAAGCTCTTGAAATTAAGTTAAACAGTTGCGGTTTAAAAATTTTTGAGAAAAATCTAAACGGCTGGACAAATTTAACTTACCATATCGTACCAGTTCCACTAAAGGGGGTTCACTTAAAATTTATAAATTTTCAGTAGAGACCAGAAAATGTTTTTTTTATGTATTTCCTATATCACAAAAGGGGATACTTGATATTTGAAACGGACTATAAAGACATGTTTTATATTAATGGAAAGGTAAATTATATTAATTTTTGCTTATCTGTTCAAGTTTTTGAGCGGACGAGTAGGGTTTAAAAGGCAGATTTATTTAAATAAATATGTTTATTATAATTTATTTAAATAAATTAAAAACTAGATGCGACATTTTCTCTTTAATAATTAACTAAGATTTTCTTATTTCACCATTTACGACCATTGCCTGAAGTAGGATGCATGTCTATAATTATAAAAGATAGGCCCCTATTACGGTTTACAACTCAACTCAGTTGAGTTGTAATTTCTTAATTTTTGTATTATGGTTTACAACATTGCTATACTGCGGTGAACAAAAACATAACAAAACTTAAGCTAAGATCCCACTATCGGCTCAAATAGCACAATCTGTGACGATTTTTATCGTGCTATATCGGCGTACATTTAAAAACATTGCACAATTTATTCTTGGGTGGTCCCATTATCGTCGCACATTGTGACAATTTTTTTCGGTTCATATCGGCCAAAACTCAATTGCGACAATAATCGGTACAATGCGGTCACACTATCGTGCTATTTGGGCAATTTAAATCAAATGTTTTTGTTTATTTACTTGTTGGCAGACATAATTTTACTTTAAAAATTCGCAAAATTCTCCGTCCGAATATTAAATTATGTTTCCTAACAATTTTAAATAATATATTTATACATATACATATGTATAAAAAAAATATATTCAATTTCATTCAAACTTACTGCACTTGTTGTAAATTATGTTTCCTAACAATTTTAAATAATATATTTATACATATACATATGTATAATAAAAAATATATTCAATTTCATTCAAACTTACTGCACTTGTTCTTTTTTTTTGTAATTATTGTTTTGTAAACATATGTTTACAAACCAGGGATGGCAACATCGATACAACTGCAATGTTTTGGTTAAAGCGAATTGTTTTCTTTCATTTAGTAGTACAAATGTACTAATTAACGTTTCAATACATAAATAATAGATAAAACAAATGTAATTTTGGTACAATTAAGCTCAAAAAAGTAAAATTTTAGTAGCCAGTTTGTGCAATTTAAAAATTTCGTTTTGCCATCCCTTGTATCGGCGCTGATTGGCGACTGTGATCGGCACACAAGTGGCCGATAAAAATCGGTACATAATAAACAATTTGATTTCTCCACATTTTGCAAAATATTGTTCACATTATCGGCGCATCTTGGTTAATTTTGAAACAATTTGACCGTTCACACTATCGGCACATGAAATACGCCAAAAATTGGTACATTGCGCCGATAGTGGGATCTTAGCTTTAGAACTGATCACAACCAGTTGTCTAAATTACAACTTAACTGAGTTGAGTTGTAAACCGTAATAGGGGCCATAGATATGTAAAAATTTATAAAAAGGGTTGAGTATTAAAATTAAATAAACTCCATATTTGTAAAAATTAAGACATTTTTTAAACTCTTCAAAATTCCAACTTTGACTATTCTTCACGACTAGGCGACTAGGAGGATATTGCAAAAATAAAAAAAAAAAAATGTTTTTGGAAAAATAATTGGATCTTAATCATAAAATATATTTGGAAAAACAAAATAAAGACAAGGTAAAAAAATGTTTCCATATTCTTACTGAAGTATTTTTACAACTATATAAGATGACTTCTTTAAATAAGCTGGAATTTCTTTATTTTCATTATAGCTTATTATAAAGTTTCTTTCATTGAAAGTTCTCTTTCATACCCCCATGTTAACACAATAAAATGTATAATTTTTTTTTTTTTTTTTTGTGGACTGCAGGATTCAAATTAAGCACATTTTCTTTTCTGACGGGTGCAACATTTAGACGCTTTAAACGTCTTTTACTAATAGAAAGAAACACATTTGCAATTAAGTTATTTTTAGAAGGAGTAACATTTTTTTATATACTATTGTTATATATTTACAAGAATTTATATGAAACGATCAAATAGCCACGAGTGAGCTTTAAAGTGCATGACGGGTGCAACCAATTCGGCCCACTTTCATAAGATCATAACACAAAAACACAACACTCTGTTAATTTTTAAACTTTTATTGTATTTATCTTTTTTATTGTGAAAGATGAGATATCAGACGATGATTATCAAATCAAACATCGTAGAGAAATATAATCCAATAATAAGAAATTTGCTCTTTAAGCCATGGCGGGTGCAACATGCAATGCATTTTCAGTTCGCGCCACGTCTTACGTCTAAAAAAATTATATAATTATAAAATATAGATATTTTACTTTAAATTGGCATCAAAAAAATATCAAATAGTGTGATTTGAAAATTGATGTTTAAAGTTGTCTAGAATAGAATCGCCCATTTATAAGTTAATCATTCCTCAATATTTAAAAAATAAAACTACACCACCCTAATAAACATAACTGAGTCCATTAATACTCGATACAAGCACATGAATCATAAATAGTACAAAAAGTTGCAACCATTAAAATTCAATTAACATTTTCATGTGATGTTGCTGATGTTTATGAGAATGATGATGATGACGATGCACAGTCAGTTGTTCTTGTTGTTTTTTGATACTTTCAGATGGTGTTGGATTTTATTATTGCATGTATGTTTATTGTTTTCAACAGAAATTTTAATGGATTGATTCTTGACTTTATAAAAGGTAATTTTGTTTCAAGGAAAATTCCTAAAGTTTCCCAAGAACAGTGCTGTCAAACTGTAATTTTGCAACAAAAATTGGATCTTCGGTTAAGAATAGCTTCGCTCCATTTACGTCAAGTTTTTGACTAATGGAACCATAGTTTAGAGGTCGCAGCATATTAGCCATAGATTTTAATTTACTTCATTGTCTTTAAAAAAAATTATACAAAAATTAAGGGATTCCTTTAAATAGCTGCCATAATATATCTACCACAGCAACAGTAACAACAACTACAACATAAACATACTACAACCAACATACATACATCATTCTTCTTCCTTTAGAACTGCATGCGTTTGCTACTAAATGAGGTTTCAAATTAATTAATTAATTAATGCAATCAATTCATATGACATTTTGCATTTTGAACGTAAATGTTGTCTAAAATTACATCTATTTTTACATTTATAGAACGAATATATTCATAAACATTTATACAAGCAAAAACTTTTTGTAAAAATGCAATCATTTATGCATTTAATAAATTGGTTTTTAGTTTGAATGTGTATCTAAGATATCGTTACATAAAATCCAAAAGGCCATAAGTGCCAAAAAATTAAGGAAAGGCTTTTTTATTAATTAGGATGAAGTTAACCAAAATTCATCTTCCCAGAAAATTTAACTAAAAGTACTCATTTTATTTAGGAAGTTAAAAAGTCTACTTACACTTAAATAGTCTTAAATAAATAAAGTTCTTTGTTTCTCTTATGAAAAACTAAAAAAGTTTACATACTTAAGTACTTTTGGATTTTAGGTGAAGATATTCAGACAATTCATATGAATAGTTGCTTTTAAATATCACGAAAAATTTTAAAGTTAATAATAATTTAACCAGAATATTTTTATCATATTGTTTAATATCAATGTTGTACAATCATAATTCGATTTAGTAATAAGTAGTTAACTGCATTCAAGTTTTAGATGGAAAATAAACCTTTAGTGTCCATGGACACTATGACACTTTTTGGAGTGTCATAACGTCCATGGACACTTTGACACTTTGTCCATGGACACTATGACACTGGACGTTATGACATGCCACGTTAAATTAACTAGACTTCAGCTCATTAGTTTGGCCAAGAAATCGGTTTGGAGTAAAAAGAGAAACTGATTTAACAACATTCAAATTGACAAGTTTAATTGATGAGCCTGCTCAACAAGCTATCGAACGAACTTAACCTTCATGGAGGACGCCAATTCTTGTACACATGTCGACCCCTTTGCGCGAAATTATCGTATATGCCAATATTTTTGATATTGAGTGTTTGATGAAATCTTGTTCTACAGTCAAAGAGACGTAGGCGACTTCCACTTCGTTGCCCCAAAAATTGAATGTATATTTAAATTTTTATATTGCAAGCGAAACCAGAGAAAAGTAGTAAAATGGCTGTCCTGTAAAATTTGTTTTTGTAACGATAATTTCGCGCAAAGGAGTCGATGTAGTTATTTGTTGTTACCGATTTGGCTTAATTTCAATAGCAAACTTTAACGGAGTATAACAACCTAGTCCCCATCATTTCTGGGGTCTTAGGAAACATTGCCACGTCTATATACATTACTTTTTAGGGTCTAAGACCAATATTGTTGAAAATACAAACGGAATGACTAATTGATATATCGTCGGCTTGGAGTGTAAACCTGATAAATCCACTTTTTAAGTAAATTGAGATTTTAATGCCGTATGATAGAGAAAGATATGCCTCGTCGACCAGCATTTAGTTTTTCTTCAATTAGAGTCCTTAAGTGTGTTAAATCAACAATATTTTTGGTTTTCCTCTCAAGCAGCAAATAGGAAAAATAAAAAGTTTTTTGTCTCTCCTGTAAAGTTTGTTAAAAGGGAGTTAGCAGGTTTACACTCTAAGCCGACGATATACCCTTTCCACCTATGGTGAAGGGTATAAAAATGAGCTTCCACCAACACGATGCAAAAGGTTGGGGAAAAACATGGCTGGATACCGAAACGAATTTCGGTATCGGTATTTACAAATTTGTTGTTTTGGTATCGGTATCTTAATTTTATCGGTATCAGTATACTGGTATAGAAACTTTTATAACGGTCTAAATCGGTATTACAATTAAATGAACCGAACCAAAAAAATATATATTTACATACGTATGTATATTTAATTCTTTGCGCTGCTTAAAATATGAGGTTTGGTGTCAGAAATCATGATCTAATTTTTCAGGTCAATCTGACAGTACCTAGTGCCGGGTGAGGCCCAAAGTTCCCCATGTTATAAAAAAAACATCTTTTCTATCAGTTGTTTATAGTTATACTTGCTGATAAGCCAAAAATAAAAAATATGGCTTCGTTACGATCTTCCGCAGCTTTCTATGTCATCAGATGGCTTCAGAAAGTTGCGGAAAGAATAGGACATACATGCAAACATCCTGACATACTAAGAAATTGTATATTAAGGAGGTTGCACAACATATATTCGCGTAACTGAAAAACGCTTTAGCTTATTGAAAAACTAAAAAAACCGAAACTCCGCAATAAAATTTACTTTAAGAAAGGTAAAACGTTTTTCTTATATGCGCAGTCGTTTTAGAAACATAATTTTTTTTTTTCTGAAAAACAAATAATTTTTTTATTAAAATTTCGGAATTTTTGTTTTTAAAAATTCATAAAAAATTAAAAAATTCAGCTATTGCTTCTAATTTTATACAGTTATATAAAAAACAACATTGCAAACAAAACAAGCTATAAATGATTAAAATCTGTTAACAACTTTTGATTTTATGTATTCACAAAAGACGAAAAATGTATATGGCGGTTTAATAAAATTCTTAATTTAATTAAAATTGTTCGTCTTTTGTGAATACATAAAATCAAAAGTTGGTAACAGATTTTAATCACCGTTGGTGCCACTAAAGTGGCATTTTGCCACTTTTTCGACTGCTTGGATACTATTGGGCCACTTTTACAAAATGCACCCAAATGTGGTACTTTTTGTGATTCTTGCCACTTTTTTGATACTTTTTCCGTTAGGAAAATATACTTTTTTTCTTTCTGTTTTATCCCAGCTTTAATATAAGTAAAACTGTTTTAATATATTAAAATCATGCGTGGTATATTGTTCGTGAAGCAGAAACCAAACTGTTGTTTTTACCAAAAATTGTGTAAAGGCGCCCGTACACGACATGTATTTGTCATCTGACATGTCAAATTTTCAAGTCACATGTAATTGTTCATGTCTGTCAAAATTGCTGTTTTACATAAGGTTTATAATATTCGGTCACAAACGTACATGTAATTTGCTTCTGACATTGTCTCTGTTTTTTTCGCATTGTTATTGCAGAAACCAAAGTAGTTCTCGGTTTCAAAATAGCTTGCTGCCGCCACGAAAATATTTATTTGCGCCGTAAAATAATTTAGCCATCTTAACATTTTTTTCTTTTATGTTAAAGATAATAATTTAGAATTTTCAAATGAAACAGTTTTTATGTATATATTTACATAAGTTATATTCAATGGTGAAATGAGCATACATATCTTGGTATTGTAAAATATTAACTTCAGCCGGCTAATGATTCCGTCAACAATTGACGCCGCTGCCAGTTTCTTCCTGGCATAGATTTCTGATGTCAGATGGTTTGTCAGAAGAAAATAGAGCACGCTCTAATTGAAATTTTGTCAGATGACTTTGCGTCTGACTTTTACAGAAGCAAAGTTAAAAAGGTAACACACGACATGTATGTGTTTTGCAGTGGGAAATTTGACATGTCAGATGACAAAAACATGTCGTCTATACGCTCCTTAAAGAATTGATATAAAAAACAAAAAGCTCAATTAAACTTGTTAACATGATTGTTTCATTTTTGTTTTTTCTTTATATTTTTGTTTTTTTCTTCATTTTAACTTTTACTTTTGAAGTTATTTTGCCTTACTTACGTTTATAAGACTAAATTTTTACGTTTTTATGTAATTTTCTTGTTCTATTCATGTTTTTTCCACTTATAAATATTAAAAAAAAATTTCAAGTGTATATTTTTTAAATATTTAGCCCAAATATTTATATTTTTTGGTAATTTTTTTGCTTATAAAACGCGATGCATATGCGTTTATAAAACATAATATTTACATTGGCTAAAATTGCTTTTAACGTTCCCTGAAGGAATCTTCGTGTCCATAATAAATTTTTTATTCAACTGCAACGTTCTAATTTTGTACACAATAGTCCATTTATTATGCTGGGTACACACAGTGCAACCTACATGGAAACTGTTTCAATGCAACCTCAAAATATCAAAGCGTTTTGATGTGTATGCAATCTGAAATGAATGAAAATGAATTTAATTCACTGGATTGCGTAAACGTGTTGCATAGTGTGTACCCAGCATTAGAGCTTGAACTCTATTTCCCAGCAAAAACTTTGCTTACAAAATAAGCAGAAACATAATGAGAATTTGACGAGCCAACTACTTACTTTTCTTCTAGAAAAAGTACTTATTTTTGTTCGAGATGTCCCAAAAGTAATCCATTATAATTTAGCCTATTATAATCCAAAAATAATAGGTTTTTTTTATACTTAAAATTTTTATAAAAGTATATAGTTACACAAAGTCAATAAAGTAAAATTTTTTTTATTTTTTTTTTAATTATTTTTTTTAATTATTTTTTTTTTTTTTTTTTCTTACTTTATTTTACTTTATTTTATTTTTTATTTTTTTTCTGTCTCTGGCGGGATTCGATCGCGCAACCTCGGTGCTGATAGACTAGCTCTCTACCAGCTAGTCTACCGGGGCAGTGTAGATTTTGTATTAAAAAACTATGTTTTTTTTACTATAATGACTATAATGACATTTTTATTGTCATAATGAAAATTTAAATTTTTCTGTATATTTAAGATATAATAATAAAGTTATTATTTAATATATAACTAATAATCCAAAAAGTGGCGAATAAAGCTACAAAGTAATGAATTCTTGAAGTCATTGAAAGTAGGATTGTAAGTAAAGTTTTTGCTGGGTTAATAAATTGTCGCATCATTTTATAATGGAATTTAGCTCATCAAAACATAACTATAATTCTTTTCTTTTTTATAATATGAGAAATAATCACATTTAAATATAATTTTTATAATAATATTTTGTAAATATTATTTAAATCTTGTAAATAATACTTAAAAAATTGTTTATATTATTTTGAATTAACTAATTTAAGTTCTTTAAATAGTCTGCAAGGGACAATGTTCTATAGACATATGTAAATAAATAAATAAATATAAAAAGGTATATAATAATTAAAATACCTATGTATAAACAAAACAAAAAAAACTTAGATTATTATAAATAATTTTATATTTAGCTTTTATTTGACCTTTTTTAATTTAATAACTGTTTTATTTTTAAATCAAGCTCTAGGTCTTTTTATTATTATCGAAAATAAATAATTTAATATTAAAAAGACCTAGAGCTTGATTTAAAAATAAAATAGTTAATAAATAATTTTAGTGGAAACTTATAATATTTTAAACTAACAGAAAAAATTTGTATGTTTGTTATTTTTTCTATAGAAAATCTTATTTTCATTTTATCTTAAAAACAATTTTTTAATTTTTTATTAAATTCCTATGTACCTATATAAAGCACAAATAAATATTTTTAAATAAAAAGTATTATAACTGACATTCCAAACATTACAAATAAGTTTCTTCATTCTATTAATACATCCATACATACATATGTACGTATGTAATTGTATTTCTCTTTTCTTTTTCAACAACAAAACAAATGTATTTTTAAGTGAACAGAACTCAATATAGTCACCAGCCAGTTTGTGTTACGCGACTATACAGTCGAACTGCCAGTTTCTAGCTACGTCGTTTAGTAAACTAAAAAAAAATGTTTACGTCAACTGTAAACACATCAGCTTCTGTGTTTCAGTCGCCAGTTCAGCAGTCTGTGTGTTAAAAATGGAGTGAGTCGGCTGCTGATTCTTTTGACTGCTGAAAAAAAAGTAAATTGTGTTACTGTTTTTTCAGTAACTGTGCGCACACAGTTCAACTGATTTAAGTATGAGTGTGGATGAAAATTGATGTGTCGAACTATTTTCAGCATAGTTGCCTGTTAAAAAAAAAAACTGGCGACTGAATTTTAAACACTGCTTGAAACCAATAACGCGTGTATTATATTTTTGAATGGTTGTCAACATATTTGTTGGTTAAATAAAAATCAAACAAAAATTTTAATTGAATCAGTAAAAAAAATTGTAGAAATTAAAAAAATTTCAAACAAGCGTTTGTTTGAAAATAATTCGGCAATCATTTTTTCTGTGTACACTACATTTGCCACTCTATTTGGCTTTAATACGAAAAAAAAAAATGTTATCTATAAGAACTGAGAAGTATAATTCCTAAAAAAGTTGAAGAAATATTAAAAAAAAATTGTTATGAGTTCGTATTCATAACAAAAGTGAAAACTTCATTTACTTAAATGTACTAGTGATTATCTACTTGCAATGTCTACATATGTTCCCAAAAGAACTACCTAGTCAATTGTTCCAACGTCAGTAGTAGATTTTCAATGACACGCACATGTTAAATGCCTATAGTAAATAACATTGTCTGGGGTATAATAAGTCACTAGCACTGGTGACTATGTCAGTAGTGAATCAGTAAAGGATCCTAATTCTGGCAGTCGTGATCGAGTACTTTCTCGATTCGAAAGCATTTTTATTTCTAATTCTTTAAGGCGATACTGAACAAATCGAAATTATTTTTTTAGTATTGTGAAACTCAAATTATTGCTTTACAACACTGAAAAATAATTCCGATTCGTTCGGTATTCACTGAAATAATAAGATATTAAATTGATTTCGAATGGAGAAAGTACTCGCTCACGACTGCCAGAATCAGGCCCCAGATTTTATTGTATCGAATGACTAATTAAATTTAAGCTTTTTTCTTCTTACCTATTGCGGTAACGGTTCATAATGTATTCTCATATTTCATCGCATATGGGCATTTCGATTTTGGCGTGTCGTGATATTTGTAACACAAAATGTAAAAAAATTAAATGGAGAAGTAAAATTTGTAAAAAGGGTTTTTATATAAACAAAGTAATGAAGTAGCACTGTATTCAGAAAAAAAATACAGTAATCGACGCTAAGGATTTGCAGATAAAACCAAAAATCTGCGCTGGCGTGACGTTAAAAAAACGGAAGTGGATTTTGACTTGCATTATAAAACTTTTTTTAGTAAACTTTGGACTAATACAGATTTATTTTTCAAGCTATAAAATTTAAAAATCTTTGCTTGTTTTAAGGTAAATATGGGCATTTTCAGCGAAAAGTCTACTTTTTTTAATGTAACACCAGATTACAAATAGGGTTGTTTTTTCGGACCATGTTGTTCAATCGTTATCCAATTTGTTACTAAATGTAGAGCTAGTTGCGCTTTACACCAAGATATAAAAAAGTAAACTATACATATGAAATTTTTTGAGAAAGAATTCGAAATACTTCTGGCGTTACGTTACAAAAAGTAGTCTTTTCGCTGGAAATGCCCATATATAAAAATTATTATTAGCCTTTGATACGTTTTCTAAAAATAAGAGGTTTCGTAAGATTATGACTTTTTAATAATATATTTATATTTGGCGTTCTTAACTTTTTTTTACCACAGTTCTTGCTTTTTTGTACCTTTAAGCAATTCACGGTCCTTTAGTATAGCCTTAAAATATCATAGCATGTAACAAAATAATAACAGTGTTGTAACCATATAGCGCCAAGTTAATAAACATATTTTCCATTAGCACAAGTGGTAAAATTTTAATTTTTTATTTTTTTAAATTACACATATTTTTTTTTAATACCGAAATGATTATATACCGGTATTACGGGAAACGGTATACGTATACCGGTATTTCATGCAAAAACTAAATTCGGTATCGGTATACATACCGGTATTCAATTAAAACGGTATTGCCATCGGTATCGCTTGCCAACCTTGGGTAAAAACGTACGGTTAAAACTGTAACGCGGTACAGCTATGCAAAACCATTAATCAATGCGGATGAAATGTAAAACGAGCAAAGGCAGATAAACAAGGCGACCATTTTTTGTTCAAAATTAATGGTGTTTTCTTTTCTAAAAAATAATGATGCATTATAGTTGTGTAATATATTTATTAGGTTACACGAAGCCTTAGAAAGTGATACATTTTTCTAAATTACAATAGAACAAAATAATAGCTACGTTTTACACTAAACACTAATGTGTATTAAGCGTGTTAAATATTGAATGCAAAGTTTGTACTAAAAGCGATATTCACCACGCTTGTAGCAATTTTAAACATCACATTTTCTTACAATTCCAATAAGCGTTAACAGCACTGATTTTCAATAATTAAAGTCAGCTGTTGTTAAAAATTTTGCGACAAAAAAAAATATATTTATTTAATTAAAGTAAAACAAACGAAAAACAAAAAGTTTTTATATCCATCACAATATAACTAAAAATCACAATATAACGCAAATTGTCCGCAAACACAAGAAAAAAAAAATACTTGCTTGCATAAAAAATTATCTCACACTCAGTTAAAACTGCGGGTAAGAAATGGAACAAATTTGCCATTTATTGTTGCAACATGTTTAGAAAGGAAAACGACAACTTCTCACATTTTTGCATATATTTTTAGAATGGAACAAAAACTCGCACGAATGGTAGCATATATGGAACATTATTGTCAGAAAAGAAAACACCATAAGGCATTTTCTGTCATAAAGAGTTGGAAACACTGGTTCTTTCTTAACACAACAGTTATGTGAAGAATATTCATCTTTTTTGTTTTTTAGGAACTGTGAGATTAAAAAGATATCCACAAGTGTCCTCTAAATGCGAGCAAGAGATATCATTCAAAGTGTCTAAAACTTTTTTGCTGACACTTTTAAAATAATATTTAATAGAAATTTGCTGAAACAAAAGACAAATTCTGTCATCAGTCGTTTGGTTCGTAATATTTAAATGGTATTTTAATATTATTGACATTTTTATGAGACCACACATAAACATTTGCAAACACATATATATCTTTAAATATTTTTTGGGCTAACTGTATTTTTTGCAAAACATTTTTTAAGAATTCCGGAGAAAACTTATTTTGTACTCAAAAATTAATTTCATTTCCTTAGTTAAGCGAGGGAGTGATAGGGAGAGAAAGACGCATCGATTAATCGTTTAAATTCATCGTTTTACTTTGTTTATTGGTTTTAAATTTAAAGTTATTTTAGTTTCTGGTTGCAGCTGTTTAAAAATTGTTAAATTATCTGGTTGTTTTGTTGCTGTTGCTGTTTTTGTATTTTTTTTTTTTTTTTTTGTTGCATCGTATTTAATACTGGAAGCTTTAAAATAACACAATTCATAATGGATTTTCGTTGTTATGTTACATTTTTGGTCATTGTTCATTAGGACTCAATGGCACAATGGATATTCATATGAAAAGGGTCAAACATTTAAGAGATACAAATATTGTAATAAAACATGATCACTGTGTTGTTTAGTGCTCTTTTTTTCTTTTTAGTTGATGTTGGTAAAATTTTGTATTTTTCAAACCATTTACGGTAAGAAAAAGAGTGTTAAGAAAAGTTATGTAAGTTACGGTGGTAATGATTTGTGTATTTAACTCTTAAGTGTATACCTAATTGATGTGGCACAAATTACCAGCTGGACCTGGCTGGGACTACTTGTATTTTGTATGTAGATTTTTGTGGCTATCGCAAAAACTCACAACAAAGAGCACAGGGCTGGTACTTCTATTAAAGTCGGACTATTATTAAATTGTTTTCTGATCTCTATTTTGCTAACCTTCAGTATTAGGACCCCTTTTGATATATTTTTTTTTAATAAGTATAGCAGTACAGTAGAATCCCGATAATTCGTAATCACAAGTTGCCGGCCATTTCTTACGAATTATAGGGGTTTTCGATTTAGCGGGGGTTCGATTTAACTGGGCTAAAATTAAATGATTACGAATTAACGGGGTTTTTCAAATTATTTACTTAAACGATAAAAAACAATTGTTAAAAATAAAATAGTATATGTATAAAATTATTCATATAACAAACCGATCTTAAGAAAATAAACACACACAACTAGTGTTTGGGGTCCGGGATTTCCCGGCAATTCCCGGGAAATTTTTTTATTTTTCCCTGGATATCCGGGAATTTCATAAAAAAGCAATTTTACATAAAAAACGTTAATTTTAATTTAATTTAATTTTGTTTTTCTTTTATTTATAGAAAATATTTTAAACAAAACTTCAGTTGCTCAAAGTGATTTGTTTTATTTTTTTTACTCGCAGAAATTGATTTTTGCTTTGATACGCGTTTTAAATTTAAATTGTTGACATTACTGTAAAAAGACAAACAAAAACAGCAGTTTACAAACATCAAATATTTTTAAATGTAATTCCAAGGCGAAATTAACTTATTTAAAAACAAATAATTACATTTTGGATTCGGCTATATCGAAAAGTTGTATAAAAATATATGCAGAAAATATATATATAGACGACTTTTTATGAGCTGTTCTTCAGATGCTGAAGAATCTAGTAGTGATGGTGATATCCCAGAAATTCGAGTTGATGCTACACGCAGAGAAAAAATATTGCTGGGCATGGTTACGGCAACAACACTATGTTTATTGTAACAATATATTGTTGTCGTACACAAAAAAATTTTATTTTTATTTAATATCAACAATATTATAGTTACTGTAAACATATTAATGTTTATCGCAATTATAAATTTGAGTATTGTTGACCGAAAAATAATTATTTTTCTAACAACTAAATTATGATAACTTTCAAAACATATTATATTACTCGCAACCATATCATGATATTTAATAGCCATGACATGATAACTTGCTATACATTTATCATATTATGTTGAAGATGCAATCATACAATTTTTACTCTAATAATATTATGCTAGCGCCATTTGTAAAATAATTTTGAATCAGTTGTGTCGTTTGTTTTATATGTGAGCGGTAAAACAAGATAAATGACCATAAAAAATAATAAATTTAAAGAACTTAAAATATTAGCGGAGTTCAGTATTAGTGATGTAATAGTGCAAAATATCGTAGTAAAATCCAACACCAAAACAAACAGAGATCTTGTTTTACTTTTAAAACATCGGAGTAAACCCAACAACAAAACACGCAGAGATTTCGTTTAATTTTATCAAAGTGTTACGATATTTTGCATTTACTCTTGTGCAAGCCAAATATTGAACTCCGCTTTTTTATTTATATCAAGAAAAATTGTAAAAAGACACAAAATAAAAAATCGATACATAAAAATTTCAATTTATTTTGTATTGTTATGACAGTTATTAAAGGACCTGTATCATAATATGATTGCTTCTAAATTTATTATGATAAACATGATGATAATATGATTACTTCTTAGCTTATTATGATTAACATGATAATAATATGATTAATTTCTTAACTTATTATGATTAACATGATAATAATATGATTGTTTCTTAACTTATTATGATTAACATGACAATAATATGATTCCTTCTTAACATATTATGATTAACAGAATAATAATATGATTAAGGGAAAAATATTATGATGTAATATTACGAATATATTTAGCCATAATATGATTCAATAATAACCTTAACATGGTGGCTACAATCATGAATCTTATCATAATATGTTGCTCTTAGAATATGTTTACCACAACCATGTTTTTTCTTTGCGTGCTATCACTAATGCGAAAGCAACGCCAAAATATCGGAAAATTAATAATCTAAACTGCTTTAGAAAAGAGTTTAATATGTATGAAGTAAGCAATAATTGAACAAGGAATATGTATTGAAAACCTGTATAATGCTCTTTTAACTATAAAACCAACTTCGGTGGAAAGTGCTGTTCACTTTGGAACGAAGTAGAGAAATAGAATGTCCAGTGACTGTCTCAACGCATTAGTAGTTTTAAAAACCACATTTTTAAAAAACTAAAAACTAGTATAATTATATATATATATATATATGTTATTTTTTTAAATTTGGTTATGTAATTTGATTTTTGTCGGTTAAAATGTATTTTTTAAAAGTAAAAACATTAAATTTTACGGAATGTGCTGTTTAATAAATAAAAAATTTTAAAATTAATGTAAAAATCATTTGTTTTAAATGAAATGTCAATGATCCGTTTTTTAAATGAATTTTAAGTTGTTTAAAATGAATTTTAGTTTGAATTTAACTACATAATATTTTGAGTGCAGTTTTTTTAATTGTGTTTTTTGTGTTTTGTATATTTAATTAGTTTTACACAAGCAAATTTGTGATACACATATTGTTCATTTTTAATAAAACTGTTTTAAATATAAATTTTGTTACATTTTAATGACTTTTTTATGATTTTTTTGATAATAAAAATTTCCCGGGATTCCCGGTATTCCCGGGAAATAAAAATTTTTTTTCTCGTTTCCCGGGAAATGAAAAAGTCCGGGAATTCCCAAACACTACACACAACGCAAAAAAATTGCGATAAACAAAAAATCATTATTTCCATGCTTGTGTTGTTTTTATTACGAATTATAAGTGGTAGTTAGCAAACAATTACGATTTATAAGAGGAAAAGAATATTTTTTTGAAAAAAAAAAAAAATTACGAATTAGCGAGGGGACCAAAATGTATGGAAATTTTACGAATTAACGAGATTTTTTCAAGGGACCGACAGTTTATTATGAATTATCGGGAATTAAGATTTATCGGGGTACGAATTATCGGGAATTATCCATATACATATACTGGATTTGACTGTATTTATAAATTTGCTAAATTGTATACATACATATTTATTTGTGCGTTTATTTTTAATTTAAGCTTAAACAAAAATATGATAAAATGACAATGTAGAACACGGTTAATTATTTCATTAAAACCTATTTAAAGAAGAGATAAAAGACATATCTAAAATACTTTGTTAATTGTCTGTTTAGACATAATGTTTCATAAAACTAATAAAAAGAAATTTCCAAGAGTAATAAAAAAATAGAAATAAAAATGTTTCTTTAATTAAGTCGAATTTGATACACACTTAAACTAGCTTAAGATGACTTTAACATAATAAATGAATTTTGGGAATATCAAAAAATTGATTTAATTGTGCATTAGGGAGAAAATACAAAAATTGTTTACTTTGTAGAAAAAGAGTAAGTTTTTTACATTCAGGAATGTAATCGAAAATTTTTAGTATTTGATTTTCTAGACCTTGCACTTGGCCCTGGCCTAGAAGCGGGAACAATCTATTATTGAATCTCCAATTGAAATGCAGGAACTATAAAGTACTGGAAAGTTGTTTGCACGCCGATCTGTTACCTATCTGTCAACTTTGGTCAGCTAAGTTCTTTTTTGGCCAATTTTTATGATTTCAGTAAAGTTTAAACTTATTAAGTTTAGCTCTGAAAAACAATCAATTATTTTATATCCACACATTTTTTGTAATAACAATTATGCCGCCTTATATTTTCTTGAAACATAAATAAAAATCATATATTTACGTATGTACACAGCAAAAGTGTTATGCATTTGTAGGGTATTAGCAACAAACTACATATTTAAATTTAAATATACTCAAAAGTCACAAGCAACAAAACATCATTCATCTATAAAATAAAATCATGTGATTAATTTAAGTGTTTTATTTTATTGTTTATTTCGAATGTATCTTAAGATACACTGAGTAATAAAATTTAAACTAATCGTCTAGCTTAAAGTGATAAGTAAATGCGATCTTGTGTTGATTATTAAAATATTCAAATCTTAAAAAAATTCGTGAAATTTTAAGAGTAAATTTTTTGACGGGATATTCATTTTAACCACATTTAGGGCCATTATTACAACTTGAAGTTAGCTAAAGTTAAGATTAAATTGACAGATAATAATGTGTTATCTGTCAAAAAGCGTCTGTTAACTGTCGGATACCAGCTAACGCCAAGTTATAATAATGGCCCTTAAAGAGTATACACTTGTCGTTGATACACAACTATACAATTATTTGCGTTACACATATACATGATTTTATTACACATAACATGATCGAGGACAACCATAATATGGTTGTATCTTCTTTTACCTTAATTTTTAATTGTTCCTTAAAAAGTAGTTTTGATAATCGCGACTATAGTTATTTGATTAGCTTCCTATTCCAGCAAGAACTTAAAAGTCAAAGTATATTTTTAGAAGACCTCCGACGCACTGTCTCTGAAAATTGAATTTCATCGGCCAAAAGTCCAATTTTTTGTCATCGCCGATTTCAAAAATGTTAATGCCATTCGATAGCAAACATATTAGAACTAAGGTATCCAAAAAACTAGATTAAAATATTGATAATTGTGGCTGTGGCACGCTGCTGGAAACAAATATTTTATGTTGTTTTAGAAAAAAATTAATTTTTGTAAATTTGACCGGAACTAAATTATGATTTCTCGCAAACCGTTATCAATAATCGGTCGAAATTTGTTTTGTTATATTAGTGGGATAGTAGTCTTTAAAAAGTGGTTCATGACATCACTGTATCATTTATACCTGATGTGTTATTAAATGTTTCCCCAGGTTCTATATTTTAGTTAAATCCGAATTTTAGAGGAGTAGAACTTGTTAGGGTCAAAATGGGTTAAAGAGATTTTAGTACCATCATACAGCTGAAAGTGTCCTCTTTAACCCCATATATACTTGTTCAACTGTTTGGAACTGTCTGTTGAACACTTTTTTCATTTTAATGAAATTACTCGCAACATTTTTTTTTGCTATTTTTATTTAAGCTGCTCATATGACTGAAATATAATACAAGGGTTTACGAACGTTTTGTTTTGAAAAATTATTTTGCTTCTTATGAACGGCTGAACATATTTGAATGAAATTTTAAACTGTCATAGCCGGATAGCTTTTGAGTTGAATTGAAAGAATGGAGGGTCGGGAGTGTGACTTGCGGACCTCTAAAATTGGTAACCTCGGAAATTCAAACTTTTAAGAAATTCACCAAAAATATTTTATGGATTTTAAGCGTATCCTACTTTAGCCCAATTTAGTTTTTTATTCTACCTTATTATGCTACCTAGGAACACAGTATAACGCAAGCTATTTATAAAAGCCAGTGGTATTCGAATAAAATCTCAGTTGTTAAAATATATCTAAGCAATAACAATCTATTTTTTAAATATCTATAAAAATGGAGAGCTTCAGCTATAAAGAATTATCCGAAGAGTATTTTAAAAATAAAAAGGAGGAAGATGTTTTAAGTTACATTGAAGGAAAACTCAATTTATATTCCTGCAGCACTGAAATACGATCGGAACTGCAAAATAAAATAATCGATTTCGTCAAAAACTTAAAAAAGCGGTTCAAACAAGTTGGATGGAGTAAACCTAGATTTTACAACAGTTTTGCAAACTGGTTAAATGGCGAACTCAGTGTCCAGATATCTTCAGAAGGTACAAATGAAAAGAACCTTGGGAGGCCAAAGAAATCACTTGAGAACTGTAGCGATATATCTAAAAGGCGGAAGCTTAAAGATATCAACGAAGAAATCGGAGATACAAGTATTCAAGAAGCTATGCTATATCAACTGCGACCACAAAAAGAACTCACAAAAGTCGATATTATTGAAAAAGTTTTTATCGCTAGTCCCAAGAGAACAAAACGGATTCTTAAGAGTATTCCAACGCCAAGCGATGAAAAACAGTTTTCAAATGAAGAGGCATTAGCATTATTTTTAGATTTGAAGTTAACAAAAGAGCAATATATTCAGCTCAGAGTGCGTGCAATTGAAAAAGGTTCAAATCTGTATCCTGCTTATCATCACATAACTGCTGCTAAGAAGGAATGTTTGCCACCAAGGGACACTATTAAAATCACACCAATTTCGGCAGAGGTAAAACTTCAAGGTCTACTTAATCATACAGCTCAGCGTTTACTACAATCACTTAAAGGAGATGATTTGAAAAAATATGGGAACTGCAAGTTAACTCTCTTTTGCAAATGGGGATGTGATGGTTCTTCTGGACAGAAACAATACAAGCAATCTATATGTGAAAATACTTCAGATACAGATATGTTCATGGTATCATTTGTTCCATTGCGATTGGTAAAGAATTTGGAACACTCGGAGCCTTCGACCAGTACGATGCAAACAAAGGATATTTGGAAAAATCTCACACCATCTTCTACAAAATACTGCAGACCAATAAAATTTGAATTTAAAAAGGAAACTGCTGTTACCATTAAAAATGAAACCAGTTATATAAGAGCCCAAATTGCAACACTACGGCCATTAGAATTAGAAATAGATGGCCATATAATTGAAGTTAACTATCAATTAGTGCTTACGACGATAGACGGAAAAGTAGGCCAGGCTTTGACTGACACAAAGGCTTCATCCAGCTGCATTATATGCCAAACCACATCAAGCAAATTAAACCAAGTCCCGGAAAAATCATTAGATAATACTAATGCATATGAATTTGGATTATCGCCGCTACATAGAAGAATACGAATTATGGAGCACATACTAAAAATCAGTTATGATTTGGATTTTGGACCTACAGGATCAATAAGAAACAATGAAACCAACAAGGACTTAAGAAGTATAAAAAAGAAGCATGTTCAGGATGAATTTCGCAAATGTGGCTTGATTATAGACCAACCAAAACAAGGATCAAGCAATACGAATGATGGGAATACAGCAAGAAGGTTCTTTGCTGATCCCAAAAAAGCATCTCAAATAACAGGTGTTGATATATAAGTCTTATATCAAGATTTAAAACAATCATTGATGTACTTGCATGCAATGAACAAATTGATTATAGAAAATTTGGGGATTATGCCAAAGAAACAGCTCGAATATATACTATCAAATATGCATGGAGAAATATGTCTGCAACGGTTCATAAAATCCTTTATCATGCAGAGGATGTCATTAGGCATCATTTAGTACCATAAGGAGATCTGTCAGAAGAAGCCCAGGAAAAAAGGAATAAAGATTACAGATTTTATAGGGAGCACAATACCAGAAAAATGTCACGAGATTTTACGAACGAAGATCTGTTTAATATATTGTTGGCAACGTCAGATCCGCTCATCTCTAGCATTCGAAGTCAATGGAAAGTAGAACATCGGGACTTAGATGAAGAAGCAAAAGGGCTGCTACAGGACAAAGATAATACAAAATCAAATATGGAATATTTGGAGGCAATTTCCCAACCGAATCAATAGTAGATATACTAAATTTTATTGTTATTTAAGCAAAAAATATGTTTTTGTCCTTATTATTATTTAAATAAAAAAAGAAAAAAAAATTTTTTAATTTACACTTATTTATTTTTTTAATCTAAAAAGTTTTCTAGTGGAACTGGTTCCAGTTGAACCTGTTGAAGAGTTGATAATGTAGAAACCTATTCACAAAATTATCATAGGTATTATAACATGCCTATACATTTTTTTTAAAGGTATAGTGGCATATACGGGGCGATTGTATATGCATATAAAGGTAATATGAATACGAATTTCTCCAGAAATATATAAAAATGTTTATATTTTTCAAAAGAAAACATTGAGTGTATGCTTGTAGAAGCAATTTATAGTCAGTTTGACAGTTTTACTCCCATATGCCCTATTCCAAATCAAATTTTTCAAACAAAAAAAAAATTATTTGAGTAAAAAATTCTAATAATTCAGCACACCGATTTTTATACATTTAGAACAGTAATGTTTTCTAATAAGTCCATTATTTTCTAGAAAATTCTGAGCAATATCGAATGGTAAATTATATTGCCTTTATTGAACAAAAAAAAAAAATTAAAGCCGTTTTCCGGGATTGGGAATTTGGGTATTTGTTTATCAAAAATGGGGATGTTTTTCAGTCGACTGTTTTAAGAACTTTTTAATCTACATAACTGCCAAAATTCATTATGATACCTTTATTCATGTTAGATTTATAGAATGTCAAACATTTAAATTATTAAAATATAGTGTAAATGAATAAAAGGGCTTTCAATATGAGTTAAAAATAATATTTTTAAGGTTTGACATTCTATAAATCTGACATGAACAAAGATATGCTAACGAAATTCGGCAGTTATGTAGATTAAAAAGTTCTTAAAACAGTGGGCTGAAAAAAATCCCACTTTTTTAATAAAAAAAAATACCATAGTTCTCAATCTCAATCATTAGCATTTTCATACTAAATGCTAAAAAACATCAAAAGTTCAACTTTGACCTTAAATTTCTCAACAACTACTGAACGGATTTTAACAAAATTAAAACTGTAAAAAAGTCCAAGAAGTCTTCTCTCCTGCAAAAAAAAATTTGCAAAATTATCTATATCGGTTCAAAAGTTACAGATTTTTGGCCGATGAAAACCGATTTTCAGCCACTGTGCGACGCCATTTGTTTTCAAACATGGTGACCCTATTGTTATAACAAAAAAAAGGTCGGCAAGGAAATATTAAAATAAAATTTATTACAATACCCAAAAAGAGAATATACGAAAACTCAGTGTGAGTAACACAAATGTGTACACGATTGAAGTATGTACCTGCATTAACATTGAGGAAACACAGTAAGCCCTTTAAAACACATGACTGTTTGCATCATAGGCTAAATTTACACGATGTCTTTTAAGACATTTCTTACAAACACGTTCGTTTTGTTCGTAGGTAATCGGGTTAGAGAAGGAAGAGGAGTTACCAAACAGACACGAAACGAGTTTTCTTGCTTGTTAATATGATTTTTCATGTGTTTTAATATGTATATTAGATAATTAGACAAGAAAACAGACATGTTTGATAAGACATCGCGGAAATGCAAAAGGTTTTAGGAAGCATGTTTAATAAAGAATGAATAAAACAGTCATGTCTGAAAAAACATCGTAGAAATATCGCCTTCAAAATTTCTTTTGTTAGAAGCCCATGCTAACTTATCTTAATGCAACAGCAGTTTCTGTGGAATAGCAACTGCATATACAGAGACCCTTCAGAAGGCAGAACTTCCTCTGGGTTATCGACAAAATGCAAACATCTTTAAAGCCTTTTATTTACCGCGATTTAGGCAGTAAAGAACTGAAAAGGCAAATTGGGCGCAAAATGCCAATTCTGCATTTCGAAAGTATATTTTAACGCAACACAAAATGAGGGTTCGCTTCAAAATTCGATCAATAAATTTGTAACGATAATCGAAATAACTAAAGTATGGTTAAGGAGCGACATGCACATCAAAGCAAAACAACCATCGAGCCATTTATTTTATACACTATCTCCCGTTTTTGTAAACGAAATTTAACTAAATTCATTATGGACCATTTTCATAGAAAATTGTTTTTGTAAACCTTTATTAATTTAAAAATATTTTTATCGATATAGACATATCGAGTCATAACCGCAAAAAAAGCTTAAGCGACAAAAACAAAATTTTACAGGAGCAAACCTTCTCCTCTCTTTTTTAAAATTTTGTGTTAAGATTGTCGCTTAAGATAAAATTGTTTTTGCTATAAAATCGAAACGGTACCTTATGTGACTATAACATTTTAGTAGATGATGCAAGTGTTGCCAATAAAGTCATTTATTAAAAGAATAACGAAAATTGAAAATGATGTCGCTTAAGCTATTTTTGCGGTAAGGGCTCGATATGTTTTTTACAGTGTGCTTGTCAAATACTGCAAAATGCAACGATGGTGTACAAATGCTAAGAAAATTGACTTCTTTTAATGCCAGCCTGCATTTACAGAGTACAAATTTTTAATAAGGGCGTATTCTTTTTTGCACTTACAAGGCACCTGACATCAGCTGTTTTCCAAGCCATTTTTTGTGGCTCCAAGATCATAGTAATTGTAATTTGAAAAAATAAACAGTGCAGCGCGGTTAACGCAGCCAATAGAAAATTCATGTTTTTAACGAAAAAAGTGTGAAATTTCTGATTGCGTTTTTTTCCATGAAATATTTTTTGCACAGCAATTCAACGAAGAAAATTTACAGCCAAAAAATAAAGCTTAATTTTTTTATAGGTTTCTAGTAGTAGCGGATCAGCGAATAAAGGTTTTGCGAACACGAGTACGAATAATCAAATTCAACTTTGATGAATGCGTCTGCTTACAATATGTTCAAAATTCATATGCAAATAAATTTGTTATATATGTTTATTTATAATACAAATACATGTGTACTGTGTAAATATATATAACAACAAAACAAAGATGCTTTTTATACACTTTATAAAGAAAACATTGCGAACAATTTTGCATCCCTAACTCCAAAATTTAACTTTTTGAGTAATCACGAAGTTGCGATATATGCATAAGTATTTTTAAAATATGCTTGAAAATCAAACAGAAACATCATGAAAATTAAACTTTGTATCTTAAATACATTAATATTTAAGCGCCACAATTGAAAAAATTAGGTTCTACAAAAGTTGTTATAGAAAAAATTGTCATAAAAATTCGGTTCCATATTCGGTGCATAAGCCTCTAATACTTAAAGTTCAATTAATAAACCCAGTTATATTTTATAAACATAAGTTTTGATGCTTTATCGGTCTTAAAAGTAGCGCGTGAAGAATAGGAAATAAAATTAGCTTAAATTAGCTTTTTGAAGCTTGGTTACATATATAGAGTTGCATATTTTTTGTTACAATTTATATTCTTAAAAAGTTTTGGGATGTTGGTATTATTCGCTGACATTCCATTATTTTTTTTCTACTTACATTTATTCTGATAAACTGTTTTCTTTTTTTGAAATATTAATAAATTACACAAAATTGAAGAAAAAGCTAAATGCATTTTTGAAAAAAGCTTGAAAAAAGCTAAAAGCTTTATGTAATATTTGAAGCTGAAGCCTAGTACTCTGTTCAAATTTGTGAAAAATGATGAGCAACATTTATTATTTCACACGAAAATTTTGACATGTATCGATGTTAACTATCATGCGAGTTTGTACAATTTGACGATTTTAGTCCTGCACAGTATGCGACATTGTTTTGCGTATGTAAACAATGCCCACTTTTTTTTTACTAAAAATAATTTTTTTTAATAAAAAATTTAATAAAACAGAAAGTAAATATGGATATAAAACTGTTACCGGTTGTGTTATTTTAATTTTTAATTTCGTATTTAGTAATCAGTACATACTTGTTTGCCTTTGCTTAATATTCCACTCGAAATAAGCACATTATAACGAAACCTTGATAATTAATTTTTGAATCCCAAGAAAACTTTGATAACTAATATGCATGTGGCAGTGTAAATAAAACTTTACTGGCAAAATAAAATAAAGAAATTTGTTTTATTTTTGTTTTTTCTTGATTGATAAAAAATACATAACGCCCAACTATAATATACATAAGCTTGCTTAACCTGCTGTAAAAAATTAACAAAAAGTCTTTCAAACGCATTTAAAAAGACAAAAATAAAATAAAAAATTATTTGATTTCGTACGGAAAGTGCAATCTGTTTCACACTTTGCTTAAGCAAATTACAGTTTCATAAAATTTAACAAAAAGTTTTTTTAACTTCAATATGGCTCTACACATACAAATCACATGTATTCGCACAATTGCTTAACCAACTTAAGCATATTATAGTTGGGCCTTTACTTTGAAAATAAATTCTTTCAAAGAACAAAAATTAACAAAAATAAACACTAAAAAGCTTTTAAAATTCTTCACTTTTTTAGGGCACTGTCTTAAGATGATAATTAAAAAAATCATCCTCAATGAATTTTCAGTAATTCTACTTTTTCTATTTTTATATGTTGTTGTTGTAGTCTTTTGTAATATTTTGAAAAATTTTTATGTTTTGTTTTCAAAAATTTTTATGATGCGTCGTTACAAGCGGCATGAAAATTCTCTTTTTTAGTTTATTACTGTAAAACGTTTTATACATTTATTTTTATAATTTTTGTAGATTTCTGTTTTGGTTGACACTTTTTAATGGTTTTTTTAGGATTTTAAAAAATTATTATTTTATAGACTGTTAAAATGACAAAACGAAATACATACAAAAAAAGATATTTTAGTTAATGAAAAATATATCTACTGCCTGGAGTGTTATAAATAATAATCAAAAAAAATGTCCACTTGTGTCAAAGTGTTTAATAGAGAACACGTTGCAACGTTGTTTCTTCTGCCTTGATTTTTTGCTGTTTAAGGGGAATATATTGTCCACAAAATTAAGATTTTATTTTAAAAATTTGTGTATGTAACCCACTTGAAATTAAAAAAACACACGAAATATTAAAAAAAAATGCATAAATAAAAAAAAAAAATCGAAATCAGGTGTAGATGGGCGCCAGCCAACCAAAGGAGACAAACACTCAAGAATGATTTTCTCCCTCATTTCGTGGAGAATTAAAAACTAAATAAATATTAAAATTAAATTTTCACATCATTAAAAAAATAAAATGTCAAATTCAATGAATGCATCAAATTCATTTTCGTAAAATATAAGAAATGAACAAAATAAAGTTGAGTTGAGATACCCCACCTATTAGCCTGAAATTTATTGAATATAGGCATTTGAAAAACTAAAAAACTAATTCCAAAAAAGAAGCAGGCATGGAAAGTTATTAAGATTCGTTTGAAGGATTGTGTCCAGCGGTACCGTTGTGAAACTTAAGTATCAGTTTGACCCTTTTTCGACAGTCTTGATACCTGTAACAACCCGATATCTTAATAATTATTCAAATACGTTGGTTCAGTGTATAATTCAAAAACCAAACTCTTTATTCTTTTAATTTAATTTTATATTTATATTTTCATTGCCGTTAAAATTTCCTCACAGCCTACTAAGAGTACAATTAGCTTCCTTCGCTCCTCTCTCTTTGTCAGCAAGATCTTTTCCCTTTTTTTATAAATACAATCGCTATATAATAATATAGCCAGCCATATTTGCTCTTCGCATATACAAATACATACAACCGTATGTCACCGTTTTCTTTTAATGTCAATACCATTGGTGAGATCCAGGAACTTGGGCCAACTATGGGCTATAATATCTTCACTAACTGCATCATTTAGTGTTTCCCTAACTTTTTCTTGAAGAGCGAATGGTACCCGCGGTTCAGGCTGCTGAACTGGCATAACGTTGGGGTCAATATACAATTTCACAAGCACACCCTATCACTTAGTAAATGGCTTATTTTTATTTATACGCGTAAACGTGCCAAGTCGTAAAACGTTAAATTTACAGCCGTTTCTCGTCCTAGCAGTGACTTTCGGCCATTTTCAATGACATAAATTGTAGCAATTATTTTAATATTCTCTCTAATATAAATCGGAGCTTTAAAAATGCCGATAACTTCAAGTAATTCTTCCGAAGGATACGCACGAAACTGATTTAATGATTTCGTGCGAATATTAAACATTATTGCATCTTTCCGTTTCAAAAACTGCCAATCTACTTTACTTATAAGATTAAATCGAGATAATGAATATATAATTATTTGTATCTCGTGACCTCCAATCCTGAAATTTAAAATTTCTTCGGTTTCATCATCACTCGTCATCTACAGATCGAACTACGGTACGGCTTCTGATGACAATTTTCACGTTGTACATTTTGCCGCTTTACATTCGTTCGTCACTTACGAGCGTAATGTCCAATGCGGAACAGTTATTGCACTTCATGTTTCGAGCAGGACAGCTTATATCGTTTTTCGCATGACCGGTGTGGCCACATCTATCACATTCCGCTATAATAAACCTTGTTCGCAATTTTTGTGAATCAATTTTACCAACCATGTCAACCACAAACTTAGGCAACATCGATTGCGAGTGGTTGTTAGTTTGTTCATCTATTCGGCACGCATCTTAAATTTCGTTAAGAGAGTGTTCTGTTCTTCTTTCAATAATTTTCGCTTAAGCTCAAATGGTGCCCATACATCAATAATTTTATCTTTTAGGCAAGCCTCCTCAATCTGTGCCTTCGTATCAACAAAAGTGCACTTAGGCAAGGGGCTGATGTTACGAAACAGGTGTCTCTCGATTGCAGAATTTCTTTTTGGAGTAAAATATTCATTAAGTTTACATACATATATCATATATGTACATTATCTTTCTTCTCATTGTCATATACTACAATTTGCAATTGCTGTCCTCCAAAATGAAGTAATTTATTTCGTTTCTGTACAATCGATGTAATTTCTTCCGCATATACATTAATCTAAAAAGAACGCAGCCACTTTTCCCAATCAATCCGAACCAATGATTTTTCTATTTCATAAAAATTGTTTACATTTCTCTGCCATAAGATTCTGCAAAAATAACAACAACAACAAAAAAAAAAATGAATTTACTTTTCCTTTGATATCAGTCAATTGTACAAATGCTGTTATCGACCTGCGTTCACCGCATGGTCCCTGACCTTTGTCAGCTAAAAATTAATGGCTTGCTTTCAGATTTCAAACGCCAGATTATCATATTTTCTTTTACGGCATCTAGCCTTCGATCCTTTGATCAAATAATAACAATTTAATATCAGTCTGCATTTTCAAGCACGACTTCTGACATTTGCCAGATAATAAACATACACTTACTAGAAAAATTCTGCGTACGAATATATTTATTATACTGATTACTTTATATACATGTCTGAAAATTCGCAAGAAAATCAAAATTTAGCCTCATCCTAGTCTTATCCTATGTCCCTTATCCCTATAATTACCTAAAACCAAAATTTTAATTTGAGAAACATGTTAATTCATAGCTATGTAAGTATTAAAATTTGAAAAAAGTGCATTAATTCAGACAGAAAAACCCTGTGTACAAAAACAAAAAATATTAATCTAGCGATTGGTTTTCAAATTTACGGCTATCAATTCTTGTCAAATGTATACGCTATTATAAAATTAATTTGAATTTGTGAAATCGCTATTTTTTTTGCAAGGAATTCAAAAAGAAATGAATCCTGCTGAAAGAAAAATTATAGTTTATCTCTGGAAGCAGGAGAGAAATTGAAGAAATGGCCTGGAAAACACACTCTTCTATCAAGAGGCATACTAATAGCAATTTTCTCAATGTATCGACAAACTGTCTGTTACTTAATGTCAACATAAATTTATTGAACCGATAAACTGTCCGTTAACGATTTTGGGTTTCTCAATACACCGACAAAAAACAATGTTTTCAGCTGGCAACGCCACTCAAAATACATGTAAAAGTTGGGAGTCAGCTGATTGAATTTATCTGTCCGGAAAACAAAAGGAAAATAAATAATTGGCAGATGAGTGCCGGTTAGCTTTGCGATAAAATCAAGCAAATGAGACATTGAGAATACCAAATTTCTTTAATGTGCAGTTTTTCGTTGGGAAAAAAGATAATCGCCTAATGAGAAAATGGCCATAATTCTTTTAAAGAAACTGGATGTTTTGTGTCTTAACCACCTTCTAGACGCTCTACAATATTAACTGTAAGAGAAACGAGATATCTTATTAGCTCTGTGCAGCATGATCTAAAACTCACAGCATCCAAAGTGGACGAAAACATTCGCTTGAAGTTTATAAAAAAATATACCTATAATGATATTGTAATAAAAATCTTGAAGTGAAATGGATTTCATGCTCGTATGGCAAGTAAGAAACCCTTACACAGTACAACACATGATTTGCCAACTCAATTCTGTGAACTGTATGTGAAATTAGACCCAAAAAGAAGAATTTCTGCATCATTCGTTTTGTCTTCTTACCTGCGATTTGAAGTTAGTATCGATTTGAAGTTAGTACTATCGTATAGGGGAATTTATCACGTTTTAGGCCCTGTTGGTTGACATAGCTCGACAACCACTAGCCCAATTTAGTTGAAATAAATTTTAAAAAATTAAGAATTACAATTCCTTTAATCTGTTCATATATTGTTTTCCTATACAAGTAACACTTTCGAAGTTAAAAATGAATGTATGAAGGGAAAAAATTATTTTTTGCCTAAAAATTTAAATTTTTTTTTTTTAAAATACATAAAAAATCCAAAATGGAAAAAAGTTTCAAGTCTAGTTATTTTTTCACAAAGTCACATAACCTATGAGCAAAATGAGACAAAGATCATAAAAATCGATGCACGCGTTTGTCATTTATTCACAATTAAGTAAATGTATGAATTTCAAAAATTTGCTCGAGATATGCACAACATTATTTGGAGAAAACATTGACACCTTTTTCATGATTCTGAGAATTAAAAAAAAAGGAATAAACAAAAGGTTATTTGATTTTTATGATTGCGGTAATAAATGTACGTGGACAATTAAACGGAAAGTGGACCTTTTTATTATTTGGGTTTTTCCGGTGGCTACCTATATGATTTTTTTACAGAAATTGCACCCACATTTAAGGGTGGTCATTATTTGGAAAGTTTTGCACAGTTTGAAACGTACAAGTGCTGAATCAGGTATATAGCCAGCCGCCCTTAAAATATGCGCCCATTTATAAGTACCTGGCAGTAAAATATTCAAAAATACGAAGTATTTATAGGTGTGCATTGATCGATTTTTGGCATTCAGCCAGTGCCAACGAACGCGAACAGTAAAAGTTATTTTTCTCCAGTTTTTTAAAAGTGAATAACAACAAAACATAAAATATATCAATATGGAAAACAACAAGTGCCCATATTTGGATGAATATTGTTACGTTTGTGGTCATATCGTCCGAAAAATACAGAAAAAAGATCGAAAAAATTTGTTTACTGAGCGATTCAAAACCGCGTATTGTAATTATTTCGATGAAGCAGATTTAAGTGGTGCAAATATTACGCCGAACACAGTGTGCAACAGTTGTTATACTACCCTTCTAAAATGGATTCACGGAAAAAGTAGAAAGTTATCTTTTATGAAGCCAGTAATTTGGGTGGAAGAATTTCGTCCTGGATTAAACAGACAACAATTGAAAACAAAAGTATACACTGCTGCATTTACTGCCACACTTCCAGTGCAACGCCCTGCTGATACCGATGCACCTAAACCTCCGAGTGCGGATACTGTGTCCCTGCTAGCCGAAACCGTTTTCACCAATCCGACCGATTTGGATGATGCTGATTGGATACCCGATATTGAAAATAGTGCACCACAACCGCTACCACAAATCGAAATGGATTACATTGTGGCCAAGCTGAGACTATCACAACACGACTCCGAATGGCTGACATCATTTTTGAAGAGAAGAAAACTCACACAGCAAAATGTCAGCGCAACATCATACCGACAACGCCAAGCTGATTTTTAGAAATTTTATTCCGTTGACGAAGCAAATACGTTCACGTACTGCCATGATATCCCAGGTTTAGTGAAAAAATTGGGAATGGATTATATCGCTGGCGACTGGCGTTTATTCATCGATGGTTCAGTTACTAGTTTGAAGGCTGTGCTGCTGCACAAAAAAAATAAAAAAACCATGCATTCCATTGGGATTCAGCACAACTATGAAGGAAACGTATGAAGCATTGGGCGAAATTTTGAAGAAAATCAAATACGATGAACACAAATGGAACATTTGTTGCGATCTGAAGGTGGTCAACATACTACAAGGGATTATAGAAAAGGGCGGATATCCAAAATACTTCTGCTTCCTTTGTAATTGGGATTCACGATACAAAGGAAATCAATATCAATGTAAAGATTGGAAAGGAAGAACTCCCGAGCTCAACAAACAATTAAAATTACGCAATGAACCTATGATAAAGGACCTGGATGATATTTTGTTGCCACCGCTCCACATGAAACTGGGAATAGCTGGGAAATTCGTTGAAGTGGTGGTCAAAAAAGTTAACGGCGCCTTTGACTGTTTGAAATCCATCTTTCCGAAACTCAGTGATGAGAAAATTAAAAACGGTACATATCGTACTCTGTATTTCAATATTGTCATATCTAAATTTGTTAATTTCTATACATTCGCATTACCAATAATTTTTTCGTTTTTCTTATGTATTTAAAACAGGTATTCTCAATGGACCTGATATTCGGAAATTGATCAAAAGTGATTCTTTCACACATTTGCTTTCAGAGCATCACGACCACCAACATGCATGGAACGCATTGAAAGAAGTAATAGAAGGCGTTCTAGGAAAGAACCGTGCCCAGCGAGAAGAGATACAGCAACGAGTGGACAGGTTGCTGTTTTATTTCGAAAAAATCGGTGCATCCATGACGCTGAAATTGCATTTCTTGCACCACCACCTCGATACTTTTTTGGCACAATCACCTCAGGAATCAGACGAACAAGGAGAGAGGTTCCACCAGGTGACCATGCCATTTGAAAAGCGGTTCAAAAGCAAAAAATTGGATGCATTGCTTGCGGAGGTTTGTTGGTGGAGTTCCACAAATATGCAGTTTGAAGAAAGCACCGAAGATGAAGACATTGAAATTGGTGGACACAGTGAAAGAAACACGCCCTTGAATAGTATGTGTATCTCGGATGACGATACAGACTCAGACCATGAATATGAACAACCTACGAAGAAAACAAGATCATCAGAACCACAAGCGTCAACTTCTACAAGGATGGATTTGCTAATAATTGAAAAAATTTTCTAAATTTTGTTTTTATGCATATTATAATTGCGTATTAATTGCATATTATTTTATTTTCATTAAGTTTTTATAAATAAAGTTTTTTTTTGCACGATAATTTTTTAATTTATATTTTTATTTTTATTTTAAGGGTGGTGGCTATAACTGATTTTTGAAATTCATACCTTTACTCAATTGCGAATAAAAGCGAAACGCGTGCATCGATTTTTATGATCTTTGTCTCATTTTGCTCATAGGTTATGTGACTTTGCGAAAAAATAACTAGACTTGAAACTTTTTTCCATTTTGGATTTTTTATGTATTTTTAAAAAAAAAAATTTAAATTTTTAGGCAAAAAATAATTTTTTCCCTTCATACATTCATTTTTAACTTCGAAAGTGTTACTTGTATAGGAAAACAATATATGAACAGATTAAGGGAATTGTAATTCTTAATTTTTTAAAATTTATTTCAACTAAATTCGGCTAGTGGGTGTCGAGCTATGTCAAACAACAGGGCCTAAAACGTGATAAATTCCCCTATACGACAGTACTAACTTCAAATCGATACTAACTTCAAATCGCAGGTAAGAAGACAAAACGAATGATGCAGAAATTCTTCTTTTTGGGTCTAATTTCACATACAGTTCACAGAATTGAGTTGGCGATCAATTAACTGAAAAATGTTGTACTGTGTTAGTTTCTTTAATAAACCGGCAGTAAAGAACTTTGTTCGCTAAATAACATTTGAATAAAGCATTTGAATTCTGGGAAAAATAATCTTTTCGGATAAGAGCAAATATGGCATTTTTGGAATTAATTGCCGTCAAATCGTTTGATGGAAATCTGGCACAAAATAAAGCAAATTTGTGTGGTACTGTAAAACATGGTTGAGTAGGCAGTATTGTTTGAAGGTGCATGCGGCTAGCGGGGTAAGAAATTTTCAGTATATTGAATTAACAATGGGCAAGACAGCATTCCTAAACATTTTAACTTAAAGCAAAGCGCAGCGAATCTTGACCTAGGGAACAGTTATCTATTCCAACAAGATAAGGACCCCAACCATATAGCGGGTATTGTAAAGCTTTGGCTGCTTTATAATGTGCCAAAATAGTTTCACACGCCTCCCCAGTCTCCGGATTACAATCCCATTGCTGATTTATGGGATTTGTTGGAACAAAAAATTCCGCAGGGCCCTATTACTTCAAACTTTTCACTCAAAAGGGATTGACTGCAATCCGCATTTGAAAATGCTGTCCAACTAGCTATTAATTTAGTAACAATATTGCTAATTAAATCCAAAAATAAAACTTTTTAAATGGTGAATACACTTAAGTACGCAGACTTTTTCTTTCAATTTTTAAATTATGTATGTATATAGTTTTAACAATTAGTTAGTATAAAGCTTTAATTTTCTTTTAATTATAACATATTTTAGAAGGACTTTTTCTAGTAAGTGGATGTATGTATTAAAACAACACAGATTCATACATACATATTACAAACCTTGCCTTTTTGTAAATTACCAAACTTGCACAATCTATACTACATATATTACTCTGTGCCCACAATAATTAATTATCCTCGTCGCCAATGTAACAACCCGATATCTTAATAATTATTCAAACACGTTGGTTTAGTGTATTATTCAAAAACCAAACTCTTTATTCTTTTAATTTTATTTTAAGGGTCTTCATGATGTTGCTTAAAATTACCATTTGTGCAAATGGGTAAACTTGCGAGACTCGTTTCATGAAGATCCTTTTTAAGTTTTGTGTAATTTTAAACAATTAATGTCATTTCAAACAGAAACGTCAATAAAAAATATATTAAAAAAAAAAATAATCAAAAATATAATAAAAAACTTGGAATTTGTAAATTATAAATGAAATTTGTTTTTAAACATGCATAAAGAAAGCCAAAAGACTAATATGCTTATATTATTACAAGAATTGATTGTTTGTGATTTATTTACACTTGAAGTTTTCATTGAAAACGGCGGTAAGCATTAAAAAAAATTGTCTGTATAAATGCACAATTGAACTGCGTAAGTTTACGAGTCAAAATTGTTGGGCAAATTTAAGCAGTTTGTGTAAATGAATTCTCATACAATTTTTGACAGTTCATTTACGAGGGCGTAAGAATGCACAGTTTGCACAGTTTACGAGACTTAAACGATATCATGAGGACCCTTTTTATATTTATATTTTCATTGCCGTTGACAGTTCCTCACAGCCGCCTAAGAGTACAATTATTTATCAAACACCTAGTCGTTTTATAGATTGTCATCTTCTCTTGAACACGTTTGCCACAATACCTTTTATGAACCTTTTTCAAATTATCCATTTGTATCATTTTCACCTATTTTGTGCAACTTTTTGACCCTTTTTGGAAATATAGTAAACATAACTCATACTTATGGTGGTTTCCTTTCAAAAAATTGTAACATTTTATTTAAAAAATGCAATTAGTTGTTCGTTTCTTAAAAATGTTTTGATCTCTTAAGGAGTAGCAAGTTTTGTGATTAAAAATTTACCCTTAAATATGGCATAAGACATTAAACTTTTCGCCCATCTTTTCAATCGAACATTGTCGAAGAGTGCCGTGCCAAAGAGGTGACTACGGTTTATGTATGGGGATATTTTTAAAACGGCAACAGTTGCCTCAAAGAGCAATAAGCGTCGCACAAATTTAAAGACTCGAAAAAGTTTCATTAATAGCGCCATAAAATTTATTACTTATATATAATTTATTACTTACACAGTTTAAACATCAAGTCACCCAAAATTAATCACCTTAACGTCTTCAAAATGGCATACAAAGTGTCAGCCAGTGGAAGAACGTTGTAAGTTACTATTAAAATGATGTAACCGAAATGGTCCTGCAGTGCGGAATAATGTTTTAAAAACGTTTTTTAAAACAAATAATCCTGCCTCTCAAAAAACGTTTTTTTGCTCTCCTGAAAAATTATTATTTTGTAACTTTAAACGTTATTCACGGCTGTGCTTCAATTATATATAAAAAAAATTACAAACGGAATGACAAACTTATATATACCCTTTTCCACCTGAGGTGAAGGGTATAAAAAGGAAAAAAGTCAAAAAAATACCAGGTCCAGGTATAAAAGTGGTAATAAAAGTACCAGTATTGAAACACATAAAAAAATTTATATGTTTATCTATGAAGTTTAACTTTGATATTTTCAAAACCGAAACCGAACCGAAAACGACCGGTTTAATCATTTTAAAACCGAAACCGCGGTTTCACATTTTTACGGTTTTACAAAATGTATGCATTTTTAAAAAATAGGACCACGAGGGACAATTTCTGCCTCTCAAACCGATTTTAATGAAATTTAAAACATAGATAGATCCATATTTATATGGACCCAAAAGCATGATGTGTTTTTAAATATTGTGGTGTAGGGTATCATATGGTCGGGCTTGACCGACTATAATTTCTTACTTGTTTTTTATTAAATAGCGCAAAAAACAAAAGTTAAAGAAATTGAAATTAAATTTGGCAGTTTTTGTTTTACATTATTGCTTCAAAAAATGTTTTAACAATTATTTTGTGATATATGTATGTTAGAGCGACTCACCAAAAAAAGTGCTCGATGTACCCTCCTAAAAATAAACCTTGGACTTTTTTAAGATGACATTTTAAATATTTCGGCTCCAGCCTCTCGTGAGCTGGACCAGTTTGAAAAAGGGTCTATTTTTGTATGTTTTGTTAGTTTGTGAATCTATAGTCCTATTTTCATCCATACATGATCTAGAAACTAAATTCGCTATCATATTAGAGTTACTACAAAATTGCATTTATATATATTCCAGAGCACCTTGTAAAATGCATCTAATTTGCAAAAATCTAAATTATTTACATACAAAGATGATGTACTTGGCAAAAGAAAAAATTTGATACCCATATTGCCCTATATAAAACGAAGGGTTACCACCCCATTGCATTTTTGTCAAAACGCGAACTAGCACGAATTTCAAAAAAAGCTGAGACACGTATTTAATTAAATCGACTAAAGAATAAAACATGTTAATTTGGCACTTTTATTACAAACAATCCCGAACAAAAAATTCAAAAACCGCTATTTTTACAGAAAATCCTTAAAAAAAGGACATGGATGATCGTCCTTGGACAAATTGTATATACAGTAGGGCGCGCCTTAAAAAAACCTTTCGATACCCAATTTGTATATGTTGGTAAGTGAACAGATTCACAAATTAACAAAACATACAAAAATAGACCCTTTTTCAAACTGGTCCAGCTCACGCGAGGTCAAAGCTGGAGCAGAAATATTTAAAATGTCATCTTAAAAAAGTCCAAGGTTCATTTTTAGGAGGGTACATCGAGCACGAATTTTGCTTCCATACAACTTGAGTCGCTCTTATGTATGTACATTAGAGCGACTCAATATAAATAATTTTGTAGTAGCTCTAATATGATAGCGGATTCAGTTTCTAGATCATGTATGGATAAAATAATATGATAGCGGATTCAGTTTCTAGATCATGTATGGATAAAAATAGGACTAAAGAAAGAAAAAAATAAATGATCAACGACTTTTTGGCGGCATATTTTTTTCGCAAATTAAAAAAATTCAGGTCGTGGATCATTTCTTTTTTCCTTCTTTAGTCCTATTTTCATCCATACATGATCTAGAAACTAAATCCGCTATCATATTAGAGTTACTACAAAATTATTTATATATTTTCCATAACACCGTGTAAAATGGATCTAATTTGCACAAATCTAAATTATTTACATACAAAGATGATATACTTGGCAAAAGATAAAATTTGATACCCATATTGCCCTTTTTAAAACGAAGGGTTACCACCCCATTGCATTTTTGTCAAAACGCGAACTAGCACGAATTTAAAAAAAAAACTGAGACACGTATTTAATTAAATCGACTAAAGATTAAAATATGTTAATTTGGCACTTTTACTACAAACAACCCCGAACAAAAAATTTAAAAACCGGTTTTTTTTTTACAGAAAATCCTTAAAAAAATTGACATGGATGACCGTCCTTGGACAAATTTTATATACAGTTGGACGCGTCTTAAAAAAACCTTTCTTACGATACCCAACTTGTATATGTTGGTAAGGAAAGAGATTCTTAAAGTAACAAAACATGCAAAAATAGACCCTTTTTCAAACTGGTCCAGCTCACGAGAGGTCAACCCTGGAGCCGAAATATTTAAAATGGCATCTTAAAAAAGTCCAAGGTTCATTCTTAGGAGGGTACATCGAGCACTTTTTTTGGTGAGTCGCTCTAATGTACATATGTGCTATATATGTACGATTTTGCGGTGTACACATGGTTTTAGTCTGGGTTCACACTATGAAAGTCTTCTTGCAGATAGTCAAAGTTTTTTGTTTAGAGGGAAAAACGATATGCTATAGAAAGAGAAATAGTCAGAGTTAAAAAACAAGTTTGACTGTGATGGAAATTAAAAAAAAAATAACAAAACTTAATGTTCGAAAAGCAAATCTGGACTCTCGAAAATTATTGAAAAAATAAAACTAAAAGTAAAATTACACACAAAATACACATTGCACTAATTACACATGGACAACACATGCAAGTAAAAATTACATACAATATGTGTAATAAAGCACGGATTGACAATACTGGAACAAGGGGATTGATAGATCCCTCTCTCTCTCTCTCTTACTCGTATCTTAGTACTAAATTAAATAGAAACTGGTTTTGACTTTTCTGTAGTTGCTGCTGTTTGTAAAGAAAAAAAAACAAAACTTAGTTTTATTTAACCAAGATTGGTTACAACAAAATTGGAAATTTTATTAACAAGCCAGATGGCAAAACAAATAGTTGTGTTTCTTTCTGTCTTGGCCTATTTTCAATCAGCCCAAATTATACCGGATGTGTTAGAACAAGCTCCCAAAAAACTTTTAAAGGTAATTAATTGTACTTTTTGAAGGATTTGCAAAATGTTATAAGTTTATGAAAATATATTAAACAATAGTGTGTGTATAACAAGTACTTTGAAAAACACACAAGTACCTTGTCAAAAGCAACTAGCTTACTCTTTTTATGAGAAAGAGAAACTTTCTTTACAAGTATCAAAACTATTTTCACCATACTCATATTTGCACAAAGTGGTTAAGAATATGGGAAAAAATTTCTAAATTCTAATAATACGTTTGTTTTTTATTGCTGGCTGCATCTATAAACTTTTGGTCGGTTTCTTTTTTATGCACTTGATCTACAAGAAGGTATAACTCAAAATTTTTATTTTTCACTTTTTGGACAAAGTCGACACGTTGTCTTCTATTTGTTAATGAAACGGTTGGCTTGAAAATTATTTTCATATGCCTTCAATTTCAAATTAAAAATTGTCTTAAGGCCCAAATACTCTGATCAATTTACTCATCAAGCATTGTGGTAGTATTAGTGAAAATGTGTTGGATGTATCACACCGACGATCTTGGATGGAAAATCAAAAAATGTAGATATGACGGCGAATATTACGTCCAGCACACGTACACGAGTAAATTCGCCTGCTGGACAAGCATCTGACAAGTGCATTTAGTATTTTACTTCTACAGAACATTTTTAAATTTTGATTTTATACTCTCTTGTTATTCAAGTGCGAAGAAAGAATTGTATATTTGGCGTTAGATAAAAAAGTCTTAAGTCAGAAGTCGTATTGTTAAATTAAAAATTATTTATTTGGTGATTTTTAGAGACCTTTTTCATAAAGAGACTCAAGTTATTGATACCAAACGAAAGATGAAAAATTAAAGCCAATCAAAAACTCAAAATGCTTTTTTTTACTTAAGAACTTTTTGCCTAACGGAAAAGAATTAATCTATTATTTAAATTATTTTTTTCATAAAACGCTTCTCAGCTTGTTTAAATTAAATTCAACAACAAAAAAACAAGTGTTAAAAAAATTAATTTAAAAAAAATGTTGGTTTTAAAAATTAATTTTGTATGTGTTTAAAAAAATGCAAATTAAAGTGATTTTTTGCATCTCAACTTGTGCAATTAGAATTTTGTCTTTAAAATAGTCCAAACTGTTATGTTTATAAGAATTTGGGTCATCCTGCATATCATGCATTTATGCATCTTGCTATAATTCAATTTTAAAAAAATTGGTTGAGTCAATTTGAAGAAAAACATCAAAGCTACATTTACTTAATTTTAATAAAATTTTAACTTTTGATTTAAGTAAAATTGACTTTTTATTGATAATTCTGATCAAATAAGTCTTCTTTAAGCGTTATTTGTGCATATAAGCGAGTTTTTAATTAATTGAAATACAAATACTATTTATACTCGTATTCTACTTTAACCTCTATCTTAAAAATTAAAAATAATTTATTTCGTATTTTAATTTCACGAACATTAACAGGTATCTTATGGCAATTTGAAGGTTGACAGAGGCAATGAATTGACACCAACACAGGTAAAGGCACAACCCCTAGTAGAATGGGAGGCAAAAGATGATAAATATTATACCTTAATAATGATCGATGCTGATGTTCCCAGTCGAAATGATCCCAAATTAAGAGAAGTTAAACATTGGCTGGTAGCCAATATACCAGGCAATAACATTGATCAGGGTGAGGTAGTAGCAGCCTATGTGGGCTCCGGTCCCTCAAAAGACACTGGTCTACATCGTTACATTTTTTTGCTATATAAGCAGCCAGGAAAACTAAGCATTGAAGAGCCGTATATTGCAAACAATACAATTCGCGATAGACCAAACTTTAAAGCAGCCAAATTTGCCGAAAAATACAATTTGGGTCGTCCGCTTGCTGGTAATTTCTATCAAGCTCAATATGATGATTACGTACCTATAGTGCATCAGCAATTATCCATACCGAATTAAATTTTAAACATTAATATTTAAGGAAGGTATTAATTTATTTAAAAATAAATGTAAATTTGGCTCTCTCTATCACTTTCGCAAAATTTTCGAAAAAAGCCATACTGGCAATACAAATTAAAGATAGCGCAGTTGTAAAAAAAGTTTAAAATTTAAATTTAACTAAAATAAAAAGTAGCAATTTGCAAAAATAAAAAGATGCAAAAGAGAAATTTGCAAAGGCATTAAAGAGTACCAATCTCTAGATTTGGTTCCATTATCTTTCGCTTCGCAATCAGTGATGCCAGAAGGGCAGATTTATCGGCATTTTGCAGATTTTATACCCCAAAATTGCCAAAATGCAGATTTGAAGAATTTTGGTTTAACATTGCAGATTTTTTAAGCTCGGTGGAAACTTCTTTACACTGTCACTTATGTTTGTGCTATTTCCACTTCTCGTATAATAATAACTTATTTAAATCATTATATTAATTTTTTTTGCTATGTATAATTATGACTTATTTAAGAAATATGTAATAATAAAGTTATTATTTAATAAATAAATAAATCCAAAGA
The DNA here is from genome assembly GCA_930367215.1 of Pollenia angustigena. Taxonomy (NCBI): domain Eukaryota; kingdom Metazoa; phylum Arthropoda; class Insecta; order Diptera; family Polleniidae; genus Pollenia; species Pollenia angustigena. The sequence goes on from OV884056.1 coordinate 199,235,147, forward strand.
GTGGCGAAAAAGCTACAAAGTTATGAATTCAGGAAGCCATTTAAAGTAGGATGGCAAGTAAAATTTTTGCTGGGATGTACGTATGAATAAATTCATATCGATGGGTTTCTTCCGCAACCACGTTACTCAATTTTTTCCAATTTTTTGTTTTAATCGGAAAAGTATATCGGAATTTTTCCCAATTCTTGGATTATAAAAGAATATATAGCAAAAAGTTTCAAATATTCAGTAAGAAAAAGTATTTTGTCTCTCCTGAAAAGTAGTTGTTTTTGAGTTATGAGGTTGCAGAAGAAAACCATCGATATGTATAAATATCAATATTCGAGCTCTTGTAAATTTTCAGTAAGATACGTTTTAATTAGGGTATTCATTTCAAAATTTGTTTGGTTGGAAAAATGGAAAAATGGAAAATAACACCTTATTGACGTGAACGGTATTTTTTTTAGTTAAAGGTACAAAACTGTCAAAAACAAAAATCTGTCATATAATTCTTGGAAGTAATTGATATTTTTCAAGATGCCAAATAAAACAGTTAAAATTGAATTAATTGATTATTTAATTGTCACGTCATTTTTAAGTTTTTTTTTTATATTTTTTTGTATAGAATTCATTTTTAATTTAGTTTTGAAAAACAACGTTTTAAAAAAGTAAAATTTGATTTAATAAAAATGGAGTTTAAAGAATCATAGTTGATTATCTTAAAAAGAGATGTAAATTTTAGTGCTTTTTGTGAAAATAACAACATTTTTAATATGGTTGCAACTACACTCAATTGGACGTTTGTGAATTGCCAAATAATTTTCCAATCTGATTTTTTTACACTTGGTTATAGCAAGGGTATTCATTTCAATTTTTTTTTTGGTTGGAAAAGTGGAAAAAAGAAAAATTACACTCTTATTGTCGTGAACGGGGGGTTTTTTTTTTACAAAAAAATCTGTCAAATAATTCGTGGAAGTAATTGATATTTTTCAAGATGCCGAACAAAAGTGTTAAAAGTGAATAAATTGATTATTAAATTTAAAACGAAGTGATTGGTGTTATTTTCATCATAATATTCGACTACAAAAAGTTACTCAAAATGGCGATTGTCTGCCAAAAAGTCGAGTATTTTATTAACTTCAGCTTCTGTAAATTTTTTTTGACCCCATTTCTTTTTTTTAATTCTTTTTTAATAACTTTTTTCATTGAACACTTATTTAATATGAATTTTTTCTTTTTGAAAGATTAAATGAAAAAGAAATGTTGTAACTATAAAAAATAATTTTTAAAATCAGAGTTCGTACTTTGTATAAAAAATTAGTAATTTTTTATGAATGGCAACATCATTTCGTTTGACGTTTAAAGCGGAAAATTACATCTTTTTATCCTGACTTTTTTACACTTGGTTATAGTCTGATAAAAATGTAACTTTTGGTGGAATTTTTTTTCTTGTGGTTGTTGTAACAAAAATTACATTTTTCCACTTTTCCATTTTTCCAACAAATAAAAAAACTGAAATGAATACCCTTAATAACTTGTAAAGCAATTTACTTTTAATTTGTTGCTTTAAATAACACAGATGTGATTAATCCATACTCGTCCAAAAATGATCAGCCAAGTTCTGTAAATCGCATTCGAGTAAAATTAAAATCGAATAAATTTTTAAAACGTTTCTGTATTGAAAGTTTACAAAATATTTCCTCTTTAAATAACCTCGTACTTCGAGGAAAACTTATAGATATTTACCACAACTACTTTTAAAACTACCATCGATTTCAAATTCAAGAATATTGGCAGTATATTTTGAAATGAATTGTTTAATTTTTTTCAAATGAACTGCATAAAAATGTAATAAATGTGTTTTGAAGATTTTTCAAATCTGAGCGCAGAGTTTGCAGATTTTTTTGATGACAAATTATGGGTTTTTGAAGATTTGACCTCTAAAATTTCTGGCAACACTGATAACAATAGAGAGAAGCTAGGGTTGCAAATCCGAAAAAGCTGGACATTAGGAAAGAAAAAGATGGACGACCTAAAAATAAGCTGGACATTAAAGCCAGGAACAGAATAAAGTAGGTGTAGTAGTAGCTGAAGCTGACGAATGCTCTGTAGCGCAATAAAGTTCAAAATTTGGAATTTTGCTCTTCAACTTCAACTGCAACGACTACTACAACTACGTATTCTAATGACACTACTTTGAAACTGCCGTTTTTAGTTTTTGACAGATTGCAGTGCTATTCGTAACGTTGTACTACAGCTACTATTCTGTTCCCCACTTAAGAATAAAAAAACTTGCTAGAATTTTTGTTTACTATATAAAACTTTTAACTGACGTGAATATTACTACATATTAAGTACGATGACACTAGTATTTTCATTTAATTAATTGTGCCAATGTATAAAACAATAAACTATTAAATAAATATAAAAAAACAAAAATAACAATTCGGTCTTAAATTTTTTTGATTTGCTCTTTAAAATTTTTAGTAAAATAAGAAAATCTTTCGTTCTTAAATTATCTTGTCCGCCACATACATTTGGTAGTTGAACAAACAGATTTTCTCAATTCAAAACCTTCAGAACTGTGTTAGAACGTCTGAAAATCTTTAAAAGATTTCTTTAACTTCAGTCGAATTAATATTTCGGCTCTTATCAAGTCGAATGACATTCTGTTTCTCCCTTTAGTATAAAGATTGTTTAAAATACGATACACCCTTTTCAAAAAGAGTTGCTTTCTGGTATTGAAAATACAAAACATATTTACTTTTCTAAATACTCGAATCTATTCCCTTCATTTTTCTTAAAAACATATGACCATATTTTATCACTTGGCAAATCTTTAAGTAATTGCTCGTAAGCATCACGAAGAAAACAGTAATCACTATATAGGTTAGGTTAGGTTAAATGGGTAGCCGTCACGAAGACGACTCACTTGGGTCCTTATAGCGGTCCCTTTGTGATACCCCTAGCCAGTGACAAGGGTCAGCCAGTATCCACCAGACTATTCCCCAGAGGTCACCGCAGTCTCGAACCACCCCGATTCCCTGCAGAACAGGGAGATCGATTTCAGTCCCGTATTGGACAAATCGTCCAGACATGGCAATTCCGGTCTCCCAAAATGCCTCACCCTAACGCCCGCCAGACCGGGGCATTGGCAGAGGAAGTGAAACACCGTCTCCTCCTCCTCCTCATCATGACAACTCCTGCAGTCCCTATCACCTCCTAGCATGAGTCCCTATCACCCAGTGACCCGTGATAACCGATATCACTGTCCTTATCCGGTCCCTGCCGAGACCGAGTAGTACGCGCGTTTTCGCCGCGTCATAGCCAGGCCATAGAGTCCAGGCCATCAAACAGGTATTCTCGCCCTGCCATCTCCCCTGAGCCCTTCTGTACGACTCCCGTCTGATGAGAGTCCTGCAGCGGGCCATTGAAGTGCCAATCAGGCCGTCGACGAACATGTCGTCCAACAGACAGCCTTGTTTGGCTAGACTGTCCGCAGTATGGTTGCCCAGGAGCCCACTGTGTCCTGGTACCCATGTCAGCGTTACACTGGAATGTTTCGCGATCTCATTTAGAGACATCCGGCATTCCACTGTTAACATAGATGTCGTAAAGACACCAGCCAGAGCTGCAATGGCAGCCTTGCTGTCCGTAAATATACATATATCCCTCGATATACGATAGTACATCAGCCAGTTTGCCGCCCGCTTTATGGCAGAGATTTCCGCCTGCAGCACACTACTGCTATCTGGCAGCCTAAAAGAGACCCTGATGTCCAATTCCTCGATGAAGAAACCTCCACCCACTCTGTCGCCCATCCTGGAACCATCGGTGTAGACCCGCAGGGTCGGCTCCAGAGATCGCGTATTATCGAGCAGCTCATCATAGTTACCATGATGAACCGTGAACAAAGCACCGAAAAAGCTTATCGTGGTTTATTTCTTCCGATATTTGAAGATCTTGTGGAAGCCGTTGTAAATCTTCCAAGAAAATAATTTGTTCTTCAAATTCTTTAAAATTTGTTATTATTATGAAATCAGTTGTTCTGGTGTTGAGCGATGATATTAGTGATGACACAATCACCCTTATTGTGTTTGGCGTATTTAAGATACGCCTACGACAGTTTGGTAATAGATTAAAGAAAAAAAGTTCACGTTCTCTTTAATCTATTACCAAACAGTCGTAGGCGTTTTTTAAATACGCCAAACACAATAAGGGTGAATATGAAAATTTGAAAAAGACAATTTTTTTACAAGATGAACTTCATCAAGCAATCAAACAATTAACGCATAAATCACTTTCGTAAAAACAGAAAAAGGTAGATTATCGATAAGCTGGACAAATTTAATTTTAGCTTAAAAAATTAACAAGTCCTAAAAAAGCTGGACAATCCAGTCGAATCCAGCCTGACTGGCAGCCCTATTACTTTAAAAAATGAATTGTCAAAAAATTAAAAAACGAAATTGGTTTGTTTGCAAGAATTTAACATGTTTTGACATGAATAATTATCAGTTTTTGTGCAAAATTGAAGAGTAAACATCGTTAACATAAAGATTTGCCTTTTTGAAAATTGTTTTATTAACTAATTATGTTATCGCTCTCAAAAGGTGTTGAGTTCCCACCGCACTAGGTGTGGTAAGAGATGCATCGCCTTCATATGTGAAGGGAAAGCAAATTTTCTGTTGTTGTAAAGAAATTTCAACTTTCCCTTCTCGTGTATTCTTTAGTTAATAAGAAGAATGTTCTATGAAAATTTGTTGAATAAACCTTTTATAATACTAAAAAAGTTTTTTATGAACAAGGCAGTGTTGCCAATGAAGGATTCGGAAATTACACATGACTGTGTGTCAAATTACACAGGTAAAGCAAAATTACACATACAAATCGAAAAATAGCTTTGATAGAATAAATACAACTAATAAAACATTTGTGAGCTGTTTAGTGAAAAACGTGATCCTAGAAAATTATTGATATTCCATGTTTGAAATTAAATCGTTAGGTTTACAAAAAAAGATAAGCTGACCAATTGCTATAGTAAGAAAGTACTTTATGAACATGAATAACGGCACGTATTCACTCGAAGTACTTATTTCCGAACATAAGCTGTAATGTCGGCAGAAAAGCAAATATGTTTTTTTACAAGCTCATGTGGTTCTGACGTTATTTTGACGTCATAACAAATACACAGAACAATCTTCAGAATAACATTCGCACAATATTATTGAGTACTTTATAGCTATTTTTTATTTTCGTTTTGCTCCACACTATTTAATAAGTTGCGCTATATAAAAAATTATATGGCGTAATTTTTATTTGAATTTATATTTCATTTCATAAAAAATTAAGAACCTACTTCTTAAATTCTTAAACCTCTAGAATGTACACATTTTTTATTAAATAGCGCAAAAAACAAATGTCAATCATTATTGCTATTTTTTGAATTATCACAGTATAATTACTCCTTTTTGCTGGCCAATCATTTTAATGATGTTGCCATAATAAATTATAATTATCTTATTGATTGTAACAAACCTAAAAATTATGTAAAATAGGAATTCATTTTGAGTGATTTTATTAATTTAAAGTAGAAATTTATGTTTTATTTATTTTAAGCCAAACTAGACATGCTCTCATATAGTTGAAGTTACTTTACCAACCAAATAGTAGAGTAGGGTATTCTCATTTTTTTACCGATTTCAAAAATTCAAAATAAAATAATCGATTTTTCGTTAAAGTGCATACAAACTGCACAATTCTCTATTTTAATAGACAGCTTAAAGAAAACAACGTAAGTGAGTGGTGCATCCCATCAATTTTTAAAAATGTGTCTCAAGGAATGTAAGCGATTTGTTGTGTTAGACGCGAGAGCATGACATCAACCTACAACAACAACAAGAATAACAACACATGCATTAAATTGCATGTTTTGGTATTTAAGTGAAATCAAAGGACCCCTCCTTAGTGACAGTCTGTGAAATGAGACAGAGTATAAAACTGGATGTGTTGCATGTATGTATATATAAACTTATAACTTATAATACAGCACAATGTGCATCATTTTAAGATGCAACAAATGCGTACTGTCAGTGAATAATTTTTTTTCAATACTTTGACAGCACAAAGAAACTATGCAGTGGCATATAAAACATTATTTTTGGATTTTGTGACGTTACTTGAACATGAATGTAAAAATATTTTAAAAATTATTAAAGTTACTTGCACTGTAAATGTAAAATTTTTAATGATATACTAATTTTGAAATGGCATATAAAAATCAGTATTGCCAACTCTTTCAATATAAAATGACTGCATTTTGAGCAAAAAACGTTGAAATAACGGCTAGAAAAAATCGCCTAGCAAGACTTTATTTTAAAAACGCATCAATATTGAGAAAAAAAAAATTACAAAATAATTTTTTTCATCTAAAACAGGTTAGAATAGTATCATATGTTCACGACCGACCATATTATTCCCAACACCACAGTATCTAGCGACATTTTCGAGAGTGTACCCAATTTGGGACCCAAGGGCTATCATTCCCATGCCAGGGAACAATTGCGTTATGAGGTTAAGATTCATGTAAAAGTTCGTTGTGCCGAATATTATTTTGATATGCTCATCTACTTATATATGCAATTGGTTTGCCTTTAAGATGCTTAAGGAGATGGGCTTATATTGGACCTATGTTTAACTGTGGACCTGCGATCATTGGACCTATGTTTAACTTTTGGCCTCATGACAAGGTAGCTATCGTCAAAGTTACTTTCGCCAAATTGTATGGCAATACTTACATGTGCAAGGAATTTATGAAATTGCCCAGCGGGGAAAAGAAGGAGTACCGATACCTTCTAGAAGGCCTCTGAACTACTTCTTTTGGATATACAATGCTCGCTCCATTCCATACTCATATATTTTTTACACAGCAAATGTGGGACGTATATCTTATCTTTTATACGAAAGAGACGAGGCCTTCAATGAGGCATTGAATAAAAAAAATGTATGCCGCCTTTAAAAATTCCGGAAGCAAGAAAGAAGGTCTTCCCGCTGTTTTCGGGAGTATGGGCAAATATTGTCCGATTTCCATAAAGATTAGACCAACATTTTCTAAATACCATCAGGCATATGCATAATTATATGGTTTATGGGCGGGCACAAAGACTGTTTTGCGAAACGAACCATATAAGGTGACGATGTGAAACTACCTATATGAACCGATTCTCATCATTTTCAATAGGCTTCATTCTTGTGACAGTTATAAGCTATGTGACAAATCTCATCAAATCTTATCTCCAAAATTGAGCACAAGGTTTACATCGACAGCCAGCCAGCCGGACAGTTTCAAAACGTGATTTTCAGTTGATCAGTATACTAAAAGATGGGTCCAGGACCAATATTTTAAGCAAAAACACATAATACCCTCTCCGCTATTGTGTTATAGGTATATATAACAAAGAGCTGAGGTTTTTTATACTAATAAGTTTTTTTAACAAAAAAATGTACTTGAGTAAAATCTTACAAAATTTAAAAATTTAAATCATTGATAGATAGACTTTAATTTTCTTCATTGACTTAGAAAAATTGTGGCAGTCATAAAATTGTAAGTCCTTAATTTTTAAAACTTAACAAAAAAATGGCTATAGCTACCTTAAATAATAAACTTTTTATTACTGTATAAAAATTAACCTCAAATTTGTTTCCAACTAAAAAGGTTTAAGTTTTATAGCCTGTTTACGTATTAAAATAACTTTAAAGCAAATGTGGTAGAAAAAAATATGTTTGGACTTACCTTTCCTTTATTTTAAATTATTGTGTTATCAAATTGCTTCTCACTTCTTAACTTTTCCAATTCCTTTGGCCCTTATTAGTTCAGTTTAAGTCACACTGCATTAAACGGATTTAAATGACAGACGCTGTAATTAAATTAAAATTGTATTTTAAATAGACCGAACAACGAAAAACAACAAAACAGGGCATATAAAAATAAAATACAAAACAATTTTATGCCGAGAAGTATGCTACTTTACTGCTATATAATATGCTTGTTCTAATGCTGCCTCACTTGCTACATTATTGATATATGTTTACTGCTGCTTCTGGTATTTACATACATATACATATATTTATACCCACACCACAATAGTGGAGAGGGTATTATGCATTTGTGCTGATGTGTGTAACGCCTCAAAATATTGGTCCTTGACCCACTTTAAAGTATACTAAGAACCACTTTCTGATTCGAACTAACGATGTCCGTCCGGCTGGCTGGCTGTCCATGTAACCCTGTGCGCAAAGTACAGGTCGCAATTTTGGAGATAATTTGATCAAATTTGGGACATAGGTTCTTATTAGCACAAGGACCAAGCCTATGGGCCAATTCGTAGGACCACAAGGCATGATAGGGGGAAATTTCTTCCTCTTAGAAACTATCAAACCGATTTTAATGAAATTTAAACCATAGATAGAACCATATCTTTATGGACCCAAAAGGGATGCTTTTTTTAAAAAATAGGACCACGAGGAGAGATAGGGGCAATTTTTGCTTCTCAAACCGATTTTAATGAAATTTAAACATAGAATAGATCCATTTCTATATGGACACATAAGCTATACAGTTTTTTCAAAAATAGGACCACAAGGGGAGGTAGGGGGCAATTTCTGCCTCATCACGATTTGTTTCAGATCTATAATTAGGAGTATTAAAGTGAGTTTTAGGAGGGAATTTTTTAGTGCAGCTACCGTAAATTATAGATCGTTTTTAACTAAATTCGATAGAGTGATATCTAGTATCACTAAAACCAAGGACCAAATTACAATACAGTAATACATTTTTTTAAAATTAAATACTTCTTAAGTTGCTTTTCAGAAGGCCGTTTTATGTGGGACCTATGGTGAATTATAGACCGATTATCACAAAATTACATGGTGTCATTTCTAGTCATACAAAACTAAATTGGACCGAATTTTACCACAATATTTGCTATGGTTTTAGGCGTATTTTAATGATATTCCATATTATAGATTTTAATAATATATATAATAATATTAATTACGGACCGATATTTATTATATTCGGCGCAAAGGTTTCTTTCGTATAAAACTGTGACAAACCAAATTTAAGTGGAATAATATGATTCGTTACGGTTTAGGACGTACTCAAGTTTATAGGGGGCATATGATAAATTATGGATCGATCTCGAAAAATGTATTAGCACAGAATACACAGAACTGTCCCGAGACGGAAGATTTTGCGTTTTTTTTTTGTCTCTTACAAAAAAAACTGCCCTTTTGCATTTCTCTTTTCATCATCTTCTATGCCGCAATACAATGAACACAAATTTCTTTAGTTAAGATTTATTTACAAAACTGTTGTAAAAATTTACTTTTAAGTTGACGACAACACGAGTAAATGATATTTAAGTAAGTAAATAACATTATAAAACAAAACAATATTACTTAATACATTTTTTTTTGCACAAAAAACAACGTTTGTTGAACTAATGCATTTGTTTAACGTGGTTTGTGTTTTGTTATTTTTGTTTTGATCACGCCATTTGTGTTGAATGTTGTTTTTACACCTTGCCACTTCACTACCAAAAACAGCTTTCTGTCTCTTTCTTCGAAAGCTACCCACGCAACTGATTTGGGCCTTTTTCACACGTCACTTTTCACAGTTCTGTGTATTCTGTGTGTATTAGTATGATTTTCAATTGTATAAAATGAATTTGTGAAAAAATATGTATTTCAGAATCGGTGTGTTCTGTCAATAATTTATGCTTGTTTTTGTAACAAAGATATCCATGTTTTGGGGAGGTTGTACCATATTTGGGTTCACTACAGCCGTACCTAAATAAGAGCGGAAGGCGGAACATTTTCTTTCGCGTAGCTTTTACGCTGATATGCCATACCTAAACAAGAGCGTCAACGTTATGTCACAAACGAAGTGTTAACTTTCTTGTTTAATAATTTCCATTATTTATTAATAATAGCGGCCAATTGCAAAGCATTGACGCTGCGCTTTTTAGGGAGGCTTCATACAAATTGTATGGGCATGAGAATATTTGACAGCTAGAAAACGATTTCCGCTCTAGTTTAGGTACGGATATAACTCTTTTCCTACTAAGCCGATTGTGCAGAATTTCAACCAAACTTCTTAGGAGAATTAGAAAGAGCTTGACAGCAAATTAGTTATTTTCTTTTTAGTCGTTCAAAACTGAGCGTCATTTCAACAGACGTACATGGCTAAATCGACTTAGAATTACTCAGTAACCCGAAATATACACTTTAGATGCATTTTTTTTGAAAAGTTTCACAAGCAATGACACTCATTCACTACCAGATGTGGTGAAGAGTATAAAAAATCAAATACACTTGTTGAGTCATTTTAAGGTTTTTTAATACACCCTCATAAGCTGAAGTTATAGCTAAAAGATATGTTTTTAGACTTTCTAAATAAAAAAAATTATAGTGCAGTTATTTACACCAAATTCAAAGTACATGTCGCAATTTTAAAAATAATTAGATAATTTTCGGAACATACGTTGCGACTATCATAAGGACGAAGGCTATTGAAAATACATAATGCGAGTCGGTCTATAATTTCACATTTAAATTTGGTTCAAAAATATCTTATTGCATCACGAATTTTCTTTAAATCGATCCATATTTGACGATACCTCCCATTAAAGTACCATTCCCAAAAATAGCTCAAAATGCTAAAACTTCCTTATAAATGTTGGTTTTTGGTAACAACATCTTTTAAAAAAGCTGCTATTACATGGAAAAATGTTGAACTGTTATTTTCCAGTACTAACCGTAGGTAGGTTCCCCATAAGTCTATTCTCCAAAATCGCTTTAAGACAAACAAATTTCATATAGATGTTGATATCAAGATAATATTCGGCACAAGTATCTCTTATATGAATCATAATCTCATAATTGTTTTACCGATTGCCCAATGGGTCCCACATAGGGTTTACTCTCGAAAATTTGCATGTATATACTGTGGTGTAGGGTATCAAATAATTGGACTTGATCAATTACACTTTCTTTCTTGATTTTTTTTCTTAATATGCATATAGGTATGTTCGCCATAAACTTAAAAAAAACAGGATGATTTCCCGTAACACTGTTTTGACCCTTACCTGTACTTAGACATAAAACACATATGGTATTTGTAGGTAAATTTTGCCCAATATAGAAAGTTTATTTTTTTTTTAAATTCGATACATTTAACACAGAAAAAATTTAAAATTTTCTCTAATAACCAATTTTATACCAAATTCATAGAATCAAGCAACACATTTGTTGGTTTTGCACCTATTACCAAAATGATTATATTGATTACTAAAAATTGTAAAAATTTTATATTTTGAATATTTTTTTTTTACTTTCAATAAATGATATTTTCAATTTTAATTAAGAAAATTATCAAAAAACTTGGCCGTTTCAAACAATGTGTTGATTGATTTCGACAATTTCCAACAACAATTTTACAAGTTAAAATTATTTTATTTTAAACGAAATAATTTTTTGTTATTTGATTATTATTTTAATTCAAAATTTATTTCAAAACAACTTAAATGTTAATTAAAGCAAAAATATATTTTTGATTTTATTTCAACAAAAAAAATAATTGATTCAATTATTACGTTAATCAAGTTTAAGTAATTTTTAAATAATTTTTTTAATTGATAAAAAACTACTTATAATTTTTTCTGTGAATGCAAGTGTCGGAATGATTTCTACAAAAAAATTAATTACATTCAGTAGAATTGTTTGAATATTTTGTATTCACAGAAAAAATTAAAAATTTTCTCTAATTACCAATTTTATACCAAATTCATAGAATCAAGCAACCCATTTGTTGATTTTGCACCTATTACCAAATTAATTATATTGATTACTAAAAATTGTAAAAATTTTACTATTTTGAATATTTTTTTTTTTTTTTTCAATATATGATATTTTTAATTTTAATTAAAAAAATTATCAAAAAACTTTGCCGTTTCAAACAATGTGTTGATTGATTTTGACAATTTCCAAAAACAATTTCACATGTTAAAATTATTTTATTTTAAACGAAATAATTTTTTGTTATTTGATTATTATTTTGATTCAAAATTTATTTCAAAACAACTAAAATGTTAATTAAATCAAAATTATATTTTTAATCCAAATTTTAAAAATTTTTAATTAGGCTTAAGTTCATGAAATTTAATTTTTCATTAAATTATTTTTATGATGAAAATTGCTATTGATAATCTTTCATTCAAAAATCCATCTGAGGAGATTGAGTGGTTGCAATCGAAACATGTCATGGTAACCTGCCGGCCGGGGTTCGAGCCCCAGCCACGTCAAGAATGAAAGATTATCAATAACAATTTTAATTAATTTTCATGTTGTAAAATTCCTTTCTTCATAAAAATAATTTAATGAAAAATTAAAAATATTAAAAATTTGGATTAAAAACCATAAATAGTTCAACAAAATAACTACAATACTAATCAAAATTATATTTTTAATTTTCGTTCAACAAAAAAAAAATAATTGATTCAATTATCACATTAATTAAGTTTTAATACTCTTACAATCATTTTTTTAATTGATAAAAAACTACTAATAATTTTTTCTGTGTTGACAAATCTGTACTAAAAAACAAGAGTGGTCTATGCCGTATCTTATATACCTTTCGCCATGGTGCGATAACAGAAAGTTATATTAATACAGCTCTTTAGATATAAATAAACCAACTTTGTACCACGCCCACTTGTCTAATCCCAGCCACATGTTGTCGGATGTTGTGTTTTGATATCCAAAATACTTGTACCTTATTTGAAAACTTTGGCTCATGACGTTCTCCAGATAAAAATAAAAAACAGCAACAAGGGATTTTTTGGTAAAATTAGAGGCAGTCGTGGTTTTTTGCTCATACCTCAGCCATTTGTAGACCGATTGTGCTGAAAACAATTCCGGACTATATGCGATATAAATGTGTCGGAATCTTCGGACAATCCATTTCATCGGACAGACAGACGGACATTGCTAAATCAACTTCGATATACTTTATGGGTCGATATCACGAAATGACTACATTCTGTGGGCCGACGCATTTTGTATTAAAAATATTACAAAATTAAAATTCTGAGAACAGGATAAAATAAAACAAAATGTCCTTCAACGAGGCGCGGAAATCAAAATAAAATATTTTAGATACTTTTATGAAAAAATTTGGTCGCACGGTGCAAATCGTCATTACAATGTTGTGCGTCCAAACGTTTTGTGTTCAAAAAACACAGATTTTCATTAGTATCTCAAAATATATATACGTCAACTTATTCGAGAAAAATAAACCAACTCAATTTTAATTTCATAAATATAATTTTATTTTAAAACTTATGATTTTGAGACATTTTAGTCCGTGGCTAATTTTTTTCGTCATTCCCCGTGGGCCAATTTGTTTATTAAAAAAAATGCTTTAAACCGGTTTTTTGGTTAGGTGTTAACTGTCAATGTAACGACAATTCCCGTTAGTTTTAAAGTGTATTGACAGAAGTGAAAAATGTAGTCAGTTGTTTGTGAGCTTTTGAAGTGTTTAGTGTTTTTTGCGCATGTTCCTGAAATTTTGTCATTCCCGTGGTAAGTATATTTTTCCGTTATTTATATTATAATTTCCAAATTCGTTGTATTGGTTTGTTCATTTTTTAAGTCTTTATTAGATTCTAATATATTTTATAAACATTTTTGAAGATTTTCACATGTAAATCCAAGAATGCTCACGTTTCCATCATTACCGTTCAGTCATTACCATGGGAATAATCTAAACCACGGTAATGACAAAAGGAGCACGGGAATTACCTTTTCAATGTATATTTGAGATTATTCAATCTATGGTAATTAATTAAGAAATTTGATGTTCCCCAAACTTAAAAAGTACACCTAGAATTATAATCCAAAGAATGGACATAACGTATGCATTTTATTAAATGTGTTTCCATAAATTGCTGTATGTGTTTTATTTAGCTGCAATACATGATAAAACGTCATTACCATGCTGCTCAGTCATAACCGTGCCGCACAAATATCATTTCCGTTGGGCTATTGTCATTACCGTGGGGTGCAAAAATTATTAAAATCCTTATATAAATGGCCCATTGCTTATTATTATATAAAAAGGTCTTATAAAACAGTATCAACCGAAAAATAATTATTTAAACCCATTTTCGCACTTGGCCGTTTTCAATCGTCGATTGTAGTCAATTCATGATATCGACCCTTATAGGAATTTATATACTATCAATATTGTAGAAATTACAAACGGAATGACAAACTTATATACATTCTTTTCCACCACCTGTGGTGAAAGCAGGCGCGGATTCAGGGGGGGGGGGGGGAAATAAGGAAATTTCCCCCCCGTAAATTATAAAAATATGTTTGGTTAATTTCGATAAGTATCCACATCTTAATCCTAATAGTTATTTATTAGATATTTTTAAAGAAACATTTAGTTTACCGTATTCAATTACTTATTATTCTACATTCAATCCCAGCAGGTGCCATCTATATTCAAAGACTAAACGTTTGACTTGATAATGCGTGCGGCTTAATTATTAAAAAGCCTTAGTATTTGCAATATTTATGTATAAATGTGTTATATGAATCAAAATTCTATTCGATAATTTTTGACGAAAGCACTGATTTGTCGGGGAAAAGCCAGATTTCCTTATCATTTTAATATTTGAACATACAACAAAAAGTTTTTAGGGAAGAATTTATTTGCTTTGTTGTAAACGCATTTGAAGAGGCTTCAAAAGATATTGATGACGTTGATGTGTCAATTGAAGCGAAGGCACTATCATCAATAGTTCTTAAAATTTTGACAAATTTTGGTCTTGTGTAGGAGATGGAACAGATGGGTGTCCTCTGATGTCAGCGGAAAATGGAGCTTTTCAAAATTTCTGGAAAAGCGACAAATGCGAAAAAAAACTCCTTGCTATTCCCATAAATCGAACAACTCAATTTCTAAAAGCAATAAAGTGCCATTAATACAAAAAGTTGTATCATTTGTTAAGAAACGACAAAATTTTTTAAATATAATCATCCCAAGCGAAAAACAGTTTAAGCAAAGTATTTGGGAGCCAAACTCTCTTCATTATGCGTCTTTGCAACTAGTGTACATCATATAGTAGAACCTTTGGAAAAAATATCTGAGTGGAAAGGAAGTAGTATCTCTATCTTTATATTAAGGAGCTCACTTAGTACTTTTAAATTTCTTTGCGGAATATACATATTAAGTGTGATACGATACCTTTTGTAACACAGCCACTTAGTATCATTTTACAAAAGCAAGATACAGATCTTCAAAAAGGATCAAGCCTTATCAAAATTTTTATCATGTGCCTTAAAGAAAAAAGAAATAAAGCCGAAGAACAATTTAAAGCGATTTTTGAAAAAGTTAAAGTTATTTGCGTTCAAATCGAGACATTTGAACGAAATAATCACTTCCAAAATGTTGAAGATTACTACCGAGTTGTAGGTTACATTCCTCTTATTGAATTTACTTTAGAAGATCTCAAAACATCTTTCCCAATAGATATTCTAAATGTATTGAACATACCTAAACTTCAACCTCAAAGTGTAATCAAGTCATATGGACAAATCCTGCGTAACGAACGCTACACTCGCTCGTGTTTTCTGATTCTTATATAACCATTTTTTGGCCTTTCAAAAGAGATAGCTTCAACTTATATATAGTATTTAGTGACATTAATATGTACTTACGAATGGCATATATCATAATTTCTTAGCAAGCATTTGTTGCGAAATAATTAATCACAAAGTTTTGATACGCACGCCACAAAACTTAGAAGCAGCTTTAAAAGTTGAAGGGTGTTTTCCTAGTTTTTAGCGAATTTTACATCATAAGGTATACAAAGTCTTATTCCTAAAAGAAAGATGAATATAAGAGAACTCTAAAATCACTTATTCGCTTAAAAATGTTGTAATTTTTTTATAAAATCCGTGAACCCTTTGTGACGCACGCCTTACAATGCATGCTACAGTTTTTTTAGTACTATATAATAAACACAATTTTATTTATTTTAACAAAACAAATTATATATTTAAACTAATTTTGTGATCATTAATGAATGGATGAATGAATAACAATCTTTTTTTTAACGAAATTTATATTGCGATGAGTCTGCTGGCTGTAAGTGCTATTTTAAGCTCAAAAAGCACCTAAAATAATGTTAAATTCATGTGTAACATCAAGAGATCAGGGAAGGGGTTATATTTGGTAAAAATTATTATATTAATGATCGTCGAAATACATATTTTTAAATATAAAAATTAAATTATACATCTAAAAAAATTAATATGAACAATTTTTGGTTTGTGGACTGTTTTTGAGATTTGCCCATATACCATTTATTTTAAAACCACAACTAGCTGATGAGCTGATTATATTTGATAAACGAGATTAACACATTTTAACTTGAGCCTGAACTGTTGCATTGGCAACAAACATGGAAAATATCTGAAAATCTATCAGATAACATTGTAGATGCTTTAATAAACTGATGAAGACATCTTCCCAAATCTAAGAAAAATATTTAAAATTTTCGTGTCAATGCTCGTCAGTAATGCTACAAGTGAGAGATCATTTCCTACCCTTCGTCGAATAAAAACATGGCTCAGATCAACAATGACCGAAGATAGACTGTACTATCTCAATTTGCCTCACAAGGAAATCACAATTTACTTATTTAAAAAGATTAATTTATTTTAATTTATATTGAACGGATCTTATATTTTATATTATATTTTATATTATATTATTATAATATACATACATATATTGTTTTTAATAAACTTTTAAAAACAAATTTTTTACTTTTTTGTATCATACAAAATTTCCCCCCCGTAAGGCTCGAGCTGGATCCGCGCCTGGGTGAAAGGTATAATAAAACGTAAATTACAATTAAATACTGGATAGTTTTGTTAATAAGTTGATCCCAGCGCTTTTTACCGGTTGGAAATTTTATCATTAAACTTATTTTTGTTAAATAAATATATTTCTCTAAAGCTCGATTCACCCATGAGTTCCGAACAATATTTTTGACCGGACAATAATTTTTTTACAGAGAGTGTTCTGCAGAACGATTCACCTATCTCGGAAAATTTGTCCGGACAAACAAAGCTACCATATGGTTTACAGATGTAAATGATTATACAAAGTGGCAGTACAGTTAGCAAACTATTAGTTTTTTTTTATAACAGTGTGTGAAAATGGAAGAAAGAAGAAAATTAATTTTATTATTTTTAATTGAATTGCATAGAACTAGGGTATTCATTGGGTTAACCGTTAATCGGTTAACCGATTAATTACTATTCGATTAACTGATCGGTTAATTTAAAATTGGCTTTTTTCTATTAACGATTAAACTGGTTAATTTCAGTCGATTAACCGTTGTAACAAAAATTATAATTTTTTGTAGTATTAAACCATATTTTTTTTGTGTTTTAACAATGGGTGAGTTCCAAAACGTCGGTTACAAAGCAACTCGCTTTTTAAAATACATTCTACAGTGCAACCATTAACAATTTTACAACGTAATCCGTACCAAAATTCTCCAAAACTGCACCAAAATAGTTGTGTTCAGAATTATTTTGTATACAATATATTTCCTTCTATAAATAAATTTTTAAAATACAGTACAAAAACAGAAATTAAGGAATTCGGAAACGAACTTTTTTGCAAAATTTCGGTGCTGACTTTTGTCAGGATGAGTTAGATGCTGACCTGACAACAGAAGAAACTTACGATAGTAACGCAACAACAGAATTAATCCAAACAATAAGAATTGTTAACAATTTTTTTTTTTTATTTAATATTTTTAATTAGGCTTAAGTTCACTAGTGACGTCAGCAGTCGTCGATGGCTGCGAGTGTAAGACGGCAAATCCATCTGAAGAGATCGAGTGGTTGCGATCGAAACATGTCATGGTAACCTGCCGGCCAGGGTTCGAGCCCGAGCCACGTCAAGAATGAAAGATTATCAATAACAATTTTAATAAATTTTCATGTTGTAAAATTCCTTTCTTCACAAAAATAATTTAATAAAAAATTAAATTTCATGAACTTAAGCCTAATTAAAAATATAAAAAAAAAAAAAAAAATTTGGATTAAAAACCATAAATAGTTCAACAAAAATAACCACAATACTAATTATTGTTAAAGCTAAGGCACGAGCTCTATGTGTACATTTGTCCTTCAAGTTGTGCTGAAAAAGGTCAACAGAAAAGAGAAAGACAAAGTGAAAAAACAAAAAATGTACTTGGACTTCAAGAAAAATTCTTGACGAAAGTACGAAAAAACAGAAGTAAAGGAAAAAACATGTAAAATCAATTAAAGTGGATAATCATTCAGGAAAGCAAATTTCGATCTACCAAATGTTAAAATACAATTTGGTTTAAGGATTGAAAATTAAATTTCATGAACTTAATATTAAAAAAAAAAAAAAAAATTTGGATTAAAAACCATAAATAGTTCAACAAAAATAACCACAATACTAATTATTGTTAACAATTTTAAAAAATAAAACAGGATTTAAATGGTATAATGGAAGATTTTATATGCTTAGAGAAATCTAGAAAAAAGACTGAGAATTTAGATATTCTGTATTATGGGTTGCTTTCGAAAATTGAAAATAAAAAAAAAAAAAATAAAAAAAGTTTTTAATTCTATCCTGTTTAAAATTGATAAAATTATTTCTTTTTCATTACCTCATACTTTGAGGCAGTGTTCGAAAATAAACACTAAATATCGTTTGTTAATGTTCGGTTCGGTAGATTTGTGGAAAACACAAACGCTAATAGTGTTTGTGTAGAAAATCATTAAAAAAATAACGTTTCCCTGTTAGTCATCTTTCGAACACAAAAATATTACTGTTTTTATCAAACTCAACAAAAGATGTGAACATTTAATTCCGTTTGTTTTTATTTTTTGAAAATCCACGAACTTCAATCTGTTCGGTTCGGCTCGTTAATGTTCGTCGCTTTTTGCTGTTAAAAAAAACCAAACATTTTTTACAAAAACAAAATACACACACGAAAAAACATTATAGAACATTAAAATATAATGTTTGTCCTCAGTATCACTACAATTGTTCTGTTTTTTAACGAAGAACTGAACATTATATAATGTTCGGTTCTTTCTTGAAAATATTTACGAACGTTATTAAGGGTTGTGTATGTCTACGCAATCACTAAAAAAATAGATATCGTTCCTGGGTGTGTGAGCCGAACGTTAAATAATGTACTGTTTATTTTCGAACACTGCTTTGAGGACCACATATCTTTACTTTTGAAATCAGGAGAAGCTACGTTCATTTAAAAAAAATTTAACTTAAAATCTCCATCGATTTCAATTTCACGTGATTTCGATTTACAGAAAGTGGCCGAATATGTATTACAGAGTTATGAATTATTTTTTTTTGCTCGTTTTAGTTCACGTATTGTTATGTTATTGTTTTTTTTACTACTAAACTGCAAATAATAAATAATTTTTCATTTTTATTAATTGAAATTACATAATTAATAAAAAAATACTTTTTTAATCGGTTAACCGATCAATTACAAGACTAACCGATTATTAACCGATTAAACAAAACCCTCGGCTAATTAATCGAGCGATTAACCGATTAAATCAAAAGCCCGGTTAAATGAATACCCTACATAAAACCCATTTACTAGCAAAACAAATTTATCAAAAAAGGTTAAAAGTAAAAAGAATAGCACTTGTTCCTGAGATGCGCTTTCATGACGTGGAATCGTTTATAAATAATTAACATTCACTTCCTACAATAATTGGTAAACATTATATTAAAAAATATTAAAATTTACTTACGACCAATTCCAATAGATTTTTCTATTTCCGTCCATATATTTTGATTTAGTAAGTATTGTGATATGAACGATTTCCCATATCATAAATATATTCTCTTCCTGAATTTTTTATTTCCTCAATAAGTTTCAGGGCAATATTTTCTTTAACATCCATTTTTGTTTAATTTTTTTTTTAATTATTCAGCACAAAACGAAAAATTTAATATGTGGCAGCTCAATTCAACTTTTATGTACAAATTGAAAAAAGTGGCATCTCAGTTCATTTTGTTCGGCACAAGAATTAAAATTAAACCAATTCAAGAAAAAACGTTCCGAACAAATTCATTGCTCTCTCTCTCTCAAAAGTAAAACGTCAAACTCAATATAAAAAAAATTTTGTCCGGACAAAAACTTTGTTCGGAACGCATGGGTGAATCGAGCTTAATTTTCAGCCAAATCGTACCATAAATAAAAAAAAAATTTTAATAATACGACAAAGGCACAACCGATAGGAGTTAAACTTAAGAAAAACCTGGCTTAAGGCTTAACTAATTTGTTTTCCAAATTTGTTGTCAATCAGTATAGAGGATCTTGAGTTTTAAGAACAAATACCCGCACAAACGTTTTTATATATGTATGTGTATAGATGGAAGAATGTTCGGAGTCTCATTAATTAAAATTAAACAGTGATTTAGCTTTGGCTCTAACTAAAATATTTGAGGCTTTAGAAAGTAACGAAACTTGATGTCAGCGTTTAAAAAAAACTGTAGTCAAAGTAGAAAAACTGCTTATTTTCCACTTTTTAATTTGTCATTAGCCAAAAAAAAAAAAAAATAAACATGTTGCTTTTACTTCTAATTCATTAAATGTAAACAGTCGCTGTCAAACCAACTCAAAAAGCAAAAAGTTGTACACAAATGTTAGTTTTTTGTTCGACAGTTTTTGGTTTCGACTGCAGTTTTCAAACCCTGACTATTGTTTGACCCTTGATAATACTTCAAAGACAATTGACTTCAATCGCACCGAAAAAACGTCATACATCCCTAAAAAAAACAATTCACTGCATATTGAATAGAGTCTAAAAATTTCGATTGGAGAAATTTTGTACCAGCACTAACAAATTTCAGAATTCAATAAATAATTTTTTTTTTGCTTTCTAATAAATGCACACTGCATTCAATCTAATGTAGGGTGTTCAGGCAAAGTTTACAACTTAAAATGTAAACAATTAATCGCATAACGGTCACTCTGAGTAAATACGACTGCAAAAAACACATATGAGAAGCACTGTTGGGATCTGACAATTCTTAAATTGTACCGTCTCAATGGCAAAATTGTACCAAATTGACATATGTAAATTGTACCAAAACTTCGCTGTAAAATAAAAAAGCATACAAAGTAATTCAAAACACTTTTTATTCAATAAAATTAAAAACAAAATAAGTAAAAAACTATAATCGGTCAAGCCCGACCATTTGATACCCTACAGCACCGACTTTAAAGACTCTATTTCGGACCCACGGGCAATCATGGACCAGCCAGAACAAAATTATGTAATGAGTTTAAGATTCATGTAAAAGTCATGGGCCAGCCGGAACAAAATTATGTTAGGAGTTTAATACTACATTTACACCTACGCCAAATCTAGTACTTACGAGATTTCGAGCCAAATCTAGTTGTTTTTGACTAGATTTCCCATACAAAACAAAATCTACTTCGTGACTTGCAAGGCCCATTGAAAAGGTCTGCGCAAGAAGCCTGATGATCATTGTTTTCGTTCTTTTGAGCTTTCAAAAGTTGTTTACATACACGTTTTTCCTTTTGCTTTGTATATGTGGTAGTAAGTTTTTGACAGCTTAAAAGAAAAAGTTTTTTGTTTTTGTACAAGTAAGAAGACCTGATAGATGGGCCTTGGTGACTAGATTTCGACGAAATCTACTTACTCAAAATCTAGTAGTACTTAATGATGCAACTATGGTTTTTTTAATAAAGCACTAAAAAATACTTCCCTGCACAAGAAAAAATGACATTTTAAAAAAAAGACAAAACAAAAATTTAAAAAAAAAAATTAAAAAGTTTAATAAAAACTGTAAAAATATAAAAAAGACGAATAATATTGATAAAATAAATATCGTTGATTATTAACAAAAGGTAATTCCAATTTTTAAATGTATATTTCTTTTTGTGTTTGTATGTGTAATAAAAAAACTTAAGCCAGTTGTTTTGTTATAAAAACAAAATCTCGCTAATGTCAAAAAAGTATAATGTGAACGGATTTCGAAGAAGATTTTAAATCAAATCTACAAGATTTCGGCCTAATGTAAATGTAGTATAAGATTCTATAAAAGTTCTTTGCTTGAATATTATGTAGACATCTTCATCTATATAAGATTTGTTTGCCCTTACGCATGTTAGGAAGGGCGCTTCTGTGGGACCTATGGTTAATATTGGACCTTACAGTACAACTTTTTTCAAGGCATGGTATATCTTAAAAGTAATCGTAGCCAATTTTTATGTCAATGCCAACATTTATAATGAAGTGACGACATTAAAAGCTTTCCGAGAGTATAATCGTCAAATATGGACCGATTTCAATAAAATTTTGTAAGATGATTTAGATTGCAATAAAATAAGTTTTGCCCAAATAAAATCTAAATACCAACATAATAAAAGTGTTTACAGTCACAAACACTATTCCGGAAAGTAGTTTGTATGGCGGCTATATGAAATTACGAACCGATTCTCACCATTTTCAGTAGGCTTCGTACTTATAAATTAAAAGCAATGTACAAAATTTCATCAAATTACCTTCAAAATTGCGACCTTTATTTTGCGCACAAGATTAAATCGCCTGCAGGCAGACTGAGGGACATCGTTAAATCGACTCATACAGTGATATATTGAGTCGATCGGTAAACTTATAATTTTTAGTGTTCACCCATCAGCACAAACGCTAAATACCCTCTTCACTATTGTGTTGGGGGAATACAAAATAAAAAGGAATAACAAATTTCTCTTTTCTTGGCAAATTAACAATAATGCAATTTTTGGTAATTCTGGTCAGGGCTAGAGGTATGTTAATAAAAATTTTATTATTGAAAAGAAAAGTGAGGTAATCCACCTAAAAGAATTGTTAAAACTACGTGGGTATTGTTTTTATTGTACCAAAAAAAGATGAATTGTACCAGGGTACCAATTAAGTTTCGATTGTACCAAATTTGGTACAATTGTACCACAAATCCCATCAGTGATGAGAAGAACTTGTACAAATAAACAAACTATTTAGCAAAATCTCTTTAATTAGTTGCGGCATCATGCTTTATTACGAAGGGGTAAATTGTTTTTTGATAATTATTTTCTACAATAGGCCTCCTCCCCTCTCTCTCTCTCTCTCTATCCGTGTTTCGAGTGAAACGTATTAAAATGTTTAAGGAATTTTCAAGTATCTTTTAGGTTGACATTCTTAAGTTTGGTATTTGGCGCTTTGACAAATTATATGCATTGTATCTTTATTATATTTTATTTTTCGAATTTTTGTTGGATTTTTGTTCTTGTTGTTGTAGTCATTGTCGTCTGGTATTGTAAAATGATGCTGCTGTTGCTGTTGCGGATGTTGATGCTTTTTGCTTTAATTCTATTAAAACTGAAAATATTGCCATTCTTAATACTGTGTTTTTTTAATAAAAAATAGAATACAATGTTTAAATTCAATTACCTAAATTTTAATTAAATTAACGCTAAAATTTTTTGCTGTTTTTAAAATTTATTATAAAGAAAAAAAATTCATTAAAATTCTACTTTAGCTTGAGTTTGTTTTTGCGTTTTATTAATTTTAAGTCGTTTTTTAAAAGTGTTAAGCAAAGCATTTTCTGGCTGAAATTTGTCTGTAATGAACATGTACATTTAAATTTATTTATACATTTATTTTGCTGCAACTATTTATTATTTAATTGTTAAAAATTTTTACTTTTCATGAGAATTGGTTTCAGTTTTGAATGTCGTACGAACGTATGTGGTGGTTAAATGGACGGATGGATGGATGGGTGTCTTGTAATCGTAAACCTTTCTATAATTTGAAACACGTTTAACATGACAACAGCGATCTGACTGTGACCATGGAAATATATGAAAATTTGACACTTTTTCACAAAGTAACTCTACAAAAGCATTTCTCTGAAAAATTTAAATAAAACGATATAAAAACTACAAAAACACACACACACACACACACAATTTAGCCATTTCAAAACAATTAAAAAGAAAAATTCAAAAAATGCTCGTATACAAAATATTTTTTTTTCTCATTTAGTATATTTTTTCAGAAATTATTTAATGAATTTGCACATGTTGTCATGTTTGGCTTATAAATTCAAATGTATTTGTACAAAAAGTTATAATAATTCATTTAAATTTGTTTCTATTTGCAATTAATGGGAAAATTTTGCAATGCATATTTTTTAATTGCTGCAATTCATAGAATTAATGGTTGAAAAAATGTTAATGTAATCGCAGAGAATTATTAAATGTTGTAAAAAAAATAACAATTTCGCATTAATGAGTGTTTAAATGGCAAATATTATGATAAATAATTTATCTTATTTTTATTGACAGTTTAATCATGAGTGCCTTTTAAATTGGCAGAAGATGATGTTGAATTTGGGTTTAAGGTTTTATAATTCGAATTTTTTTTTTTATAGTTTGCAACCTATTTATGCCAGTGTTGTCAATAAATAATCGTTACCAACCTACTATTTAATTAACAGATTGACTGCAAATCACTTTACAAGTCGATTTAAGCATGAATTATTCTATAAATAATATAAAACAAGTAAGAGTGCTATATTCGGCTATGCCGAATCTTTGCTACACTTCACCGACAGTTCAATTATTTCAGGAGTGATATCTTCATGATATATATTTATTATTAATTTATTTTAATTAGTATTGTAATTATTTTGTTGAACTGTTTATGGTTTTTTTCCAAATTTTGATATTTTTAATTAGGCTTAAGTTCATCAAATTTAATTTTCATTAAATTATTTTTATGAAGAAAGGAATTTTACAACATGAAAATTAATTAAAATCGTTATTGATCATTTTTCATTCTTGACTGCAGCTGGGCTCGACCCCAGGCTTTCACGGACAGGTTACCCTTACATGTTTCGATTGCAACCACTCAGCTCAATCTCTTCAGAGGGGTTTGCCATTTAACACTCACAGCCATTTTATAAAAACAGACATTAGCATTAAAATTGGTTGCGGTTTAAACATATATTAAATTATTGACCGACAATCAGAAAGTTTTATGCTTTTTTTTAGCAATTTTTAGCTTGAGTAAAATATCATGATTCGTAACAGTTTTAGCCGAACTTAAATGATTTTCAGGAGGGGAATTTATATTGGAGACATGGTAATTTATGAACCAATCATCCCAAAATTCTGCAGAGTGATTTCTGGTATTAAAAAACATAAATTTCAAAACAGCGGTGAAATTGGTATTAGCGTTTACAGTGAATTTCAGAAGGCTGCTTAATATGATATCTATGGTAGATTATGAAACTAAGTTGTAAGAAATTTTACCATAATAAATATAGACATATTTAATTAATTTAAGAGAGTGGGCTTTATATGGGGCCGATAGTAAATTATGGACCGATCGTCGCGAAATTTATTAGTGTTATTTCTAGTCCTATAAAACTATTAACTATTCAATTTTATTCTGATACCATTATTAATTACGGGTTTAGGCGTACTAAACTGTTTTCCGGGCGATGGGTTTATTTGGGGCCTAGGGTAAATTATAGACCGACCTTGACGAAGTTTTACAAGGTGATTTCTAGTCCTACAAAACTGTGAAGCATAAAATTTTATTCTGATACTATTATTAATTACGGTTTTAGGCGTACTAAACTGTTTTCCGGGAGTTGGGTTTGTTTGGGGCCTTGGGTAAATTATGCACCGATCTTCACGAAATTTAACAGTTTCATTTCTAGTCCTATAAAACTGTGACCTGACAAATTTTGTTATGATAACATTATTAAATTTGGTTTAAGGCGTACTAAACTGTTTTATATTGGGCCTAGGGTAAGTTATGGACCGATCTTCACGTTATTTTACAGTGTCATTTCTAGTCATATAAAACTATGACGTGCCAAAGTTTGTAATATTTGCATCCATTTTTTTTTTTTTTTATACATTTTTACCATATTTTAAGAGCGATTTTAGTGAAAACAACGAGTTAAGAGAAATATTTTCTTTTCTTACAAAGAAAACAAAGAAAATACTTGCTCTCTAAAATAAAAATGTCACAAAGTCATTTTTTACTTTTGTTTACAAAACAAATGTTTGTTTTCTGTTTCAAACTATACGTCATTTTTGTGAAGTTTTTGTAAAGTTGACATCAAAATGCCCAAAAGAAAATAATTAATTCTTCAAGAAAAATTTAACATTATCGACGACTATGAAAAGGGCCTGCGACAAAGTGCTTTATCTAATAGGTACATATATATCATTTATTTGTGTTATGAATGGTAATAAACGAATTAACTTTGTTTTATTTAAATATTATTGTTTTATTAATAAAAATGTATTAAACAAGTTTCGGGATTTAACGAATTTTTCGATATAACACAAGGGCCTGACAATATATAATTCGTTAAACCGGGATACCACTGTTTATATATATCCGTACACAAACGCTTTAACTTTTTAATGTTCTTTTAAAGCGTTAAGCGCTTAAAAAGATTTCGATGATAAATACTAAAACCGTTAGTTAAGGTTCCACTGAAAGACGCAATTTAGCACAGCTTACGTGGGTCCAGTTTAACATTTGTTCGTGTAGTTGAACTATTTGCTTTAATGAAAGTTGCAATCCATATCAATAAAATCAACTTAAACAGATTTTAATGGTTAACTAATGTGAACTTTAACTTTTTTGCATAAGGCAGTTAATAGATAAGTTACCTTTCATAAGAAAATAATGGTATTATGCGGGGTTGATTATTTACAAAAAAAAAAAAAAATAAATTAAAAAAAAAATAGTTTCGTACTAAAAAAATAGTATTTGCGGTATCTGTGAACTTCAGAGAACAGTACCCATGTTCTGTAACTTTAGTGAGAACTTCTTGCATCTAAAAGATGTGAAACAAAATATTTCATCGTTTCTCGAAAAGTCAGAAAAAAGTGTGTCTGTTACTCATGGCGAAAACTATCAAAAAAGATTACGTCGTTACGTTATAAAGGTTATAATATTACACTCGAAGCCGATTTGAAATAGCAGACGTTGAGAGCGCCAGTCACATATATCGTTGACGGCGATCAAAATTTACTAAAATTTAAACAATTTTAACGACGGCGTCGAAAATACAACCGTCGGCTATACCAAATAATGTAAAGTGCGACTTTAATATTTGTTGTTTGCAAATGAGCTTTAAAAAAATTCGTATATTTTATAAAAATGTTAAAAGCAAAATAACTGAACAATGAAAAAATGTGCCAAGAACAAAATATTATTATTATTATTATTCTATGCATTTTACATTTTTAACAGTTGTAAGTGATAAATTGTTTCTCGCCCATTATTTTTCGTGAGTTTATGTGACAGTTCAAAGCGGGAACTTTTCTCACAAAAATGTTACAGACACAGTTTAGTGAGAACAACAGCTGTTTGTTTCAAAATATGGCATTTTTGTTTCATTTCACACATTTCAATCGAAAAGATTCTCGACGCGAGAGTTCAGAACATGGGCACAGGATTGTTTAAGTAGATCTCCTGCATTGTTCTTGTGAGCATAGTTTAATAAAAAAACATTTGTTTTACTCCTTTTTAATATAAATTCATTATGCTATTTTAGTCTTAAAACTTCATTTACAGTTGAGACACAAATGCCACAAAACGGGCATAAAAAATAACTTAAATCGTTAAAACTACTGTTTCTACTCACTCTATTACGCCAAAACAAAACAAAAAATAAAAGAAACCCATAAAATAAAAAAAAAACTCGTAAATAATAAAGAAATTTATGACGACAATTTGTATTAGTTTCTAATATCGATGTTAATTTTATGATCTATTTAACAGGATTTTTATGACCGAGAAGATTAAATTTAAAACAATTTAATAAAAAAAAAAAATTAAAACCTGATATATAAATTCTTCCAAATCGTTCTTACTAATAAAGTATGTAGAAAAGATATTTTCTTTCTTTTTAAACGTTGGATTCAAAAATTTTCAAAACTTAATGGTTGGCATGATAACGGAGAACAACGGAGGAAGTTATAAGCAGAATGAATGTGAGACAAGCACAAATAAATTTTTTAAAATAAAAATATGACTAAATGAGTGGATGGATGAGTGGTTGGTGGTACTTAATGTTCAAAACAAAAACAACAACTACGGCAACGGAACCAAATTGAAAATAAAAGAAAAATAATAAATCTGACTAAACGCACTTTTAAAAATGACATGTTACCAGGACGAGTCAAACATGTCGATTTAATTGCATTTTTACAACTTTAAAGATTCGTGTTTAAAACAACATCATTTCGTTTATTTTCATTACTTATTCAAGTTCTTTCGTATTTCATCATTAGAGCGGATGGGGGTCAGGAGTGTTAAGGAGTTTATTGGTTCATCTTTTACACAATGCATGGACCCGGTTCGCTTTGTATATCTTGGTTTTAGCTTTTTAAGATCCTGCAATATTATGTACTCTTTTTCGATACTTTAACATCTGAACCAAGATATTATGCAGCCCGTGATTAAACTAGTGGAGATTTCTTTTCTGAGAAAAATATGTTACAGTATATAAAGGTAACACTTTCTAATGTTACATATAATCACTCGAAGTGTTACATGTTGTGCAACTTCCATAGAACAAATTAAGCGGCTTTTATTGTACTACTTATTACACTTTTATCATTAATGTACTTTATTAGCGATTTTTAAAGCTATTTGAGCGGTTTATTACGATTTCGAAACAAATATTGACATCAGTAGTGGCTTGAAAAAAATTAAAACGATAATAATGGGTTTTTCAATAAGAGCGCTACAAAAGTTTTTTTTTAAATAAAACAAGAGCGGTTTTGGATACCAATGAAATTATTTATTCCTGTGAAAGTACGTCCGATGCCATTATGTATGGAACTCGAATTCTTTTGAATGGCCACCACGGGCACGCTCGCAGAAGTCCAGACGGTTTTCAAGCATAAATCGGCCGATACTGCTGCAATTTCACGTTCGATATTCGAACGAAGTTCATCAATTGTCGCTGGCTTGTTGGCATAGACC
Source organism: Pollenia angustigena (assembly GCA_930367215.1). Lineage (NCBI taxonomy): Eukaryota > Metazoa > Arthropoda > Insecta > Diptera > Polleniidae > Pollenia > Pollenia angustigena. The sequence continues at coordinate 199,264,301 of OV884056.1, forward strand.
ATAGACTTGACGTAGCCCCACAGGAAATAGTCTAACGGCGTCAAATCGCACGACCGAGGCAGCCAATCGACTGGACCAATTCTTGAGATAACACGTTCTCCAAACTTGGGTTCCGTCCTGTTGGAACCACATGACCTCCAAATCCATTTAATGTAATTGGGGCCAACAATATTCTGTTATCATTGAACTGTAGCGATTCCCATTCACAGCAACGTGCCGGTCTTGATCATCACGGAAGAAGTACTTCCCAATGACGCCGCCGCCCCATAAACCGCACCAAACCGCAATTTTTTCGGGATGCAATGATGACTCATGGAGTACGTGTGGATTGCTGTCTGGCCAATACCGCATATTTTGCTTATTGACGAAGCCATTCAGCCGGAAATGAGCCTCATCGCTTAAGATGATTTTTCGATGAAAATCCGAATCATTTTCAAGTTGTTGCTCAGCCCAATTCACGAACATACGATGCTTCTGATGGTCAAGCGGTTTCAGTTCTTGCGTCAATTTGATCTTGTAAGGATGTAGGCCAAGATCTTTTCGCAAAATTCGCCACAACCACGCCACAGAGATGCCCAACGCTTGAGAACGAAGTGTGAGAGACACATTTGGGCTTTCTTCAGCTGAAGCCCTAGCGGCAGCGGGCACATCTTTGGCACGGGAACATTTTGTACTGTGCCTGTGGATTAACATTTTCCCACTAGACTCTCAATTTTTGATCCGGTAGGATGATTATGACGACCTTAAATTGGACGTAGCGCTCTTAACGTTGAGGCCACTGACTCCGAATTTTGGTAGTAAATTTTAATCATTTCGACTCGTTGTTGGCTCGTATATCTTTCCATCATGAAATGGTAAACCTTACGGAAGAGAAATGTCAAAAGAGCGGCAAAAAATATGGCATCGTTTGCTGTCCCTATCGGTCTACTTTTGTAGCGTCCCTGTTGAAAAACGCTTTAATATATGAAAATAGAATTTTTTCATTTCAATATGTAAAAATTTTTATATTTTTAGTTTTTAAACAATATTTTCACAAAAATAATAGCGATATAAATTATGACAAATAAAATAAGACATTGATTGTACAAATAAAAAAGTACGTTATAAAGTTGTAAAACAGGGGAGTATGAAAACATTAATGATTTTTTCCTTTCTAAACAATAATAATGCATAATAATTGTGTTACATATTTATCATGTTACAAGCACCATTATTAAGTGATACCTTTTTCTAAATTTAGCGTGTTAAATATTGAATGCAAAGTTTTTACTAATAAGCAAAATTCTTCACGGTTGTAGCAATTTTCAACATAATTAAAGTTTTAAAAAATTATTCGCCAAAAAAATAATTATTAAATGAAACGAAAAACAAAAAGTTTTATATCTTTCACAATATAACCAAAAATCACAAAACAACACAAATTGTACGCAAACACAAGAAAAAGGTTAGTAAAAAATACTTGCTCGCATAAAAAAGTACTTAACGCAGATGCACACTCAATTTTAACTAGGGGTAAGAAATGGAACAAATTTGCCATATATTTTTGCAACATATTTAGAAAGGAAAGCGAAAACTTTTAAATTGTTGCATATATTTTTAGAATAGAACAAAAACCCGCGCGAATGGTAGCATACATGGAACATTATTGTCAGAAAACACCAAAAGTTAAGGGTAAAATATTCAACATGTTTTGCATGTTTTTCATCAACAAAAAAACTTAAAAATTTTCCCACAGTTGTAAAAAAAAAAAAAAAATATAGTATGTACATTTATGCAACATATATTTTAGAAATGAAATCGACATAAGGGTATAGAAGGTGGATGGATATGTTTTTAACATATTTTCGTTGTTGCAGATAAAGCCAACTTATCCTACTCTGATAGAAATCAAATGTATATCAAAGTTAAACTCAGACTGAAAAAATGGACGATTGTGGACTATCTGTCCTAAATATCTTGGAATAGTAGTGGACAAATAAAAACGTGCTTTGTAGTGTTGTCGTGGATTTAAAAGCAATACATATCTAGAAAACATAATAAAATGTTGAAAAAAGCATGAAAATTCAATGCAACTGGAACTCGTACAAAGCCTGTAGTCCCCCGGGGCAACACAAGCGATATATTGGCCTCCGGTTCTAACTAAGCTTTAGCAAACTTGAAAAATATAAATATATAATTCATCTATTTAAGCAACTGACTGAATTCGATTTGAAAAATGCAGATGACGATGTGCTTGCTGCTCCCATGTTGCATGTTAAATGCTAATGTTGATATGCTGATGACGAAAACGAGATGAAGATGACGATGACTATAAAAACGATGAAGATGATGATGTGCTAAGACATCGCTGAATGCTTTTAAATAAAGCGCAACGAATGTCGTTTTCAAAACAAAAATTTACAAAAACAACAGTTTTTCATTTTACAAAAAAAAAAAAAAAAAATAACAAAAATACATTTTTATAAAAATATATTAATTGCACTCAAAACTGTAAAGTGTAGATAGAGCAAAGAAAAAAAAAATAAAAAAACACAGTCATTTGTCGGTTTGTCCGTCTATTTGTCTTTCTGATTGTTTGTTAGAGTATGTCAAACACTGCAACATATCACATGCAAGGCGGCTGGCTCGTTTATTCATTAATAGTTTTTCCATTTTTGTTTTGTTTTTGTAATGGAAAATTAAATGCAATAGAAATGTCAACAACCATCTAGATTGATAAATAGTCCCACTTATTACTCTTATAAATCCATCTTAAAAAAATCCCCCTAAGAAAAGTGAAGTACAAGTCATATTACAAAAGAAAACATACAAATTATAAAATTAATAACAATATTTAAAACCAGTTTTTTGGGATTTATAAGTATTGAAGGAATAAGAATAAGTGTGGCTTTTGAACTAAAAAATTTCGACAAACGAGTTTTGTGGTATAAATTTTGTAGTTTTGAGCTTAAAAAAGTGGGAAAACTACTTTTAAGATGATGACAGAATTGTAGAGGTCTTATATAGTACATTTTCTGAAAGCGGTCTTTACGTTAAGCAGGTTACTTTCTAAAGTTTGTGTTGTCTGTGTACACATTACCGATATTCTTGGGACCTCTGGTTTAGCTACACAATAAGTAGATGGTTAGATTGCCTAGGAATGTCAATGGCTCATAGGGATATTTAAACGAATATTTTACTATAAAATTGGCTGCCTTTCTTAACGCATGTTTCTTTGCAGTGAAACAATGTCACGTATTCTGAAACGCAAAGTTGTAAACTTTGACAAAGTATGGCATTCCCAAAGTAATCTGTTTCGCAGCTGATATGCAAACAAACGCAACTATCGCAAAATTTTCAATAACGATGCTTTTGCAAAGTTTGAAATCACAATGCATTGCTTGATTTAAATACTGCTTTGACAATACAAACAGGCATTTAGGAAGGCAGCTATATTTATTTAACGTCAAACTAATTATGTTTCCTTAATGAAAGCACTGTGTTAACATAATGAATTATGTCCCTGAAGCTTGTGCGGATCTGTCAGGCCGCAGCTGACAACAGTTCTGCCTGTAACCAATACCATCATAGTAATCAGAGCCTTGACTCATTTCTAGTAAAGCGCTGTCAACTATCAAGTTTGGTTTGAACCCAAACCTAAGGTGAAGTTCAGCGAGCTGGCGGATATCCTATTGCGGATCCTGTAATTCAAGAAAAGCTGCTTTGCAGTGGATACTATATAGCTCTTAAAGGGTATTTTACACTATTACATAAGTCTTACGTATTTTGACGAAAATGCACCTTTGATCTTATTATCATTTGAAAGTTTTCAAAAATAAGAACAACTTTTTTTTGCTGGGTTGTATTTTCCTTTAAATACCTCAGACTTGTGTGAAAGTGTAAAGCACCCTTAAGCAAGAGCTACGAATATGGTCCAAGCAGCTATTAAGCGACACACAGTAGGAGATTTTGTCACAATTGGCAATACATAATTCTAAATTTTAGAAACAATTAGTCTTGTTGGAGTTTAATTTGAGGTTGAGAGTTTTAGTCGAGTTTATGTTTAGGACTAGGGGTGCATAGACTTCTCAGGAGTTCAACAAAGTTCAACAATTTTTAATTAAAGTCCGATTTTAAATTTTTTTAGTGAAATGTACTAGTCGAGTTCTCTAAAGAAATATCAGACTTTTAAATTTGAAATTGCCTATTTTTGACACAATTTTTTAACAAATTGTTTGATATATTTTGTTTTTGTAATACAAAAAAAAATTTTGTAATTGAAAAGTTATATGTATGCAGTGTTGCCAAAACTTGGTGATCAAAACTGGCAAAATTTACGGAAAAAATGGCTAAAAAATGGCTAAAGCGTTTTTAAATAAAAACACATTAAACTTCAATAACAACACAGAAGTTATTCATTTAAAGTGGTTAACGATGAAATTGTAAGTTGAGATCAATTTGTTAAATAAGAATAAACGTAAATTAATATTTTGATAGATATTAAACAAATTAAATCATCGATAAATTGGATATCGTTATTGTTCACCTCATAGGAATCATTTGGGCCTATAAGTTTTTAATAATTTGAAGGTAAATCATAACAACGACAACATTTACCCAACCTTTTCAGTCCAGATCTACAATAAAAAACAAGTTAGAAAGTATAGTCGGTCAACACCACATTAGAACCTTTGTACCAAATTTTATCAAATAATCTCCAAAACAGCCAGCAGGACTGTGATTATGAGTCAATCGGTATACGTAAAACATCAGCACAAACGCATCTTACCCTCTCCACTATTGTGGTGCTGGTATAAACATTTTATTGCTAAAATCGAATTAACGGTTGCTTAATGTATCCTTTTTCTCAAATTACTTTAAACGATGTTTACTTGGGTAAATACCCTCTCTACTTCATCATTAGACCATGCAACTGAGACCAACTATATAATCCATTCTGAAATTTCTAAAAAAAAAATGTTTGCCGCTTGCATCTCTTTATTGATATGCTTGCAACCAGAAAGAAACACCGATGTTTGTGTTGATCCATTTTATAAATTTAATATTGGACTACTATTGCTTTATTTTAAAAGATGTTTCATCATCATAGTTTATAGCGATTTCCAGCATTTGTAAAAGTTGTGATTTAAATGAAATGAGTTTGAATTGTTAAAACTGTTTATTTTACTTTAATACATTTTTATAAGAAATCGAAAATTATTATTTTAAAAGAAAAACGGCAAAAAAATGTATGGCTAAATAAGTTGAAAAATGGCTAAAAAAAAATGGTTAAACTCATTTTATAATGGATAAACAGGATAAAAAATGGCTAAATCTAGCCACTAAATGGCTGAATTGGCAACACTGTATGTATGTATTTGAAATTAAAACACTGAAAAAGTAGTTTTTTGGCCAGTTTTCAGCTAAGTTTTTCTTTTTATTTCGTTTACAATATAAAATTGCAGGCGTTAATTCGACTGCGAATAATAAAGTTTTTGTAACACAAAATCGATTATCGATTAGAATCGAAATCCCTTCACCATTCCATTCTTTATACTTAAGGTACGAAAACAAACCAGAAAGTTAGAAAACCCTGCAATCAAATAAAAAAAATCTGGTTCGATTTAAATTTCCTTCGAACTCGATTTCCAAAACATGGCCGAAATCCTAGGAATGCCTAAACTAATTTAGAATTAAAAAAAAAAAATCATTAGTTTTACATAGTTGTTAAAATTTTTCTTTATTAAAATTATAAATTTTAAAAGATCAAAGTCTTGCCATATCAAAAATAATTATAAACTGTTGTCACATCATAATAAAGTCTCTTGCAATGATCCGCAAACTGCCAGCTGTCTTCCTTTTTTATTTACTTTAAATATATAAATAAAGCCAATATGACACCACTTTATTAGGGCTATGCAAAGTTTCGTGCAAAAATTGTAGTACAAACATCCAGATAGAAAGAGAAAAGGAAAAGAAAAGGTTCATAGCAAAAATATTGTGATATTCCAAATGTACAAAAAAGTAAAAGTTCGTGGGTTCAAAACCAAGTTCCACATATCGCACTGCTTCCTCTAAAGAGTGTCAACTCAAAATTTTTAAATTTTAATTTTTTGCAAGAAATCGGTGTACAGTGGTCATATCCACGCACTGTAAAAATCATATATCAGTTTCTTTAGTATTTTTCCAAAAAAATATACAATTGTATCCCCTTTGTAGTATAAGAGTACATATAAAAAGAAAACAGTTTTTTGTCTCTACTGAAAATATATAAATTTTGAGTTAGCCCCTTTTGGGGAAAGCAGTGCGATATGTTACTTTCTGTAAAGTGTGTTTAAAATGATTCATTTGATTTGATTACAGCCTTTGTTTTCTATATATAATATAGTCAAACATTGATATTTTTCATATTTCTGTTTCATTTTAATCATTCATTGGTGCCTTTCCAGACATCGCATAATGTTATTCATGAACACCTCTATTTCGAAGTCGCAACATCTTTGTGCTGCTTGATTATGCTTTTTCCCCATTTATCCGTCTGTCTGTCTGCATTTATGAATTTGTTTTTTTTTTTTTTTTTTTTTTTTTGTTTGCATTAAATTTAGTTTTTATGTCTTTTGCAGCCATTGCATGTTGCAAACTCACTTTTAACGGCAAAACAGCTTTATGACTGGCTGCCTGGTTGATAATATGAAGTAGAACAAGTAAAAACACTGACTGTCATTTGTAATTAAGCCAAGTGATATTTTAACTTAATTATTATCGTTTAATTGTAATTAAATAATAAAGAAGGAAATTTGAAATTGTTGCATGAAATACAAGTCATAAAATATTTATTTATGTTAAAAATTTCAGCGCTATTAGAAATTTATTTGATTATAATTTAAAATATTTAGGAAAATATAATGCAGTAGCGGATCGTATTTTATAATGAAATTTATTATTCATGCTGCTTGATTACAGGTTTTTCCTTGCACGATGCACAGTGGCTGAAAATTTTATTTCATTGGCCAAAAGTCCAATTTTTGTTTGTCACCGATTTCAAAAATTTTAATTTGATTTAATAGTAAACATATTAAAACTAAGGTAGCCAAAAAATTTGGTCAAAATATTGGTAATTGTGGGTGTGACATGTTGTTAAACACAACTTTTTTTTTTAATTCAGAAAAAAGTATTTTTTTTAATATTTAATCCGAAAGAAATTATCATTGCACAAAAACTATAAGCGATAACGACCTGCTTGCTTTTCTGCTAGGTTGGTAATCCTGTTATTTTTAAAAAGGTAATATTTGCGACTGTTGTGTTATTTATATTTGAGATGCTAGGACATATTTTCTAAACTACTATATTTTTGTCAAATTTCAACTTTAGTAGAATAGAACTTTTGCGGCCCAAAAGGGACCAAGAAGGTGAAACCACTGATAGAAAGGTGAAAGTGTTTTCTTTTACCCTGTAAAGGGTGGTTAAATTTCAAGGGCCGATGTTGATTTTGAATAAAACACAAACTATTTAGGAAATTATTGTAATTTTATTTTATTATGATATATTGGTATTATTCAATTATGTATGGAACAAAATATCGGCCAAATGGGCGCCACGACCACGGCGGCACACCTCCATCCGATGGTCCAAATTTTCGATGACCCTGAGGCATAATGGAGGTTCTATGCCGTTAATGTGCCGAATTATCTCATCCTTTAGCTCTTGAATTGTTGCTGGCTTATCGACGTACACCTTTTCTTTCAAATAACCCCAAAGAAAAAAGTCCAACGGTGTCAAATCACATGATCTTGGCGGCCAATTGACATCGCCATTACGTGAGATAACACGGCCATTGAATTTGTTGCGCAAAAGAGCCGTTGTTTCGTTAGCTGTGTGGCAAGTGGCACCGTCCTGCTGAAACCACATATCGTCCACATCCATATCTTCCAATTCGGGCCATAAAAAGTTCGTTATCATCTCACGATAGCGAACACCATTCACAGTAACTGCCTGACCGGCCTCATTTTGGAAAAAATACGGCCCGATGATGCCGCCAGCCCATAAACCGCACCAAACAGTCACTCTTTGTGGGTGCATTGTTTTTTCGACAATCACTCTTGGATTCTCATTCGCCCAAATGCGGCAATTCTGCTTATTGACGAATCCACTGAGGTGAAAATGTGCCTCACCACTGAAGATGATTTTCTTCGAAAATTGATCATCCACTGTTGCCATTTCTTGCCACCATTCTGCCCATTCACGACGTTTGGAATGGTCAAGAGGCTTTAGTTCTTGAGCCAATTGCACCTTGTAAGCGTGTAAATGCAAGTCTTTATGCATAATGTTCATAAACGACGAGCGTGAGAGGTGCAATTGTTGGGCACGACGACGAGTTGAGGTGGACGGCTCTTCAGCCACACTATCGCGAACAGCAGCAATATTTTCTGCAGTACGCGCTGTACGAGCATGCACTGGTGTTCTCACATCTTCTACAGACCCGGTTTGCTCGAATTTTTCCACGATTTTTGCGATTGTACGCACATTTGGACGATCAAATTGACCAAAAAAATCACGAAGTGCACGATATGCATTTTGATTTGAACACCCATTTTCATAATAAGTCTGGATAACTTTAACACGTTGTTGGATTGTGTATCTCCATGGTTCAAATTGAGTAAGTCTGAAATAGAGAAATGTCAAATAAAATTCGGACCCGTCTGTTTAACACTTTTTTAATTTTAATGAAATTACTCAAAAAAAAATTTCTAAACTACTATATTTTTGTCATATTTCAACTTTAGAAGAATAGAACTTTTGCGGCCCAAAAGGGATTAAGAAGGTAAAACCACTGATAGAAAGGTAATTTTAATGAAATTACTCAGAAAAAAAAAAAAATTTTTTTTAAATTGTTTTTTTTTTATTCCGCAAAAATGTTTGCAGAAGTAACAGAAATCATGTGCTATTGTCTTCAAAAAAATTTTATGATATAGGGAAAATTGATCGTGATCGAACATAATACAGGTAGTACATATAAAAAATTTTATTAATGTTACACAATCAGAAAAACGTATAGCTACCCTGATTCATCCTTATCCGTTACACTACGTTCACACTAGCGTATTCTATAGTAGAATAAAGAGCTTATACACGCGTTTACGCTAAGCAGGTATATTGTGACTCCCACCTTAGAAGGGCTTTTTAAATTTTGTTTGGTCTTTTTATTTTATCTGTTTTTATGACTCTTATAATAGTCCATGACCCTATAGCTATATAAATCAGTTATGATTTGGATTTCGGATCTTTAGGATCAATAAGAAAAAACGAAACCAACAAGGAGTTAAGAAGTTCAAAAAGGAAACATGTTCAAGATGAATATCGCAAATTTTGGTTGATTATAGATCAGCCAAAACAAGGGTCAGGCAATACAAATGATGGCAATACCGCAAGAAGATTCTTTTCAGATCCAGAAAAAGCATCTGCAATAACAGGTGTTGATTTTAACCTAATTTTTAGATTTAAAATAATCCTAGAAGTACTTGCGTGCAATGAAGAAATTGACTCTAGAAAATTTGGAGATTTTGCTAAGGAAACTGCAAAAATATATACAACCAAGTACCCATGGAGAAATATGTCTGCTACAGTTCACAAAATCCTTTATCATGGAGAAGATGTCATTAAATATCAGTTGGTGCCACTTGGAGATTTATCAGAGGAAGCTCAGGAAAAAAGGAATAAGGATTACAGATTTTATAGAGAGCACAATACTAGAAAAATTTCACGAAATTCCACTAATGAAGATCTATTTAATATATTATTGGCAACGTCAGATCCGTTTATCTCCAGTATTCGAAATCAATGGAAAGTGGAACATCGGGATTTAGATGAAGAAGTCAAAAAACTACTTAAGAACAGAAATAACACAGAACAAAATATGGAATATTTGCAATCAATCTTTCAATTAAATGAACAATAATTATAATTCATTAGATCAAAGACAGACATTGTATTAGTAAAAAATAATAATAAATAGAAGCTCACGTTGTTACAAAAGCTATTTAAATCTATTGCTGCTATTATTCATACATTATCACCATATGTATGAAATGTTTTAATAAATAAGAATAAATAAGTGTAAACAAATTTGAAAGCAAAAAATTGTTTATTTTTCAGCAATAATAGCAAAATTTCCAGTGGATTTTTCTATTTTTTTTTTTATGTTAAAATTTTTTTTATAGTGTAAACATTTAATTTCTTGAGTGTCCCATTATTAATAAAAATGTTATTATTTAAATCTAAAAATTACATTTTTAAATAATTAAAAGAAATAAAAAAACCATATTGCACGCTAAAGTAAAAAAAAAATTTAAGTTCCACTTTGACCTTAAATTCCTCAATAACTACTCAACCGATTTTAATAAAATTTAAAGTGAAGAAAGTTTAAGAATCTAACTGTCGATTAAAAATAAATTTCACTAAAATATCTCCTTCGGTTCAAAAGTTACAGATTTTTGGCCAATGAAAAACGATTTTCAGCCACTGTGCGATGGGGGGATGAGGTCGAACAAAGCTGAACATATCTATGGCATTTTGACACAACATCTTAAGTCGAGATATGATAGCAAAAAAGTTAAAAAAAAACTCGGTGAAAAAAAAATTTATTAAATAATACAATGAACCAAAATTTAAGAAAAATTTCGTTTATAATAAAAAATTTCAAAAGCGTAAGCAAAAACGCTTTTAAAAACGAAAATTCGTATGATTAACAAAATTTTTTCAAATTTTTAAATTTGACTTATGATGTTTTGTCAAAATGCCACAAGCATGAAAAATTAAGATATTTAATTACTAATTGATTAATATACATATTAAAGGTTAAAAAATAGAACAATTTATATAAGTATGTATTAGACTGGTCGCAATTATTTTATTTTTTAATTTAATTGTTTGCGCTGCTTAAAATATGAGGTTTGGTGTAAGAAATCATGATCTAATTTTTCAGGTCAATCCGAAGGTGCCTAGCCGTGCCGGGTGGGGCCCAAAGTTCCCCATATTATAAAAAAAAACATCTTTTCTATCAGATCTTTATAGTTATACTAGTTGAAAAGCCGAAAATCAAAAATATGGCTTCGTTACGATCTTCCGCGGAGAAAGTACTTCAAGTGTGCCAAATTTCAGCTTCTTATGTCATCAGATGGCTTCAGAAAGTTGCGGAAAGAAAAGGACATACATGCAAACATACTGACATACTAAGAAATTATATATTGTATAGATAGATTAACATATGTTCGCGCAACTCAAAAACGCTTTAGCTTATTGAAAAACTAAAAAAGCCGAAATTCCGCAATAAAATTTACTTTAAGAAAGTTGAAACTTTTTTAACTTTTCATTTTAATATAAAACAGTTTTTTATGGATTCAATATTGAACAATGTTATTTTAACAGTGAACAATATTAAATAAACGTGATTTAAGGTTATTTTAATTTGGCACACTTGAAGTACTTTCTCTGCGGAAGATCGTAACACTAGGCTAGGCACCGTCGGATTAACCTGAGAAATTAGATCATGATTTCTTACACCAAACCTTATATTTTAAGCAGCGCAAACAATTAAATTTAAAAAAAAATCCCATACAAGTTGCGACCAGTCTAGTATGTATGTAGTTTTCTTCCAATAAGCGTTAAAATTTATTTTGTAAGAAATCTATATAAATTTAACCCCTCCTTTATGTATTAAATATATTTTTTATAAATAGAAACTGGGAATTATTTCCTTCCGAAGGTTACTTTATATTATATTCAACATTTTTTCATTTTTCGAATTTATTCTATGAGCTAAATTTCAGTTATGTATTTTATAAAGCATTTTTGTAATAGTCCTATTCCTTCAATTTTTCAGAAAATACAATATAATAGTCTGGTAGTATATAAAGTCATTTCTGAAAAATTGAAGGAATAGGACTATTACAAAAAAGCTTTATAAAATACACGGAAAGAAAAAACATGGTTGTGGTAAACATATTCTAAGAGCAACATATTATGATAAGAATTATGATTGTAGTCACCATATTAAGATTATTATTGAATAATATTATGATTAAATATACTCGTACTATTACATCATAATATTTTTCTGTTAATCATACTAAGTTAAGAAGTAATAAAATTATTGTCATGTTAATCATAATAAGCTAAGAAGTAATCATATTATCATCATGTTAATCATAATAAATTTAGAAGCAATCATATTATGATACAGCACCTTTCATAGCTGTCATAAAAATACAAAATATATTTAAATATTTTTGTACGATTTTTTATTTTGTGGCTTTTTACAATTTTTCTTAATGTTAATCAAATAGCGGAGCTCAATATAAGGCTTGCAAAAGAGCAAATGAAAAATCTGTGGTGTTCAAGGGCAACCGCGTGTGTCAATTTTTTCGATTTTAAGATGTTGATGAAATATCGTAGCACTTTTATAAAATACAAAAAACAATGATATTTTGCATTTGCACTATTACATCACTAATACTTGAATGAACCCCACTAATATTTTAATTTTTAATTTCTTTAAACTTATTTTTTTATGGAATTTTATCTTTTAATTGTTTAACCGCTCACAAATAAAAAAACGACACAATTTCTTCAAAATTATTTTACAAATGGCGCTAACATAATATGATTAGAGTAAAAATAGTTTGATTGCATCTTTAACATAATACGATAAATGTATAAAAAGTTATAATGTTATGGCTATTAAATATCATGATATGGTTGTGAGAAATAAAATATGTTTAGAAAGTTATCATAATTAAGTTGTTAGAAAAATTATTATTTTTCGGTCAACAATACTCAAATAATAATTGCGTTAAACATTGAAATGTTTACAGTTACTATAACATTGTTGATATTAAATAAAAATAAAAATTTTTTGTGTACGACAACAATATATTGTTACATTAAACATAGTGTTGTTGTCGTAACCATGCCCAACCATATTTTTTCTCATCGTGTACATAACTGAAATTTAGCTCATAGAATAAATTCGAAAAATGAAAAAATGTTGAATATTATTTTTTTAATATATAAAAAGTTTTAAGTATTAAAAATAACTTTAGTATAATGACATAATAATGTAAATCTATAAATGCCTCAAATAATCTCTAATTAGTTAAACATGCCGATAGGAACATATAAATAAAAAAATGATAGAATTCTGAAAATCAATGAGATCGGAGAAAAAAGTAAAAACTTTTCATTTAAAAGAGAAAATATCGATACCTTCCCGCAAGAATGTATTAAGCGATATTTCTAAAATTGTGTAGGAAACAGTGATGTTAACCGTACGGTAATTACCCTTTTTTAGGTTAATTTTGGGCCGCAAAAGGTAGCAAGGTAATTTTATTTAAAATACGGCAATTTAAAGATATTTGGATTTTTTGTATAAATATACTTACATTTGCAGGTTTTATAATTTCAACTTTAAAGAGGTGATTTTCAATTTAAATAGATAGATGTTATATCAAAAAATTTAGAACATTATGTTTTTTTAAACACATTTAAAATTTAAATAATTTGCTTATGAATACTGCTCTTATGTTTCCAAACGATGGACTGAGTGTTTTGAAATAAATTAAAGTTTTAATTTAAAATCTTTGCGTACGGTAATTTTTTCTCAAAAACGGTAATTTTAAGAGGGCCGTACGGTAATTAAAAAATAAAAGTTAACATCACTGGTAGGAAACGAAAAAAACGTCTCATTTAGTTATTTATTTGTATATTTTATTGAAAGGAACATATTTGGAAAGCGATTTTCAGAATACAAAACTTGACATCATTGCAAAACCAAAATTTTAGTCAGATAAAAAGTTTTTGTCGCTTAGTACATTTTCTTGGTCAAGACATTGGCGCTTGATACAATGGTAAATGGCGCTCAACACATTGACATGGACACAAAATATAAAGGTTTGAAATAAATTGTGTCGCTTAATTCATTTTTTATTTTTTCTGTTAAACAATACAATAAATCAAAAACTATATAAAAAGTAACAAAACATTTATTTCTAAACAAAAATTCAAAAATTACACTTATGACCAATTTTTAGGATTGATATTCAAACAGATTTATTTTTAAAATCGTTTTAAATACGAAATTCTCTTCTTCACTAAAAACTTAAGTCACCGATGTGGTACACTTAATTTCAACTTAAGTTTCCATTGTAATATTTTAGCACGGTGGCCTCAATATCACAACAATACAACAACAACAGGCAAAGCATTAACAGTCAACTGTTTTTTTTTCAGACCACCTTGTAAATAAATACACTTTTTTATATTTTTTTTTTTATTTAGTAGTGCTGGGATACTATCGATATTTTCTACTATCGATATTTATCGATAGTTCAGATTTCACTATCGATATATCGATATTACTATCGACTGAGTGCTTGCACTTGTGCAGGAAAACTTTAATTATTTTTTTATAAGGCTACATTCGTTGTTTTTATCACTTTATCGAATGTATGAGACGTATGTATATACGCACGTTATATTAGATGGCAGTTTTTTAAAAATGGATAAGTATCTTTCTGAAGGAACCGAAGTAACAGAGACTATTAGATATTCCATTGCAACTTTAAAAAAATTTCTAAATTCTAAACCACCCAAAAAGGTAATCAATCTAGCGGACTTATCCTCTAATGGTCGTTCATTGTTTTGTCTTATACTTGCAATTGCATTTGGATTTGCATTTTTTTTTACAACATTAAAAAAAAATATATATATATATAAACATGTAAAAATATCGACTTAAAGGCCTTAAATTAGCAATAAAAAGCACTGCTAAGCAACTTGCCATTCTTGTTGTTTGTATTCATTGCTGTAATTCAGCGAGAATTAATAATAGCAAGTAAAAATTTGCGGCAAAAAAACTGTGTGTATAGCTGTTGTTAGGTGTCTTCATAGCTGTATTTTAAATAATAAAAATATCGATATTTATATTTTTCCTATCGATATTTTCGATATTTTAAGGCTATCGATATTATCGATAGTTTCCCAGCACTACTATTTAGTAGTGCTACCATACTTTTATCTTAATTAAATAAGACTTTTCAAATAAAACTCAAAAAACCAATCTGTTTTAAATACGATTTAAGTTTGTTATGAAAATTAACTAAATATTGATTTAAATACTATCCTGAAAATTGGGCATTAGAGATTAAAACGGAAATTTTTTAGATTATTAATCAGCATTTTGATTGTCAGACAAATCATCTTCTTCGTCTGTCTCTTCCAATTCGTCTTCTTTCTCACCAAATGTATTCTTTATAATATCCTCGTATTCTTGTGTGTATCGTTCAGGAATAAACTTTCTTTTGAGCAGACTCTCCAAATCCTTTCGTTTCGGCCTGATACTGGCCGTTTTGAAGAATAGAAAAATTTTTTAAACTCAAGGACAATCATAATCTATAGTGTTATAAGCGACAAAAATGGATCAAGTTTTAGTTGGATGAGTGTGCTGAGCGACAATTTCGGTTAAAATAAGCGACATCTAACAAAATTTTTGTGTGGACCTTTTGTTGCTTACGACAATTACATTTTTAAAAATGTCGCTTAGCATAATTTCTTTGGCGGATAATACAAATTTCAGGGAGCAACTTTATTCCAATGAGAAAACTTGACGGTTGATACAATTTTATTTTCTCTCTAGTTTCCTTTGCATCCATGATAGGGCAGCGAAACCCAAGCCAAAATGTGGCGCTTAACTTATAGTATAGTTCCACATCAAAAAGTCATTTTCGAAAAAGTGTCGCTTAATACATTCTTGCGGGAAAGAAGGTATCGATATAATATATAAAAATATAAGATATTCTAAAAATTAAAATAAATCAAATTTCATCTTTTGTAGCCCTCTATTACAAGCTCATCCTGATTTCAACAGACGAACGCATATCGCGGATAGACTTAAAATTTTACAAGTAGTAATTAGAAACTTTTTATGTGTAACCTTTGATACTTCCTTCCCTGCGAGAAATTTGGGATCAAGTGTCACCAAGTCGCCATTTTTTCGATTATTTTAGTGACATTGTCCACACACTTTGGAAAAATTTTTTTTTTGACAGCTGTGAAGCTAAGTGAGAGGTGAGATAATAATAGCATGTTCTCTTCTTCTCTCATCAATAAACTCGCACTTTCTGAAAGAAGACTTTCTTAGTATAAACCTAGACTAAAATAAGTGAAAACTGTTTAGACCAATACTCCAGTTTGCGTCGCTAATTGGGGCCGGAAAAACTCGATGAAAACCGAAACGACGCAAATTTAGCTGAAAAAATAAATTTTGATTTTATAGACGTTATAAAGGATAATTTTATTTTAGATCTTCAAATAATGTTAAAGCTTTCTTTTGAATAACCATTTGTTTTAAACTTATTCATCGCTGATTTTGATCTTTAATCAAAATAGAACCTGTGTAAACTATTTATTTGAAACAATTTAATTAAACATGTTATTTAAACAAAATATATGCAAGTATTTCGACTAGAACTTCTAAAATGTACAAGTGAATCTCTGGTTTCAAACTTGATATTGTCCCAAGTGGATTATCCGAATTGGGTGTCATTTTTACGGTCGTGGGTATTTTAATATAGGTGTAGATCAGGTGTAATTTAAAATTTAAAAGATTAAATTTCAATGAAAAAATGTATACTATTTAAAATACTGTTGATCCAAAATGTGTACAGTCCAAATCCAAGGTTTCTTTTTAAGAAAAGGTTGCCAGATGGACTCTTATGGCGATTTCTTTTCTGAGAAAAAATTTGCTTTAATGTTACATGTTCTACATTTTTGTGTTCGTTTGTACGAAAAATACAACTGTGGGAAAAATTTTCAAGTTCTTTTGTGAAAATGTTTATGAAAAACATGCAAAACATGTTGCATATTTTACCCTTACTTTAACTTACGATGTTCATACTGCCCAACAAAATATAAAAATATTTACAAATTAAAATCAAAAAAAGTCTATAAGGCATTAGTGATGTTAATATTTGTTTCCAACCCGTAATAGTGTGCAGAAACCGCTTAAATAGCCTTAAAAATCGCTCATTAAGTACATTAATGATGAAAGTGTAATATTTGTAAATAAAAGCACTAATTGTGTTCTATTGAAATTGCACAACATGTAACACTTCGAGTGATTATAGGTAACATTAGAAAATGTTACATGTATATACTGTAACATATTTTTCTTAGAAAAGAAAACGCTATTAGACTTCCATAAAAATAAACTTCATAATGATTTAAAGCACGAAGAAAAATGGAAACAATTATTCAAACTAAACATTACAGGAATTTTATTTACTTAGTAAAGTAATAAGCAGGGATACGATTTCCATGCAAATGCATGTTTTTTGTCGATGATCTAAGAACGATGTCGACCAATTCTTTCCGAATCTTTAAATTTGCGATAAAAGGGCATCGACTTGTTATTTCATATTGTTGCATATTTTTGCATATTTAGATTTTAAACGCATATTTTTGCATATTTTGATATTTTTAAGGATTTTTTTAAATTTCATATTATAAAAAAGTTCTTAAAAACATTTTTAAATACACAAAAAAAACTTTAATTTAAAAATTAATTAATAAATTCTTTTGGAGTTTTGCTTTAAATACAAGATTTTCAAAAATTCGACAAAAGATGCTTCTATTTTAAACAGATGAAGTACCTTACATAGTTAAGGCTTCCAATGGGTTCAGTCATTTTTATCCAAAACTGTGTCAAGCTACTTGCTTGGAACATGGGTTATACCGCGTTGCAGATAATTTAGAAGCCAATTAGATAATATTGCAATTTTTAATGTAATGTATCCCTTGACTCCACTGCCACCGCAGCCAGTAGAAGCTAAATGGAGGCCTGGCTAGATGCTTGAGAAATCTATTCAAAAAACTTCGAGTTATTTAAGAATTTTACAAGAGCTTGTTGATGCCGATACTTGTGCAATTAAAAAAGCAAAAGGAATATATAATTTAAAAAACATCCGAAGTCAATAAGCATTTGTATTTTCCAATTGCGGATATCTTGGTGAAAAAATAACTAATAAGGAGGGATTAACAGCCTGTTTTTAGAGAATGAAAATTTGTACGTTCGTAAAAAAAACAAACAAAATCTCATATTGGTTTTCATAAAATTAAAAAACATTTCCGGTGAGTGACAAAAAGCTTTAATTTTTTTCTACATATTTTTGGTTTTTATAAAATGAACATCTTCGTCATAAATGAAAACAAAGTGAAAAGAAGACGATGAGTAAAAGGCACGTTAAAAAAATCACAAAAAATGGAAACTAGCTGGGATAATTTATAGAAAGAAATCTAATTCTATCAAGGTTCACTTATAATTACATAAATATGTATTTACAGGTTCCAAAAATTCTACAAACAAAGGAACTAGATACGCTCAAAAATATGTATGTATGTATGTACATTAGAGTAGTTCGGCCTCCTTACAAAAAAAGGTTGTGCCAGTCACCCCCTTGAATTAAAGGTATGTCAAGGAAGTTTTTAAAACAGTTAAATTTTTTTTGCCACGCCCCCAGCCCTTTTTATATAGCGCTGCCATTTTTAGTGGCTAGATTTAGCCATTTTTCACCCTGTTTAGCCATTAAAAAATGAGTTTAGCCATTAGCTAATTTATTTTATTACAAAAATTTATAAAAGTAAAATAATCATTTTGAACAATTAAAACACCCTTTATTCAAATCACAACTTTTACAATTGTTGAAAATTGCTATAAACTATGACGCTGAAACATCTTTCAAAATAAAAGAACAGTATTCCACTATTAAATTTATAAAATGAATCAACACAAACAACGCTGTTTCTTTCTGGTTGCAAGTATTTCAATAACCCTGCGGCCACACGGTCAAGTTTTTCTTGATAGTCTTTTACATATCGTTGGTCTCATGTAGAAAGGCCCTAACTCACATAAATGCAACTTTACAGGAGAAGCCAAAAACATAATAGAAACTGTATGTATCATAATGTAAAATGGCTTCTTCAATTGCTTGTTAAACTGTTATTTTTGATGATATTGTATTAAATTTTTGTGACGAGGTGTATTTGTGGGAAATTTATTGGAATCACTAAAAAACTCAATTTCGCAAAAAATCGAGTTAGGGCCTTTCTGCATGAGACCGACGATATACTGCTTGTCAAAACTAACATAAATTGAAAGCTGTGACGTAGACTGCATTCAATTTGTATGCAATTTACTTTCCTGATGTCATCAAAAAAACAATTTATAAAGAAAAACATGTTGTCAGCTGTTAAATTGAAAGTAAAATTGCCAAATAAATGGAAAGGTGAAATTGAAAGCCATCTCGTGGTCAATTTAAAAAGTATGAGTGTGTTAGTAAAAAAGTTAGAGTGTATTGCAAATTGAAAGGAATTGAAAAAACTTGAGCGTGTGGCCACCATGTAAAGCAGTCATAACCACTCCATAGACTCGCGAGCAGTCAATAATTGTATTTTTCACACAGAAACGGACGGCAATTCACATGTATACAACAACTTTGTTTGGGCCACTCCATAGTCTCGCGAGGCAGTCAATAATCGTATTTTGTACACAGACACGGTCGGCAATTCATATGTATACAACAACTTTGTTTGTTGCTTGGTTATCACTGATGTAAAGGGATGCAGACGGTAACAAAATTGTTTTAGAAATTTCAGAATTGACTATAAAGTTTCTCTCAATTCCATTGATTTAACTTCAAATTATTTAGAACTTATGATTATTTGAAACTAATGAGTGATTCCTATGAGATGAACAATAACGACATCGAATTTTTCGATGATTTAATTTTTTAATATTAATTTACGTTTATTATTATTTAACAAATTGATCTTAACTCACAATTTCATCGTAAACAACTTTAAATTAATTATTTCTGTTTTGTGATTGAATTTTAATGTGTTTTTATTTAAAAAAGCTTTTAGCCATTTTTTAGCCCATTTTTGCCGTAAATTTAGCCATTTTTTGTCACCAAGTTTTGCCAACACTGGTTTTGAAGTTCTTGAAACTAAATAAATATGCCTTTTACTCAAGGGTGTCACTGGTGGATTTTTTTTTATTTTGTATGGGTTCTACCTGGTTAAATGTAAGATGTATGTGAAAATGAATAAAAATTAAGCCACTGTCAAGCCATGAACAACGATGTTCCATATGATGAGATCGGATTTTAAATGGCAAAAAAACAACTATTATTGTTAACATTTTTATCAAAATTTTGATTTTTTACTAAAACTTTTTATAGAATAATTAGTATTGTGGTTATTTTGTTGAACTATTTATGGTTTTTAATCCAAATTTTTAATATTTTTAATTAGGCTTAAGTTCACCAAATTTAATTTTCATTAAATTATTTTTATGAAGAAAGGAATTTTACAACATGAAAATTAATTAAAATTTACTGATAATTTTTCATTCTTGACTCAATCTGGGCACGAACCCAGGCGTTTTTACGGACAGGTTACCCTGACATGTTTCGATTGCAACCACTCAATCTCCTCAGAGGGCTTGCCGTTTAACACTCGCAGCCATCGACGACTGCTGACGTCATTAGTCAAACATCAATCCTTAAACCAAATTGTATTTAACCTTTGGTAGATCGAAATTTGCTTTGAATGATTATCTATTTTAATTTATTTTACCTTCCTTTACTTCTGTTTTTTCCGTACTTCTGTCAAGAATTCTTCTAAGAATTTGGTTTAAGGATTGATGTTTGACTAATGACGTCAGCAGTCGTCGATGGCTGCGAGTGTTAAACGGCAAGCCCTCTGAGGAGATTGAGTGGTTGCAATCGAAACATGTCAGGGTAACCTGTCCGTAAAAACGCCTGGGTTCGAGCCCAGATTGAGTCAAGAATGAAAAATTATCAGTAAATTTTAATCAATTTTCATGTTGTAAAATTCCTTTCTTCATAAAAATAATTTAATGAAAATTAAATTTGGTGAACTTAAGCCTAATTAAAAATATTAAAAATTTTTATAGAATATTTTATTTTTGAAATTTAATTTAATTTTTGCAAACAAAAGCCAGGGTTAACCACGAACAGCGTTGCCAGAATTAAGATTTTATCTTATTTTTCAAGATTTTTTGAACAAAATAAGATTTAAAGATTTTTTTCTCAAATTAAGATTTTTTATTTTTAGATATAAAGATTTTTAACTTTAAGTTTGTACAACATACATAATTTTCTTTTAAAGTTTTTTAAACAGTAAATTTTTAAAACAATGAGTTTTTATATCAGCTTGTTGTCTATTTGTTTTGCACACTTTTGTACTTTTGCATCATTATTTTTGGGCATACAAAACATTAGAAAAGCATCATAAATTCGCGGTTGTTCATTTTGGGAATAATTATTGATAAAAAAGTTATTTGTGAAAAGAAAAAATGTATAGTATATATTTAAAGATTAATTTATTAAAGAACAAAAAAGTTGATGTATTAAGTTACTATGTCTTAGTTCCAAAAGGTAAAACTAATGGAACTAAACCCTAGGATTACCGTCTTTGTCGGGCCAGACCAAATTTGTGTTTTCCTTGCAATATTTTTCGAATATAACAAAAAAACAGGGGCGTGACTTCTATAATGGTACGTGCTGAATCGAATGAAACTAATTTGGATTCGATTGCAGCAAACTAGGTGGGTGAAATTTTATTTTTATATAAAAGTCTATGAAATTATCCTTTTGGCCAGACCGAATTCTTGTTTTCTTGCAATATTTTTTAAAAAATAGGAAAGAATATCAAAAAAAAAAAAAACAGAACAGAAACGTGAATTCTATAAATGATATGTTCTGAATTGAATGAATCAAGTTTGAATCAAATGTGTGGTAGATGCGAAAAAGCAATGTGCAAAATTAAGGACTACATATTCGATGACTTGCATGTAAAATAAAATAATAAAAATATATAACAAATTCGTATAATCTAGCAAATAACATACGTTTAATAAAATAAAATATATTTATTAACTTTTTATTTAATTGGGGTTTTAGCTGTTCTAATTGTGGTCTGCCTAGACCAAGAGGAGTGGTAAAAAGTTACAGTTAAGGGTTATGAATTTCGAAATTTTGTTTTTGTTTTAAATGTAAGTTGAACGGACGAGTAAGGCGCTCGTGTTCTATAAACACCACATATGATAATTTGTAAACAAAGTATTTATACATAAATGCTTAAGAATATCTATTTTAACGTGTACCAACATTATTTTAATAAAAATTCATTAGGAATATACTTAGGAAAATCCATAGTTTCAGTGAGCTTTTTTTAAATGCAATTTTCTCAAAATGCCTTCGATATAACAATGGTATCAAAAACAAGTAAGAAAGTATAGTCGGTCAAGCCCGACCATATGATACCCTACACCACAGTATTTAAAAACACATCATGCTTTTGTGTCCATATAAATATAGATTTATCTATGTTTATAAACTTCATGAAAATCGTTTTGAAAGTTTGTGAGAGGCAGAAATTGCCCCCTACCTCCCCTTGTGGTCCTATTTTTGAAAAACTGTAAAGCTAATGTGTCCACATAGATATGGATCTATCTATGTTTTAAATTTCATTAAAATCGGTTGGAGAGGCAGAAATTGCCCCTATCTCTCCTCATGGTCCTATTTTTTAATGCATACATTTTGTGTCTATATAGATATGGTTCTATCTATGTCTTAAATTTCGTTGAAATGGGTTTGATAGTTTCTGAGAGGAAGAAATTTCCCCCTATCTTCCCTCGTGGTCCTACGAATCGGCCCATTTTCAATAGGCTTGGTCCTTGTTTCATCAAATTATCTCCAAAATTGCGACCTGTACTTTGCGCACAAGGTTACATGGACAGCCAGCCAGCGAGCCAGCCAGCCTGCCAGCCGGACGGACATGGTTAGTTCGACTCAGAAAGTGATTCTAAGACGATCGGTATACTTTAAGGTAGGTCTAGGACCAATATTTTAAGGCGTTACATACATCAGCACAAATGCATAATATCTTTTTTAAAGATATTTTAATAACAATATACTGAATTTTTTATGTTTTTAGTAAAATTAAAAAACGATTTTTTATGTTTTTTTTGTTTTTAGTAAAATTAAAAAACGATTTTTATAGAAAATTTTCAAGTTTTTAGTGCATATTTTTTATTTTTTTAGTGCATATTTAGGATTTTTTAGTGCAAGAAAATCTCATCCCTAGTAATAAGGAATAAATCACAAACACAACTTCGAGCATATAGGCTGGCACAACGACAACATTTAAAGAAAGACATTCTAAACGTCTAACTACGGCTGAATTTTTAAACAAATTAAGTGCGATTATGCCACCAGCGTGTAAGCTTGACCAAACTTTATGTTTTATTTATTTATTTTAAGTCTTTAATGTTATATTTGGTAATTAATCTTATTTTTGTTTTAAACGTTGTTTTTTATTAACATGTATAACGTTAATTTTGCTTCATATCAAGTGCAATTTTGAATTTTGCTTGTGGGATTACTGATGGTACTACAAGAACAGACAGAAAAAATACCAATGTTAAAATAACATTGCGAAGTGTTGATTGAGAATCATAGTAAATTTCTTCAAAAGTATGCCCTTTATTTAAATTTATCATTATTTCATATTAATTTTAAATGAAAAATATTAAATAGCCTTTATTTCATATTATTTAATATTATTCACAGTAAAAATAACATTGATTAATATTAAATCCATAAAAACCTGTTTTATATTAAAATCAAAAGTTTATCTTGTTAATTTAACATGAATACATACTTAATATATGTACATTTTTTTATATTCATGTTAAAAATAATTAGTATTGTGGTTATTTTGTTGAACTATTTATGGTTTTCAATCCAAATTTTTAATATTATAAGCAAATTTCGATCTACCAAATGCTAAAATACAATTTGGTTTAAGGATTGATGTTTGACTAGTAACGTCAGCAGTCGTCGATGGCTGCGAGTGTAAGACGGCAAATCCATCTGAGGAGATCGAGTGGTTGCGATCGAAACATGTCATGGTAACCTGCCGGCCAGGGTTCGAGCCCGAGCCACGTCAAGAATGAAAGATTATCAATAACAATTTTGATTGATTTTCATGTTGTAAAATTCCTTTCTTCATAAAAATAATTTAATAAAAATTAAATTTCATGAACTTAAGCCTAATTAAAAAATGTTTAAAATATGTTATAAAAAGAACACAATTCCCGTATTCTTTTAATTAAAATTATTTAATTTTTCAAAGTAGAGTGATGACGAAAACCATATCAGGCCATTCTGCTGATGCTTCTGTTAACAAAGGAGATACGAAATAAGTGAAACATGTGTTACGGGGGTAAGTGTTTTGAATTATTCTTAAATAAATGCATATCTTGTCTTCACACTGTTATATCACACTCAAACCAATTTGATTCTACATGAAATTCAAGGTGTTTCAACTTGAAATAACTTTCATTCAAAGTGATTCGGATTGTTATTTCAATATAAATGACATTTTGCTCTAACTTTACTGCAATGTTAAATTTACATGAATTATAGTTATTTTAAAAGAAAAAAATGTTGTTCGCAAGTTATTGTAAAATCATGTTAAATTAACATGAAACAACAATGAAGCAAAATCACTACTGAAAAATGTAAAATCAACCTTGTTTTGAACGAATTTACATTGATTTTTTTCTGTGTGAACCAACTAGTCAATAGTTCTAATCTTACAAGTGGATTTTAAATGGCAAGTACATGCTTAACGTATATAGCCTAGTACTCTGTTCAAATTTGTGAAAAATGTAGAGCAACATTGATTATTCCACACGAAAATTTTGGCATTTATCAATGTTACCAATCTTGCGAGTTTGTACAATTTGACGTTTTTATTCCTTCAAAGTATGCTACATTGTTTCGTGTATGTAAACAAACGCCACATGTATTTTACTAAAATTATATTTTTTGTTAATAAAAAACTTAATAAAAAGAAAAGTAAATATGGATAAAAATCTGTTACCGGTTGTGTTATTTTAATTTTTTATTTCTTTTTTAATATTGTAACGTGACGTTACAAACCTACCCTACATTTACATTTAATCCTAACATCACAAAGTATAAATAACCAAACACCTTGAATACCCTTATTATTTTACTTACTACTATGAATACCCTTACTATTTACCTACATAACCTTTTTACCGTATAATTCTCATTTAGTTCATTTTATTTTTGAATAAATAGACAAGGTTTGCCTCAGAACAAACAGAGTAGATATTGCCCCAGTATTTACTCTCGGTAGTTAGTAGTAACCGTAGTTAGTCGTTTTACCCGAACACCTCGCTCTCGAATTCCGTTGGTGCCCGAGTAAACCGAACCAGTATTTAATCGTATATTAGCCGAACACCTCGCTCTCGAATTCCGTTGGTGTCCGAGTAGTTTAACCCGTAGTTAGTCGTTTTACCCGAACACCTCGCTCTCGAATTCCGTTGGTGCCCGAGTAAACCGAACCAGTATTTATTCGTATATTAGCCGAACACCTCGCTCTCGAATTCCGTTGGTGTCCGAGTAGTTTAACCAGTAGTTAGTCGTTTTACCCGAACACCTCGCTCTCGAATTCCGTTGGTGCCCGAGTAAACCGAACCAGTATTTAATCGTATATTAGCCGAACACCTCGCTCTCGAATTCCGTTGGTGTCCGAGTAGTTTAACCCGTAGTTAGTCGTTTTACCCGAACACCTCGCTCTCGAATTCCGTTGGTGCCCGAGTAAAACCGAACCAGTATTTAGTCGTACACCACGCTCTCGCATTCCGTTAGTGCTCGAGTAGTTAAACCAGTAGTCCACGTATTCTTACCAGTAGTGAATACGAGCCAGCACTCAACCCGTAGTTAGTCGTATTAAGCCGACCACCGATACCGCCGAATTCCATTCGGTAGCCGACTTAATACCAACCGTATTTAACCGAACCTGATAAACCAGAACCGTATTTAGTATGGTACCCGAAGTATTCTACCAGTATTTAACCGAACCTGATAAACCAGAACCGTATTTAGTATAGTCCCCGAAGTATTCTACCAGTATTTAACCGAACCGGATAAACCAGAACCGTATTAAGCATGGTACCCGCAGTATTCTACCAGTATTTAACCGAACCGTATTTAACCGAACCGTATTTAACCGAACCGTATTTAACCGAACCTGATTAACCCAAACCGTATTTAGCCGACTAAATACAAACCCGTATTTAACGTATTATTAGTCATATTCAGCCGTCTGCCGGTGCCTCCGAATTTCATTCGGTAGCCGACTGAATACAAACCAGTAGTCCACGTATTCTTACCAGTAGTGAATACGAACCAGCACTCAACCCGTTATTAGTCGTGTTCAGCCGACTGCCGGTGCCTCCGAATTTCATTCGGTAGCCGACTGAATACAAATCGTATTTAACCGGAACTGATTTAGTAACCCGTATTTAACCGAACCTGATTAAATAACCCGTATTTAACCGAACCTGGTTAAGTAACTTGTATTTAACCGAACCGTATTTAACCGAACCTGATTAACCAGAACCGTATTTAGCCGAACGCCAAGACCTCCTTAATCTCTTGGTGTCCGAAGTATTTTTAAGTAGTTTCTAGTATTTAAGCCCGTAGTTAGCCGAACGCCAAGGCCTCCGAAATCTCTTGGTGTCCGAAGTATTTTTAAGTAGTTTCTAGTATTTAAGACCGTAGTTAGTCACGCCATGGCCAGACAACCGTCAGCCACCGACCTATGCGAGGCCGCAGTAAGCCGAGCACCCGAGGTTGCGAGATCCTCCTGTGTTCGAAGCGCTCGGCCCAACTAGTCGAAGTAGTTAGTCGTATGTACAGCCAACTACGGGGCGCACCGAATGCTCCGTACTCGGCATAGTTTCGATCGTAGATGTAGATACTAACAACCTATAACCGAAACCTGTTTATTATCTTCTCTGCCAGATCGAATACTCAGTAACTAAACGATGCCCCACGGAACGCCACCGTACGTGCCTACTGGCAGCAACATCTAGCCGTCTCCTAACGTCATCAGCCGTACGTGCACGGAATCACGCTGCCTCAGCACCCGTTCCCGTCTACAGCCACGCCGAATCAGTCGAAGGCCGTCGTAGTTCTAAGTATTTAGAGTAGATTAAGATTTCGTAAATAAAGCTTTGTTAAAATTATTGTAAGCGAACATGCACGAAAACATCCCGTGTTTCATTTCAAAGGAAGCAGACCTTCGAATTGACCCTGGACAGACTGAGTCATACCTCAGCTGGGAAAGTAAACTGCGTTACAATGGCGCCCGAGCAGGGACCCGATTCCAAAACCGCAACCTGTGGTAAAACTCTAACCAAACCACCAACGGAACTGGATCGGATCAAACACAAAGCAACGAAATCTTATGAACTAAAAATACGCTACCGACGGACCTACTGTGATAGATCTATCCGCTACGGGAGGATCAACTAACAAAAGTATGTCGTCAGCAGTAAAACTGATAAACAAAGTGTTACTGTTGACCAACTCCGTCGTCAGCGCAGCGGACTCACACATCTGAAACGGCAGAGCGCATCCTCGGATTTTTAGAGTTGGTAAAATTTTTTTTTATTTATTTTTTATATATTTTTTATTTTTAGATATTAATTTTAATTTAATTTTTTTATATGTACGAATAAGTTTTTTAATTAGATACACATAAGTCAGAAAAAAAAACCATGTAACTGATTTTTTTTCCGAAGTAGGAGGGGACTGTAACGTGACGTTACAAACCTACCCTACATTTACATTTAATCCTAACATCACAAAGTATAAATAACCAAACACCTTGAATACCCTTATTATTTTACTTACTACTATGAATACCCTTACTATTTACCTACATAACCTTTTTACCGTATAATTCTCATTTAGTTCATTTTATTTTTGAATAAATAGACAAGGTTTGCCTCAGAACAAACAGAGTAGATATTGCCCCAGTATTTACTCTCGGTAGTTAGTAGTAACCGTAGTTAGTCGTTTTACCCGAACACCTCGCTCTCGAATTCCGTTGGTGCCCGAGTAAACCGAACCAGTATTTAATCGTATATTAGCCGAACACCTCGCTCTCGAATTCCGTTGGTGTCCGAGTAGTTTAACCCGTAGTTAGTCGTTTTACCCGAACACCTCGCTCTCGAATTCCGTTGGTGCCCGAGTAAACCGAACCAGTATTTATTCGTATATTAGCCGAACACCTCGCTCTCGAATTCCGTTGGTGTCCGAGTAGTTTAACCAGTAGTTAGTCGTTTTACCCGAACACCTCGCTCTCGAATTCCGTTGGTGCCCGAGTAAACCGAACCAGTATTTAATCGTATATTAGCCGAACACCTCGCTCTCGAATTCCGTTGGTGTCCGAGTAGTTTAACCCGTAGTTAGTCGTTTTACCCGAACACCTCGCTCTCGAATTCCGTTGGTGCCCGAGTAAAACCGAACCAGTATTTAGTCGTACACCACGCTCTCGCATTCCGTTAGTGCTCGAGTAGTTAAACCAGTAGTCCACGTATTCTTACCAGTAGTGAATACGAGCCAGCACTCAACCCGTAGTTAGTCGTATTAAGCCGACCACCGATACCGCCGAATTCCATTCGGTAGCCGACTTAATACCAACCGTATTTAACCGAACCTGATAAACCAGAACCGT
Organism: Pollenia angustigena; assembly: GCA_930367215.1. Classification (NCBI taxonomy): domain Eukaryota; kingdom Metazoa; phylum Arthropoda; class Insecta; order Diptera; family Polleniidae; genus Pollenia; species Pollenia angustigena. The sequence goes on from OV884056.1 coordinate 199,292,978, forward strand.
ATTTAGTATGGTACCCGAAGTATTCTACCAGTATTTAACCGAACCTGATAAACCAGAACCGTATTTAGTATAGTCCCCGAAGTATTCTACCAGTATTTAACCGAACCGGATAAACCAGAACCGTATTAAGCATGGTACCCGCAGTATTCTACCAGTATTTAACCGAACCGTATTTAACCGAACCGTATTTAACCGAACCGTATTTAACCGAACCTGATTAACCCAAACCGTATTTAGCCGACTAAATACAAACCCGTATTTAACGTATTATTAGTCATATTCAGCCGTCTGCCGGTGCCTCCGAATTTCATTCGGTAGCCGACTGAATACAA